>VXAZ01006777.1:0-25587 GCA_013399875.1 Gymnorhina tibicen
TTTTTACATCTCCCCTTCTTCTCTTCCCCCTTTTTTCTTCCCCTCTTCCTCTTTTTTCTTTTCCCTTTTCCCCCCCTTTCCTTTTACAACTCCCCCCTTTTCCCGTCCCCTTTATTTCCCCCTTCCCTTTCCCGTCCCGTTTTTTCCGGGCCGTGTGAGGCGCCGAGGGCGCGCGGGCAGGGAGGGAAGGGAGGGCCGGAGCGGGGAAGGGGCCGTGCACATCTCATCCCCGCGCCATCTGGCCCCGCTGCTGGCGCGCTCCCAGCTTTGTGCGCAGCTGCCGCCCCCCCGCGCTCCCAAAAAACGGCCCCGCAACGGCCGCGCCTCGGCAACGAGCCCCGCGCCGCGCCGGAGAGGCCCGAAAGCGGCCCCGCAACGGCCCCGAAAGCTGCCCGAAAATAGAGACGTTCGCTCCAGGAACTGAAATCAAACAGCCCTAAAACAGCCCTAAAAGCAGCCCCAAAGGTTCCTTAAATGGCCCCAAAAGCAGCCCGAAAATTAGAGATTTTAACCCTAAACAGCCCTAAAACAGCCCTAAAAGCAGCCTCAAAGGTTCCTTAAATGGCCCCAAAAGCAGCCCAAAAAGTAGAGATTTTAACCCTAGGAACTGAAATAAAACTGCCCTAAAATGGCCCTAAAAGCAGCCCCAAAGGTTCCTTAAATGGCCCTGAAACAGCCCCAAAAGCAGCCCAAAAATTAGAGATTTTAACCCTAGGAATTGAAATAAAACAGCCCTAAAAGCAGCCCCAAAGGTTCCTTAAATGGCCCCAAAAGCAGCCTAAAAATAGAAATATTAACCCTAAACAGCCCTAAAATGGTCCTAAAAGCATCCCAAAAAATAGAGATATTACCCTAGGAATTGAAATAAACCAGCCCTAAAACAGCCCTAAAAGCAGCCCCAAAAAATAGAGATGTTAACCCTAGGAACTGAAATAAAATAACCCTAAAACAGCCCTAAAAGCAGCCCAAAAATTAAGGATTTTAGCCTTACGAATTGAAATGAAACAGCCTCCAAATGGCCCTAAAATGGCCCTAAAAGCAGCCCAAAAATAGAGATTTTAACCCCAGGAACTGACATAAACCAGCCCTAAAGTAGCCCTAAAACCAGCCCCAAAGGTTCCTTAAGTATCTCTAAAACAGCCCTAAAAGCAGCCCCAGAAGTTCCTTCAATAGCCCTAAAAGCACCCCAAAAAATAGAGATTTTAAGCCCATGAACCGAAATAAACCAGCCCTAAAGTAGCCCTAAAACCAGCCCCAAAGGTTCCTTAAATATTCCTTAAATATCCCTAAAACAGCCCTAAATGCAGCCCAAAAATAGAGATTTGAACCCTAGGAACTGAAATCAAACAGCCCTAAAATATCCTTAAAAATCCTTTAACTGTCCCTAAACCCAGCCCGAAATGATCCTAAAAAATCCTTCAGCTATCCCTAAACCCAGCCCGAAATGATCCTAAAAAATCCCTAAACCCAGCCCGAAATGATCCTAAAAAATCCCTAAGCCCAGCCCTAAACGATCCCAAAACCCCAGAGCCACTGAACCAAAACCCCTTGGAATTGCGATGGAACAGGGAATAAAGGGATGGAGGAAGTGCCCAAAAATATCCCTAAAAACCACCCCGAATGATCCCTAAAAGTTCTTCCCAAGAGCATCCCTGAGTATTCCCGAGGCCAGCCCGAAATGATGCCCCGAACACCGCTCCCAAGGAAATCTCCCGGGAACTGAACAGCCCCAAAAGCCACGATCCCGATTCCATCCCCGAAGAACCCCTAAAAACGTGGGATCGGTGCCCGGGAAACGGAAAAGGGAACGCGACGTGAGTATCCCTGAAAGATCCCAAAGGATCCCTAAAATCCGGCCTGGGAACCAAGCAGCCCTAAAAACGTGGATGGCAGCACCCCAAAACCATGGATGCACAAACAGCAATCCCTAGAAATATCCCTGGAAACCGGGATGGATCCCGGACATCCCTCATTCCAAACAGCCTCACGGAAGGAGCCCGAAAATCGATCCAACATCCCGAAAATACACACGGATTCCCAGAACCGAGACGGGAATTCTGATCCCGTCCCATCCGATCCCTGCAGCCAGAGGGGGAACGAGGAATTCCTCACTAGGATCACCGGGATTCCAAGGATTTCTCCTGCTCCTCACTGGGATCACCGGGATTCCAAGGATTTCTCCTGCTCCTCACTGGGATCACCAGGATCCTCACTGGGATCGCCGGGATTCCAAGGATTTCTCCTGTTCCTCGCTGGGATCACCGGGATCCAAAGGATGAGGCTGTCGAGCTCACAAGGTCCCGTTTGGAATGGAGAATCCCAAAGAATTCCCGAGGATTCCAGGTCAGCGGGTGCCAGAAGGGTTCCGGCGGAAAGGGACAATCCCATCCTTGGATCGTTCGGAACCGCCTGCGGGGCTGCAGAAGGCCTGGAACGCCCAGCTGGGAGGAATTCCGGAATTCCGGGCAGAGCTGTCCCCACCAGCCTTTCCCAGCTTCTCTCCCGCTTCCCAATGCTCTCTGGGAATGGTTCCATCCGGGAATGGGAATGCCGAGGCAGGACAGTCCTACCAACCCAACGTTCCCTGATTTTTGGGGGATGGGAGAGGGGCTGGCTCAGGATACAGAAGCTCCAGCTCCACAAACCAATCCAAGGAGTGCCCGGCCAATCCCGGGAGTTCTCCTGGAACACCCCACGGGATTCCCGATGGAAAAGGACGGGCAGCGGATTTAAGGCTCCCTTTGGACACGTTCCCGAGGCACCTGGGGGGGGGTTATGGAGCGGGAGATTCCCGCTCTGGCAACACCCGAGCCCTTGGGCTCGCCGTCGTCCCACGGATCGGGACTGCCAGAGAAGGATTTGCTATTCCAGCCTTTAGGAAAAGCGGATCCCGCCAGGATAAATCCAATCCCGCCGGGGTAAATCCAATCCCGCTGGGGTATCTGGGAAAGGCCGCCCCCATTCCCGGAGGGATTTAAAGCCCCGCGGATGTGGCACCGGGGGACACGGATCAGTCTGGGAACAGCCTTGGATCCCAAAGAATTCCACGATTCCGTGATAATTCCTTTCATCCATGAGAAGGATGGAAGGAGATCGCCCGCTAAATCCGGCGTGGCTAATTCCCGGGATTTTCCAGCAGCATTCCCTCTTCTTTGGGGGTTTCACTTGTCCTAAAGCCCCAGCCCCAAAAACCCCCTAATCCCAGCAAAATCTCCCGGGCACTCAAAGCGGGAATTTCAGGCCCTCCGAGCCGGGGCCAAAGCCAAGAGGCGCTTCCCGAACCCCGCGGAACCCCGGGAAGCCGGCTCTCCGCGAGCCGGACCCGCGTTCTCCCCGCGCGCCCGGAAGCCGGGAGCGGCGTCCAGGTGCCGCTTCCAGGCCGGAACGGCACCGCGAGGATCCCGGGGGACGCGGAGCCGCAGGGGCGGCCGCGGGCATCGCCCTCGATCCCCGAAGCGGGAATCCCGAGCCCCAGCATGGAGCTCCAAAAAAGCCGGGAAGGGAGAGGATTCCGGGCGGGAGCGCGGCAGGGAAGGGGTTAACAGACATATGCTGCATAATTAGGAGATGCATTAATGATTATGAATAGCAAACGGCTCGGCGGAAGGCAAAGAAATCCGGGGAAAAGGGACGGGCACCCCCCCACATTCCCGGGGTTCGTTTTTTTTCCGAGGGATCCGGGATGGCCGGGGAGAAATCCCCGCTCCTCGGGAACGCTGTTCCAAGGGTACCTCGAACGGGAATCTTTCATCCGCCATCCATCAAACCCGGGCTGGAGGTTTTGACAAACATTAAACACAGTAAGGAGGCAATTATGTATGCATGATTTAATCTGCAACTCATTAATATGCAAATGTATTCATATGTTAGTTACTAAATTAAAAATGCAAAGAAGCCCTTATGGTGGTTCTCCAAATTTTTGCACAAACAGAACATTCCGAGCGGCGGCAAAACGGGAAGTTTTGGGGGGAAACCTGCGGATTCCGGGAAACCTTTGGGAACCTGTTGCGCCGCAGGCGGCTCCGAAATATTCCCTTCGAGGGCGGGGAACGGGGAAATCGGGAATCGGGAGCGGGATCTCGGGGAGCCTCGGGAGACGCGCGCCCATTACCCGAGCGGCCGTGCGCCCGCCCGCCCGATTTTTAGGGCTCGTGCTCCTTTTGGGAAGGGCTCCGTGCCCGTTCCGAGGCTTTCTCCGCTCCCCCCTGGAACGGCAGGGATGCCGCGTGCAGGGAATCTTCTGGAAAGGGGGGAAAGCCCGAGGGCGGGGGGCGGCCACAAAGGGATGCACATGGAAGCAGGCGTTTCTCCGGGAATACTGCTCCGGCTCCGGCCCCAGCAGGGAAGGAAGGAAGGAGCAATAACCCGGGATACGGCCACGATCCCTGCTAAGGCACGGCCAGAATTCCCTGTCAGCCCCATTTCCGTGGATAACTCGGCTCTGTTCCCGCGTGGCTCCGAGGCTGATCCCGGGAAGCTGGGACAGAGCTGGGGGGCCCAGGGAAGCTCCCAGGAACGCTCATCCAGGCTGGAATGCAGCCGGGCATCCCGGAGGGCTCCGTGGCGTGGCCATCCCACAGGAATGGGGCCTCAGGGCCCCTCCGGAGCAGCTGTGCCCCCAATCCGTGTGGGATTGCACGTGGGAAACCCAGCCCAAGCATTCCGGGGTTCCATGGAAGCGCCGAGTGCTCCCGTCCTCATTCCCAGCAGCATCCCAGCTCCAGGGGCTCTCCCCAGCTCATCCCATCCCGCTCTCCCAGTGGGACAGAAGGATGGGATTCCCATTTCCCTGCAGCTTCCCAGCTCCTCTGGGGCCTTGGGACAATCTCCCGGATCCCGGGAAGTGCCCAGGGCCAGGCCGGATGGGGCTCGGAGCACCCTGGGATAGCGGGAGGCATCCCTGTCGCCGGGATGATCCTTAAAATCCCTTCCAAGCCCAGCCATCCCAGGAGCCTGCCCAGCATTCCAGCCCAAGCCATTTGGCAATTCCTTTGCGATTCCCGGGTTCCCGGCGCTCCGAGGACCGGGAAAGAGCATCCACGGCTCCGATTTCTCCAATTTCAGCGGAGGCACGAAGGGAGAACCGCAGGAAAACCGCCTTGCCGACAGCACCAGATCCGGCCGTCGGGGTTTAAACGGGATTTCGGAAGCGATTCCGGATCTCTGGGTAGGCCGGACCCGGAGCGCCGCCGTTCCCGAATAAATTATCCCGCGTTCCACGGGATTTGTTCTTTTTACTGTCACAGGAAGCACATGTCGGAGGCAATCTGTTTCCTCATCCCGGCGCTTCCCCGGCCGCTCGGGAAGAAAAAACTCCCGGCACACTTTTCCCCCGAGGAAGCAAGAGGTGATCATAAATATCCCGAAATAGCAGCCGGCAGATCCCGGCGCCGTTCACACTTCCCCAATGCCAACGGAGCGCTCAGAAAAATAATCCTAACAGATGCTCCGGGGTCAGCGAGGGGAGCGCGTGCTTCCTGAAAAAACACCCTCCGCAGAATCCCAAATGAACCGGGAGCGCCGGGCGGGCGGGGAGGGGCTCTCCGGGAAAGGCCGCTCGTGCCGGAGGGGCTCGGCACGGCACCGGGAAAACGGGCCTGGAATTCAGGCAGAGCCGCTCCGGCAGCTGGGAACAGGATGAGGAGGGGGAACAGGATGGAGAGGGAATGGGATGGAGAGGGGGAATGGGATGGAACGGGGGAATGGGATGGAGCGGGGGAATGGGATGGAGAGGGGGAATGGGATGGAGAGGGGGAACGGGACAGAGAGGGGGAACGGGATGGAGAGGGAATGGGATGGAGAGGAGGAATGGGATGGAGGGGGGGAATGGGATGGAGAGGGGGAATGGGACAANCGGGACAGAGAGGGGGAACGGGATGGAGAGGGAATGGGATGGAGAGGGGGAATGGGATGGCGAGGGGGAATGGGACAGAGAGGGAACGGGATGAAGAGGGAATGGGATGGAGAGGGGGAATGGGATGGCGAGGGGGAATGGGACAGAGAGGGAACGGGATGAAGAGGGAATGGGATGGAGAGGGGGAATGGGATGGCGAGGGGGAATGGGACAGAGAGGGGAAACAGGAGCTGCTCCAGCTGCTGCAGCTCCATCCCGCTCCTGGCTATATTCCCAGTTCCGCTCCTGCTCCTAATCCTGGTTCTATTCCCAGTCCTGCTCCTGTTTCCAACTCCTGCTCCTAATCCTGGTTCTGCTCCTGCTCCCTGCTCCTGAGTCCTGCTCCTGCTCCTAATCCTCATCCTGGTCCCAGTCCTTGTCGCAGTCCGGCTCCCGCTCCTGGTCTGATTCCCGCTTCCAGGCCCGCTCCCAGTGCTGCTCCGGTCCCTGTTCCCAGCCCTGCTCCCAGTCCCAGTCCTGTTCCCAGCTCTGCTCCCGTTCCCGCCGCTCCCCTCTGGAAGCGCCGTCCGTTCGCCTGGAATATGCACATCTTCCTCCAAATTCCCAAAGGGCAAAGCCCCTCTGGCTCCGGGGAGGCCTCGGAGCCTTTTCCAGGGCCTGAGGCGGCTCCTCTGGGGAGGGACTGGGATGAGGCACGGAGGGACAGGGCACAGGGAATGGCTTCCCACCGGGAAAGAGCAGGCCTAGGTGGGATACAGGGAAGGAATTCTGTATTCCAGGGCAATCCCTTCCTCAGCATCCCGCTCTCCCACCCTGATCCAGTGTGTCCAATCCGTCCTGAAACGGAAGGAAACCTTCAGGGAATCAATTTATTGGGATCCAATCAATCGGGAGCTGTCCTATGCCAAATCCATGGGAAAAGACGGATCCGAGGTAGGAATTAAGTGCTCGTATCCTTAATAAAGTGCTGGGGATTCCACTCGGGAAACTCAGCGTCATTCCCAAAGGAAAACGGAATTACGGATAACCGGAGCAATAAACGATGGAAACCCGGAGCTGGAATTCCTATGGATTGTAACATTCATTAACTGGATTTAATTCCTCTTCATTTCTACCAAAGGCATCTCCCGGACCCCTCTTTCATCCCGAGGAACAAACCCCATTCCCACTGAGCTGATTCCCCTCCGCATTTCCAAGAAATTCCTTCAGAACATTCCCGAGAAGCTGCCGGGGCTCGTTCTGCAGGAATTTCCACAGACCCCGGGATTTTTTGGGCGAGTCCTTCCCGCATCCTCGTGCACTTCCCGCGGCGCTCTGAAGAGGGAGTCTGTGTCCCAGCTAAACCAAATCCCACTAATCCCGCACCGGAGAAACTCCGGGATTACAGGCACAGAGCTTTCTTGGGAATCCGCAGTACTCCAGGATCCCAAAGCGGGTCGGTTTCCCAGGAAAATCCATCCACGGGAGCATCCACATCCCTTCCCAGCGGCCGTTCCCTGCTGCGGCTATCCCGAGCCATTCCTTCCGATCCCCTCGATCGCTGGAACTGGAATTCCCAGACTTTTTCATCCCCGCTAAAACACCACCACCACTGGGAGGGGCCTCCAAGTTCTCCCTCCCGTTCTCCCCTCTTTTCCTTGGATCTGTCTCCAGGAAGTCCCCGGGACACTTCACCCCATCCCAGCGGTCCTCAAGGACTGGGATCGCCCCCCCCACCCCGGCTGGATTTTAGGGAAAGGGAAGCGCTGGAACGGGATTCCAGGGAAGCGGTGGCGGCAGCGGAGCTCAGGGAGCAGCTGGATGACGCACGCGGCGGGATTTGGGGATTTGGGGATCGTCCTCACAGGCCTGGAGCTGGATCCTTGGGGATCCTCTCCAGGATTCTCTGAGCCCCGGGAGGCTCCCAGCGGAATCGGCACGGAGAAACACTCCCCAAAACGCTGGAACGGCTCGGCTCAGGCTGGAATACCCGGGATCACCGATCCCGGCCGAAGTCCGCGGGACGGCAGCCATGGAGAAGGGATCCACGCCTCCCTGCCAGGTGGGAGCAGCTCCACACCGGGAACGTGCCGGACAAAGCCCAGCCCAGCCCCGGCACCCGGAGCGCTCCCGGGAAATCGGGAAAAGCGGGCGGGGTTTGAGGGACGCGTCCAGAGCGGGTTTGGGATCCGACGCCGGGACTGCGGTGAATCCCGGCCTGGGATCCCTCCCCAAACCCCCCTGGAATTCCGGATTCCCGGCCGATCGCTCCCATTGTTTGCCGCACCCGTTTCCCAGCACGTTTCTATTCCCGTTTCTCCCCGGTGCCGGAGGAGGCCCCGAGAACGCTCCGCGCTCCCGGCACAAACCCCACCCTCCGCATCCACGCTCCCCCAGAAATCCGGGAATACTCCCGCCCTGCCCACCGAGCCCGGCCGTGCATCCCCGCATCCCGAGGAAACCCCGCATTCCAGAGGCGATCCCGGGATCCGGGAGGACAAAGTGCCCCAAATCCCTCTGTTTCCAGCCGGGAATCCCCGCTTCCGTCAGACCCGCGGAACGCTTTCGTGCACCCGGCAGGACCCGGCTTTCATCCCTTCATTCCCCGAAAAACGAGCTCAGGGGGACGCGGCCGTCCGGGAATAGCTTTGGTCCCGGAATTCCCACGCCACCGTCCGACCCAGGGAATCGTTCCAGTTCCAATCAAAGCACCGAGGGAGAGGAATCCCAAACACGCTCTGGGGCCCTTCTCGTGGATGGAAAGAATTCCTATTAATTAATTAATCGATTAATTAATGTTATCCGTTTATTTGGGCTTTTCCTTGAGAATTCCTGGATTTTAGCAACTGGAGAAATATTTCAGATTTACAGGAGCAGGATTTGATGAATCCCTGGGATGAAACGAGGACGCTGATGTGAACTGTCCCCTTTTTAATTGCATCTTGTTAATTAGAAAGCGACTGTTAACGAGAAGAATTCAGCCCAGCCACTCCAAGAACTTTGCCATTGTTTCTGTTGCAGATTCCTCTTTTCCAACTGCGAATTTCCATGGATTTGGGATAAAACCATCCAATCCATCCGATTAATTTTTATCTCTCCAGATATTAATTAATTATCTATTCCCCGCGATTAATTGCCGCTAATGACCAGATCTGGAACAAAAATAAAGGGATTTCTCTGGGAGGAACGGGAGGATTCCCCCTCCGGAGGGGTTGATCAGGTACCGATATCACCACGGTATGCAAATGAGGCTGATATCGCTATCAAAATGATATGCAAATGAAGCTATCGATATCAACGCGATATGCAGATGAGGCCGGATGTATTTTTAATGAGAGAAAATCCGAACGAAACAAATCCAATAAAATGCACTTTTCCGCCCTAATTTGGTGCCGCAGCGCCTGAAATGCCGGACCTTTTCCCAGAAAACCTCCCTTTTCCGGGGATTTGTAGGGATTTGAAAGGACGTCAAGCACCTCGGCGCAGCTTTTTTGGGAGAAACCCCGCAAGGAACGCACCGAACCACCCCAAAACCGCAATTAACGGGATCGTCGTTCGGATCCCGGAACAAAGGATTCCACGGCTGCAAAGCGAGGCAGCGATTCCTGACGGGAAAAGGCGACGATCCCGAGAAAACACGGAAAAATGAGCCGGACGGCGTCCGGAATCCTGGACAAATCGAGGGACCGGGGATACTCCCGGGAATTCGGGGGGGAAAGCGGGATTGGGGAGGATCTGGCACCACCTGGCTGGCAGCGCTTGGCACCCGGAGCCCCCGGCCTTGCCGGGATCCTGGCGGGATCCTGGCGGGATCATGCCGGGATGCGGGAGCCCCTTCCCGGGGAATCGCTCGCTCCGCCCGAGCCCCCGCCGCCCCGATCCCAAACAAAGCTCCCGAGCGGCCGCGGTACTTACGGAGGACGGCAAACCCGGAGGCACCTTCCGAACTTTCTTTGTCTGAACTTCTGGAAGAAAGGGAGAAGAAGGGGGATTAGAAATCGGGACTGGATCTTTCCCGAAGCTTTTCCCTCTCCTCGCGGGGGTGTCACCGCAGTGAAGGGGTAGCACCGGAGGGCAGCGAGTCCCAAGGAAAGAACGCCGGGATGTGATTTCTGTCGGAACTCGGGGAATTAAACCTCGGATTTGGTGCCCTGGGCTCGGGAAAAAATGGGAATTTGGAAGGCTGGATCAGCCTCCTGGGCCCAGGAGAGGTTTCAACGAGCTGCTTCCCAAATGTCCTGGAGCGGGATATGGGTGGGATGGGTGGGGAAAATGGGGAATCACTCACCCATGGAGCAGCCCTGCAGGGGCCTGCCCCCGGGTACTGGGAGCACTGGGAGTACTGGGAGTACTGGGAGTACTGGCAGCACTGGGAACACTGGAAGCAGGATAAAGGCGGGATGGGAACAGGGAATGGCTCACCCATGGAGGCGGCATGCAGGGGTACTGGGAGCACTGGGAATACTGCGAGTACTGGCAGTACTGGCAGTACTGGGAGAGGATAAAGGCGGGATGGGAACAGGGAATCACTCACCCATGGAGGAGCCCTGCAGGGGCCTGCCCCAGGACTACTGGGAGTACTGGGAATACTGGGAGAGGATAAAGGCGGGATGGGAACAGAGAATGGCTCACCCATGGAGCAGCCGTGCAGGGGTAACTGGGATAACTGGGAGCACTGGGAACACTGGAAGCAGGATAAAGGCGGGATGGGAACAGGGAATGGCTCACCCATGGAGGAGCCGTGCAGGGGTAACTGGGAGCACTGGGAGCACTGGGAGAGGATGAAGGCGGGAGGGATGGGAAAGGGAATGACTCACCCATGGAGGAGCCGTGCAGGGGTAACTGGGAGCACTGGGAGCACTGGGAGAGGATGAAGGCGGGAGGGATGGGAAAGGGAATGACTCACCCATGGAGGAGCCGTGCAGGGGGCTCTGGGGTAACTGGGAGCACTGGGAGCACTGGGAGAGGATGAAGGCGGGAGGGATGGGAAAGGGAATGACTCACCCATGGAGGAGCCGTGCAGGGGTCTCCGGCGGGCGCTGCCGGCGTACTGGTAGTACTGGGAGCCCGGCTTGCTGGGGGACAGCGCCCCGGGGGTGGCCAGCTCCATGTCCCCTCCGAGCAGGCTCTGCTGCGGGACAGACACGCGGAGCTGTGGGCGAGGCGGCCCCGGACCCGCGCGCCCCTCGCCGGGAGCTCCTTCCCGGCCCTAAAAATAACCCGGGAGCGAGCGCTCGGGAGCGCGGAGCGAGCGCCCGGCGCCGCGTTAAAGGGGACACGGCCGCAATTCCCACTGGGGAGCGGCGCCCGCGGGCGGGCACGGGCGAGTCCCCGCACCAGCCGGTCCCCGCCGGCCCCCGGCGCCGGCAATTCCGGCGGCCTCGGGGAACCTCGGGGGCTCCGCCGGGCCGCTCCGAGGGAATTCTGCCGGCCTCGCGGAATGACAGCCCGGGAACCGCCACGTCCCGCGAAATCCTGCGTGCGGACAAGGCGGCTCCGCTGTCTCGGGAAAACCAGCCGGGAATGAAACCTACCGGGGCTTCGGACAGGGATGAAATGGATGCAGAGCGCACAGGAAAGACATAAAACTTATAAAAGGGATATAAAATGTAAAATATGAGGAACGCCTAGAAAGCAGTTCCATAATGTGGCAAATCCAGAATGCATTTTATATATATATGGAAGGTATTAAATATAGAATGTATTAGATGTAATTATTAAATATATAACGTATTAAACATCTATAATGTATTATATGTACCGTATTATATCTAACGTGTTATATATAATGTATTAAATGATGTATTATATATGATCTATTAATATGTAAGGTATTATATATAATGCATTATAACACAGTGCATTATATATGATGTATTTATTACCCGTAATGTACTAAGTATCTATAATGTATTAATATATAGTGTATTATAACACAGTGCATTATATATGATGTATTTATTACCCGTAATGTACTAAGTATCTATAATGTATTAATATATAGTGTATTATAACAGTGCATTATATATGATGTATTTATTATGTGTAATGTGCTAAGTATCTATAATGTATTAATATATAGTGCATTACATATGATGCATTATATGATGTATTTATTATCTGTAATGTACTAAGTATCTGTAATGTATTAATATATAGTGCATTATATATATGATGTATTATATGATGTATTTATTATCTGTAATGTGCTAAGTATCTATAATGTATTAATAGACAGTGTGTTATATAGACGACATAGTAAATATATAATGTATAACATATAATGTATTAATGTATTAAATGTAATATAGTGAACATATATACTGCATTAAATATCCAAATCGTATTATATAGATAACGTATTAAATGTCTGCAATGCAGTAATGTATAATGTGTTAAATATCTGCATTGTATTATATATATAAACTATTAAATACCTAGAATGTATTCATATGGAATGTATTGTATGCATAATGCACTAATATATAAGGCATTCATAGATAATGTATTATATATATAAGGCACTAATATTCGTATAGAATGTATTATAGGTATAATGCACTAATATATAAGGTATTCATATAGAATGTATGATATGTATAATGCACTAATAAATAAGATATTAATAGATAAAGTACTGTATATACAATGTACCAAGTATATGACGTATTATATATATAATGTATTGAATATGTACAATGTGTTCTACATAACATATTAAATATCTGCAGTGTATTAAACACCTGGAACGTGTTAAATGTCTGGAACGAATTATAAAGTATTGCACACGTAACACGTTAAATGAACGGGCTGCAGCAGGTACCTAGGATGCCTTCGGTTCGAACGCATCGTCCGTAACACGCGTTCCGTTCAGAACGCGTTCCGCGTAAAGCGCGCGGGTCTCGGCTGCACGGAGCGCCTCTGGCGCGCCGAACCGACACGCACGGCACACAAAGTGCCCCCGGCCGACACGGACGCGCAACCGGGAGTGTGGAAGCGCGCAGCGCACACGCACGGAACGCGGCGCAGCCGCGTAACCGGCACGAGATGCGCGCGGAAGGGAGCTCAGACACCGGAGCGGCGCAGCCCGGCGCCCTCGGTGCTGGGGCTCCCCGCGGGGTCGCTCCCGAGGAGGCACCGGGACGGCGCCGGGGCTCCCCGCGGGGTCGCTCCCGAGGAGGCACCGGGACGGCGCCGGGGCACCCCGCGGGATGGCTCCCGAGGAGGCACCGGGACGGCGCCGGGGCTCCCCGCGGGGTCGCTCCCGAGGAGGCACCGGGACGCCGCTCCGCCGGCCGCTCCCCAGCTTCCCGCCGCACGCCAAGGCCGAAGTCCCAACTTTTGGGGGCCGCCTGGCAATCAGCTCGGGGCGAGCGGAGCAATTAGCGGCCCCGGCGAGGAGGGAATGTGTTTTCCCTAATCGGAATTCTAATCAGCGTGTCACTCACAACAGCCTTAGTGCTGCCTCGCTGCCGCCCCATTCACATGCAAATGAGCCCTAAATAGGCCAATTACGGCGGTGCCCCGCTCCCGGTTAACCCGCTGCGCTCTGGGAATCTCGCGCCGGCAGCTCCCGGCGGGAAGCGAGGCCGCTCCCGCGCCCCCCGGGCCGCCCGGCGCAGGAGCCGCGAGATTCCCGGTCCGACATTCCCGCTCGGGAACACGGGCTCGGGACGGTGCCCGCGGGCCAGCGGCCTGGAAAAGCCGCCCGAGGCCGCGGGGAGCGAGCGCGGCTCCATCCCCAGCGCTCGGGATGCGCGCTCCAGAGCCTTCCCACGGAACGAGCCCCGGTGTCCAGGCCCGGCCTCTCATCCCGCATCCTCATCCCGCATCCTCTCATCCGGCCTCCTCTCATCCCATCCCGCTCCGAGCATCTCCAAGCCCGCCGCCTTCCCGGCACCCGCGCTTTCACGGATGACATCCACCTGCTCCGCCGGGAAACAACACCTGCAGCGGGGGGAAAGCTCGGGAATCAGTCCGCGGGATACCGCGGGGTAACTGGGAATGAGGAACGAACACAGGCCGGAGCTCCAGGGAGGCTGGGAATGTCGTGCAGAACGGAATTCTAGGGAATGGCTGGGAGCATTTCCCAGCTAAGAGTGGACTATCCTTGGAAATCAGTGGGATTTTAGGGAACGTCTCGGAGCACTTCCCAGCTAATAGCTAAAAACCCTTCCCACAGAAAAATTCCCGGTGTCCAGGCCCAGCCTCTCATCCCGCATCCTCTCCATCCTTCCCTCCCGCCACTGGGATAATTGGGAATGAGGAAGGAGCACAGGCCAGAACTCGAGGGGAAGAGGGGATGCTGGGAATGTCTCGGAGAATGGAATTTTAGGGGATGTCTGGGAGCATTTCCCAGCTAAAAGTGGAATACCCTTGGAATTCAATGGGATTTTAGGGAATATTTCCCAGGGTTTCCTGTGAACATCCTTGGAAATCAATGGGATTTTAGGGAATATTTCCCAGGGTTTCCTGTGAACATCCTTGGAAATCAATGGGATTTTAGGGAATATTCCCAAAGGAATACAGTGATGATTCTCCAGGAAGAAAGGGAATTCAGGGAGCCTTTGGGATCATTCCAGCAGGAATATCGGCTCATCGTGACTGTCCGGAAATCAGTGGGATTTAGGGAACGCTTTGGATCGTTCCACAACAAATCCCAGTTTATCG
Organism: Gymnorhina tibicen; assembly: GCA_013399875.1. NCBI lineage: Eukaryota > Metazoa > Chordata > Aves > Passeriformes > Artamidae > Gymnorhina > Gymnorhina tibicen. Next base: position 14,504 of record VXAZ01006777.1, read on the forward strand.
TGACCACTGCCTGGAAACAAACGGGATTTCCGGGAATGTCTGGAAGGGAGACGGCTGAGGCGCGAGTATTCCCCGCAAACGGCGGGAATTGAGGGCAAGGGAGCAGCGTTCCGCCCGGGAATTCTCCGCGGCCACGGGCCTGCCTCACGAGCGCACGGACCGAGGCCAAGGGGCCGTTTCGGGAGAGGCCAGCAACGCTCCGACCCCCCGAAATGCCAGGATTTCCCCCACGGAGCCGCGCCGCCGGCGTTTTTCTCCATGACAAGATTTTGGGATTTTTGCGGCGTGTTCCCACATCCTCCCGTTTTCCTGCCGCCTCCGACGCGGGAATAACGAGACAAAGAATGAGAGCCGGGGAGGGAGAAGCGGCACGAGATCCATCCAGATGGGAGCCAAACGATCCCTCCTGGAAAAGCCAAATGCTGCTCCTGTCGCAGGGCTCGGCTCCTGCTTTTTAAAGGAAAATTATGTGGATCTCGCTTCCGCGCTCGCCTGGGATTTGGGAGGCTGGGAAGGATCCGCAGGAAAACCGGGATATTTCCCCTTTGTTCCGGGAGCAGGTGGTGAATTTTCCCGTTGAAATCAGTTCAGACTCAAGGGCCCGAAACCTGAAATCCAAAGGCACGGATCAGGGAAAAATCCCTCGGAAACAGGGAATTTGTTTGGGCCTTGCTCCAGCCCCGAAGCCGGGCGGGAGAACACCGGGATGAGCTGGGAAGGGATGGAGCTGCTTTCCCGAAGGATCGCCAGGGGTTTGGGGTCGGAGCGTCCCTGGCACTACCTCCTCCCAAGGTCCCGGAGAAGCAGCATTCCAGAGGGAGCGGGAGCTCCCAGCAATCCCTGTTTTCCTTCCCTGTCCAGAGCTGCTGGGCACACCTGGAGCCGCCGGGAACGCCGAGGCCTTTCCCCATTTTCTCCGGATTCCTCGGGGAGCTCGTCCTAAAGAAACCCATTTTCCGAGCGTTCCCTTTGGAGCGACGTTCCCGACGGATTATCCCGTTTATTTGTCGCATCCCAGGAACTGCCGCCCTTTCCCAAGCCGCCGCTCAATTAAAATTCCTGCCGTTCGCGGGATCAAAGCTCCTTCCCGGGATTATTCCCGGCCAGAGGCTCCGGCTCTCCCTGCCGGCGCCGCTCCCCCGCTTTGTTCCCCGGCTCCGGCCGGGAATGTGGCTTGGGATGCGGCCATCCCGCCGTTCCCACTGACCCGGCTGCTCCCGCTCTCCCGGGGCTCTTAATTAGGGCTTTTCCCAGGAAACCGGGGAGCACGGGACGGGCTGCGTGCCCGTCCGGGTGCCCACCTGGCTCAGCGGAGCGGCTCCCGATCCCCATTTCCTGCCACGTTCCCGCTCCTGCTCCCGACCTGTTTGACTTTCCCGCTTTTCCCCAACAAAGCGATGGGAATTGGGCGGAATCCCGATTTTAATAATCAAGATTTTAATTCACGTTGGAATGAAGCCCCAAAGGAATGAGAGGGAATTTTTTTTCCCGGGGTTTTTTTCCCCATGTCCTGTTTTCCTCTCCTTCCGGATCCAGGATTTCCCCTCCTCGCCCCAATTTCTCCTCAATTCCTGAATTTTCCAACTTCAATCCCGGCAGATCCGGGGCCAAATCCTTCCTTGGGCATCTCCTTCCGGGATTCCAACCCTCTGCTTTTCAATTCTCATTCCAGCTGTTCCGATCCCTACCCATCCTTTGGGTTTCTGGGAATGCGGCAGCTCTCTCTTAAATTAAACCTCCCGCGGCATTTCCATCCGGCGTTTGTCCCTAATCCCACGTGGAAATTCCAACCCAGAAACCCTTCCCTGTTTTCCGTGTGGTTTTCCTTTACATCCAGCCCCAGCTGTTCAAGCCACTGCGGAAAAACGGGAGCTGTTGAGGAAACATGGAATTTTCTCCCCGAGACTGAATTCTCCGCTGGAATTTGTATTTTTGGGAACGATTCAGTGGAGGAGGAGAGACGGATTGGAGTCCCTTCGTTTGATTTGCTCCATTCCGGGACAAATCATTCGGGATTCTTTCCCTGCCTTCGGTGCTCAGCCCTTGCCCTTGCCCTTGCCATTCCAATCTTTTCCACGAAAAACCAAGGAACATTGGTTCAACCACGAACGCACCCCCGCATCCCAGAGAATCCATGGAATGAGGTGGAAGCAGACGGAGAGGAACGGATGGAGAGAAAAGCTAATCCCCGTCTTTGTTCGGGATAGATCTGTGGATTAGGAATTACGGGATATCCCGGTATCCCTGTTTCCCACAGGACCTCCCATTGTATTCCCATGCCAAAACATCTGGAAATTCCCGTATTCCCAACTTTTCAGCCTTTTCCAAGCCTAAACCACCTGGTCGGTACCAGGGACAGAGGGAGGGTTAAGGAAAGGCAGGAAGGAATATTTTGGGAATATTTCTCCTGGAAAAACCCACTAGAACCCTGTTGGATTCAGCACTTCAAGGCGAGCTGAGGATGCTCCACCGGGACTCGCTTCCCTGGAAATCATTCCCACGAATCCTGGGAAAAGAGCCCTGCTCACCTAACGAGTTCCAAGTTTTCCGGCGGAAAACTTCGGCTCCGAGGGCCTCACAACAAAATCCCGGTTCGGGCTGGAATATCCTGCCATGGCTCCATCCTAGGAAGGGCTTTCCTGGCGGAATTCCCAGCTTGAAGGACGGAGTTGGTGGCTTCCCGTGGAATGGGAGAACAAAGGGATGGCTCGGAGGAGGTCGCGGCGTTTTCCGGGAATTCCGGCATTAAGACGTCGGAGAGAGTGAAGAAACTTCCAGGCCAAAATGCTCCAAGGAATTTTGTTTATCCTTTTCCCACTCATCATGCAGGAAGAGCCTTTCCCTTTTTTTGCTATGGGAAGTGACAATTCCTAAGGGAAACAGTCATTATTCCCAGATTAATGCCCTCAGCACCCGGGATTTGGGATTGCCCCGAGAGGCTGTGGACTCCCCTGGATCCCGGGAATGTCCAGGGCTTGGAGCAGCCTGGGATAGGGGAAGGTTCCCTGCCATGGGATGATCCTGAAAATCCCTTCCAGCACAACGCGGGACTGTGGGATTCCATGGAATCGATCCCTGCCCAGCTCTCCCGGAGCCCCTTTCCCGGGATCCTTCCCTTCTCCCGGCTCTCCCAGCCCGCATCATTTCTGGGAATGACACCGAGCCACAGTCCCAGCCCAGCCAGCACGGTTTTCCTGGGAAAAGGCCTCTGGAAAATTCCGGCTTGAGCAGCTGGAAGATCACACCCGTGGCTCCCGCTCCCAGTGCTCCCAAGTCCCATTTATTTTTTAGGGAATGTTAAATCCCGGCGAACGCCACTCACGGCATTCCCAATGGGAATTGGCTTTCTGTGCCTCTGGAACGTCCCTCGAGCTCTCCCTGTGTGGCCCCACGTGGGAAGCGCCGAACCCCGAGGCAGCGGCTATTCCAGGGAAAAGCGCAAAGCTGGGATCGCCTGGAGCCTGAGATGGGACAACAAACCAGCTCAAACCCACGGATATCCAAATCCGGCCGGGACAAACGGGAACAGGGAAAACCGAGCTTTTCCAGCTGATCCAGGGAAAATGCGGGACGTTCCTGGGAGGAGCTGGAAATCAGGGAATCGTGGAATGCTTTGCTTGGAAGGGACCTTGAGCATCGTCCCGTCCCCTCCCCTCCCACGGGCAAGGACTCCTTCCGCTATCCCGGCTAATCCCAGCCTGGCCTCGATCACTCCAGGAATCCAGGGGCAGCCACGGCTTCTCCGGAAAACCTCAGAGCCGGGAATTCCTGGAATCCCGCACCCGAATCCCCTCTCCCAGCCCCGTCCCGTCCCTCCGCGGAGCCGGCCGTCGCTCCCGAGCCGCGCGTGCCGCTCCGTCCCACCGAACCTCCGGGATCTCGGCGGCACCGCGTGCCCGGAGAAGGTGACGGGCGGGAGAAGGTTCCATCTGCGCTCCGGGATGCGGGGAGGAGCCGCTCCCGAGCTCCCGGCGCTGCCAGGAGAGCAGAGCGGCCGCTCGCTCCGGCTCCACATGGAGCTGCTCGCAAGTTTTCCAACGCTGGGCTGGGAATCAATCATTTCGGGAAGCCTGTCCAAGACTGGTCAGCGCGGAATCAACTCCCACGAGTGATTGATTTCAGCCGGACGCGCAGACTGGCGAGGGAGCGGGCGGGATGCAGGGAAAATTCGCACTTTTCCAGCCTTTCCAAGGCTTGCGGAGCGGGAGCGGGGAGCCAGCGCGGGACTGCTGAGGGCAGGGACGGCTCCTGCTGTCCCACGATATTCCAGCCCGGCCTCAAACGTTCCCAGGGATCCAGGGGCAGCCACAGCTGCTCCGGGAACCTGTGCCAGGGCCTGCCACCCTCCCAGGCAGGAATTCCTTCCTGGCGGGAAGGAGAAATGAAGGAGGAATGATCCAAGGCAGAGGAAGGCTCCAGGGAGAGTCAGAGCCCCTGCCAGGGCCCCCAGGAGAGCCGGAGAGGGACTGGGGACAAGGACGGAGGAACAGGACACAGGGAATGGCTTCCCACTGCCAGGTGGGATACTGGGAAGGAATTCCTCCCTGGGAGGGTGGGCAGGAGCTGGGGTGGAATTCCCAGAGCAGCTGTGGCCACGCCTGGATCCCTGGAATGTCCACGGCCGGGCTGGAATAACCTGGGATAGCTGAAGGTGTCACTGCCCAGGCAGGGGGTGGAATCGGATGACCCTTAAATCCCTTCCACCCCAAATCCTTTGGGATGCTCCCAACTCTCCATCCCTCCCTGTCACGTGTGGCACCCAAGGGGATCCTTTTTTAGGCCGGGCTCAGCACAGAACTTAGTCCTGGCTTTTATTATTCCCGGCAGGAGTAGCCGGAGGATTCATAGCCCCATCCGTTCCTTGTCAAAAGGAATTGCTCCGTTGTTTTTGGAGCCGAGGAGCACTGGGATAACTCCTGGAACCATCGGAGCATGGCTGGAGCGGCTCCTTCCCAGGAAAACCTACCGGAGATCCGTGGTGATGCCGGGCTGGAGCGACGGCCAACACGGAGAGGGACTCGGGACAAGGGACACAGGGAATGGCTTCCCACGGACACAGGGAATACTGGGAAGGAATTCCTGGCTGGCACAGGTGCAGGGAAGCTGTGGCTGCCCCATCCCTGTGGTTTTCCAGGTGTCTCAAATCCTAAGAACCCCATCCTACAACTCCTGTACGGACAAATCCATCATGGAATGGGTCAGGTGGGAAAGGATTTGAAGGATCACCTCATTCCGTATCCCTTCCCCTATCCCAGGCTGCTCCAAGCCCCATCCAAGCCCGCCTTGGGGCAGACTCCGAAGGCGCCCAAATCCCATCATCTCATCCCTTCCCACCTTCCGCGCGGGTTTTCTACGGGATGGGAGAAGGCAGGAGGAAGGACGATCCTTACAGGAATTCTGCCGAGTTATTGGACTGAGCAAGAATCCCCAGGTAATTCCCGACCCGAGAGCGGGATGAATCCCGTGTCTCCGGAGGGGCGCGGCCCGATCCTCGGGATCGGGAGCCCCCGGAATTTTGCCAGCCAGGTAGAATTCCAAGGCAGCCCGGTCTTCCTGCAGCGCCGCCACGGCAGATGTGGCTCGATTATGAGCGGGAGGCTCCCGGGAATTGCTGCCTGGATCCCGCCATCCATCAGCAGCTGCCGGGAAGGGAGGGACGGAGGGACTCGTGCCTTCCGGAGCACGGGAAGCGTTTCTGGGATTACGGACGGGGAATGGGGCAACTCCCAAGGAAACGGCTTCTTTGTCCTGCTGCTGTTCCCAGCGTTCTCTCCATCCCTGCAATGTTCCAGGCCGGCCCGGAGCGGGCTTGGAGCAAGCTGGGATATTGGGAGGTGGCCCTGTCCCTTCCAAGGGATTCCAGGATTCTGCGATAATTCTGAGGCTGGGAAGAAGACGACCTGGAAATGGCCTCCCCTTCCGCAAGGAGCAGCTTCCATCCTTCCAGCTCCTCCACGGGGTGTGTGATCACACCTACGGATCCAGCGCCGCTGGAATCACGGAGCGGTTCCGCTTGGAAAAGCCCTCTGAGCCCACCGCACGCGGTCCCGCTGCCCGCGCCCCCAGGTGCCACATCCCCGCGGTTTGGGAACGATCCCGGGGATTCCGACTCCGCGCTGCTCCGGTGGGAAGGGCCGCACTCCTGCCCACCAGCAATTCCCGAATTCCTCCCATCCTCACCTCGTTCTCCACGGAACGCTCCAAATCCCTCCAGCACACAGGGCTGGGCTCCGTCCCCGCGTTCCCGAGGAACGCGGACGCGCGGAAGGAAAGCCGGGATGGAGCGTTTCCCTTTCCTGTGGGGAAACGATCTGTGTTCCGGCTCTCCCTTGGAATCTTTCCTGGCCGATCTGACACCCAGAGAGCTTGGAATACTAAGGAAGCGGTGAAATTCCTGGGATAGTTTTCCGAAGCACGGGAGAGGGAAGAGCAGAAGGAACGAAGGGCCGTGATTAATACTGCTCTCGGAACGAGCGCGGCAAGTGTCTCCCTAAAAACTCAATTGTCTGGGAACAAAGCACGGAATTTGGCCACGGATGGCGTTTTTAGGCTCAGGATTTCTCCGGAGACCCGCCGAGATGCAAATTCCGAGTGCGGGGAGGCAGAGGCACGGGCGCTCCACCTCTGTATTCCATTGGCATCTCATTGTTCCATCCGAGTCCTCCCCTGCTCCGAGCTCCGGCGCTTCCCTCGGGAAGGCTCTGCCGTCAGCCCGCCGGCCTTGACTTCCCGCCAACAACAATTCCCAAACAAAAAGGGACAACAAATCATATTTCCACAGCCTTTTCCACCCTCGCCGCGGCCCTGCGCTCACACCGCATCCCGCCGATCCCGGGAAAACTCGGGATTCGGGGTGGCCCCATCCCGCGCCGAGGGGTGACTCTTCCCTCTGGTGTCGGGATTTCGGGAACGCCGCGCCGGCCGCAACGGGCGGCACCTCGCAGCGGGGCGAGGGGAGCCCGGGGAGCTGCGGCCCGGCAGGAGGAGCTCGGGGAGCAGCGGCTCCGGCGGGACGGGCACTTACCTGGTGGCAGCCCTGCAGGTTGGAATCTCGGCCATACGAGGAGTAGGAGCCTCGCTCTGTTTTACCTGGGAATGAAGGAAAAGGCCAGGTCAGTGCACGGATGTGGAGCGTGGCCAAGCTCTCTGTCTGCTGCTCATCCCTCGTTCCCAAGGCCGATCCCTGGGCAAAGCGGGCGCTGCCGGCCCTGGCACACGGGGAGGTGCAGAAAGGAGTTAGCGATTTCCCTGGGAATAACCTCCTCGGCCTGGCCGTGCTGCCTGGAAACGGGATTCCGTGGAATTCCAGAGGCTGGGGGAAGGTGAGAGCTGCACCCTCCGTCCCCCATTCCGGCCTCACCCAGGAGCTGCTGGGAATGTGCTTCCCTGCTCCCTCCCAAGAGAAAATTCCCTATGCCTGAGGAACCGACACCTGGGAAGGAGACCCGGATTGGGAATCGGGAATTTGCCACCGAGGCCGGGAGCCGACCGGGGAACTCAGCCCCGGATTTTTCCCTCTCAGACTTCCCGGGAAGCTCGCGAGGCTCCCGTCCCAGGGCCCGCACCGTGGCTCCAGAGGGAGAAAGGGGGATTTTGGGATTGAACGGGGGACGCGAAGGAGGGAGAGGAGGTCTGTGCCGAGCATTAAGTCATGGCTGAGCAGCACCGCCCCACGTGCTCCCAGACAAAGAGCAGTCAAGAGGGCTGATCCCAAACATATTGCCGGGGAAAGACCACCCTTCTGGAGAGGAGAAGCTCGGCAACAGGGGGGAGGCACGGCAGAAATCCCTCCGAAAATTCCCGGCTTTCCCACAGGCCGCGGCACAAAGGGCGCTCGGCAGCGCCGGGACGAGGCAGCAGCTGCCGCCCGAGCTGCCCGGCCGTGCCGGGGCCGTTCCATCCACACCCAGCTCCGTATTCCCCATCCCGGCCCGATCCCACCGAGCAGCCACGGCCGGGCAGCTCCTCAGACAAAGGATGCCGGAGCCGGTTTAATCATTCCCGAAACGTGCCCCCGTTCCACATTCCACAATTGGAATATCCATCTCCCAGCTCAGAGAGACGCACTTGGTTTATTCCAAGGGGCTTGGAATCGAAAATCCCTTCTCCTCATCCCAACCGAAGCTCCGGGAGCTTTTGTCTCCCGACCGTTTCCCACGTGAACCTCCGAAACAGATTTGCAGCTCCCGGGACACCGCGGTAACTTTGGGAAGCGCTTGGATCCGGTGATCCAAAACCCACGGCTCGCCCTCAGCTCGGGAACGCTGGGAACAATTCCAGGCCGCCACCAGAACGGAATTCTGGTTGGGAACCGACGGGCAAACAAACGCGCCTCGAAGTCCGTGCGCCACCTCCCAGCACCCCGAGAGGGCCGGGAATAACGAGGAGGGGAGCCGGGGGGAACGATCCCCCCAGGAAAAGCGGGGCCGAGGGAAGCGGGTCCGAGCAGCCCCGCGCCGCCGCCCGCGCTCCGGAAGCTCCTTTGCCATCGGCTCAGGCTCGGCTTAATTTCAGTTGTGAAAAAATATTTATCCCGATACAAAAATAAACCCCCTGCAAATTACAAGTTGTCAGGGATCAGATCCACTCCTATTTGTGTGGGGGAGGAATCGGGAACAGCGGAGACATGAATCATTCCCAGTAATTTGAGTGTTTCCATGACATCAATGGGCACTCGGCCAGGACTCTGTCGAAGTCTGTGAGGTACCAAAGCGGCTCCACAGCCAGCGGGAGATTGNTGCTCCTTGGAAAAGATTGCATCTCCAGCATCCACTTTTCCCACCGAGCCCACGGCTCCCGAGCTCCCGAGGGAGCTTTTCCGTGCCCCAGAAATCCGTCGGGGACGAACCCCGTGAATTCGGGGGAAACTCAAGCAATCGTTAAACCCCAGCCCCACGGAGATTGTCACCGGCACCAGCAGGATAAAATTATCCCTGTCCTTCTCCGCACCTCGGGGGGGTGGGGGAGGAACATCTTTCCCCGAAATTCTCCTTCCCCGAATCCCCCATCCCGACGCCGCTCCCCGTTCCCCAGCACATCCCGAGCATCCGGGGCGGCGGGCAGGAGCGGCTCTGCAAGCGCCCGTTTGTGCTGCCAGGAAAGGCTTCTCCCGGCTGGCCACGTTTCCCGGGGACGCGGCCGGTTAAAGGCGCCGCTCCCGGGCGTTTTCCAGGGCTGGGGAAAGCTCGAGGTTCTCCCTCCTCGAGATCTTCCCGTGGAAGGTTTCAAAAAGAAAAAAACCCCAAGGAGAGAGCGCGGCTCCGGCGCCGCCGCTTCCCGCCGCATCCACTGCGGAATTTTCGAGCCAAGCCTCCAGAGCGGTCGGGAATGCGGCAGCCGCTGCGGATATTTTTTGGCACAAAGACAACGGTGGCAGTGCCAAGCCCCATGGCTAAAACTGCTCCGAAGAGGCAGGAGGGGAGCATTCCGCGCTCCGCTCCCTTCCCGCGCGGAGCGGCCGCGGCCGCCTTTCCGAGGGGAAAGTCCCCGCTGGAATATCGCGTCGGGGGAGGTCGGGAGAGAGGAGGGGGGAACACGCCAGGCAAAAAGAGGGGCAGCCTCGGCGGGGTTCGTCTCCGACGCGCCGCTCCCGCCCGGCCCTTCCCGCGGCCTCGGGAACAAAGCTCCGTGGCCGGAGTCGCGCGGCGCGGGGAAGAACTTTGGGCTTTGGGGAAGGCAGGAAAAGCTCGGGAAGCGGGAAGAGCGCGCGGGGAAATCCCGGGATGCGCGGCAACGGCCACAATGCCAATCACGGGAGAGACAAAGGAACAACTCCAGGCAGCTCCCGTTCTCCTGGCGAACGGGGAATCTCAGCTCCCCGCTCTCCGAACACCTGCAGGAAAAAAATCCCCCTTCCCTAAAAGCCTCTCTCCCAAAACGTTCCCTTTGTGCTCCATTTAACGGCCAGGAATCCGTCCAGGAAGAAGCCATGGAGGAGTTGGGAAAATTAATTAGGAGATTTCAGCAACTTCCACAGGATAAATGCGAGCGATCCCATGCCCCCGCTCTTTCCCTGCCCTGGAGAAAGGGAGCCTGGGCGGCTTTTTGGGAAGCGGAAGGACAGGGATGAGGCAGAGGAAAGGAAGGGAAATTATCCCCGGAAATTCTTTTAATTCAACCTTTCCTTGGATTTCACATTTAAACATTTTTTTAAGGGATGAATCCAACCGGAATATTTTAATTCCGGTCTTCCACGCCCGATATTTGGGTCTGGGGCTCGCTCAGACCCAGGAAAACTCGGCCGGAGACAACAAATCGATCAGGAACTGGGATCTGAATAAGTCCCAATTTCCGGCTGTCATTTTGCTTCAATCCATTATTTCGTTGCAGGGTTTTGGGTAATTAAGGACTGTCCGGCGGGAAGGAGCCCGACGCGCTCCCCGTTAAGGACAAACGGAACCACAAAGGAAACCACAAATTTAGTGGCAAATTAAAGGAGAATTCCCAAACCGAGCCGGGATCGAGGAACACAAAGCCGGAGCACATTTGGGCCAGAGCACGGGAAGGGGCTGAACTTCCCAAATCCCAGTGAATGCACACACAGGTGATCCGGGCCGGAGCAGCGGGAATTCGCGCTGCTGGGGGATGCATCCAACCCTTCAACTCGGCCTCAATCCCGGTTTTTGCACCCCGAATTTCCTTCCAGTTGGGATGCAGGGGAAAGGGAACATGGAAAGGCTCCGGGATCAGCTCCACATTAAAAAGCAGGGCTTTTTTTTCCCTTGGAGCTTCCAAAATGCCTCATTTCAGCTGGGAAATCCAGCTCAAATTTGTAGGGAATTATCAATTATCCAAGGAAAACCTCATGGAAATAAGTGAGGATTTTCTCCCCTACACGAGCACCTCAGTGGCAGAAAAACACATCTCAATAAAAATAGAAAATATTTATTTATGTGTGTCCTGCTTTCTCCGTGGACACCTTCCCGAGGTTTTCCTGGGAAAAATGGGATTAAAAATCTCCCGTCCACCTTCCCATGGGAGCAGCCAGCAGAGCGCTCCCGGATTTTCTCCGAACTTTGGAATATCCTGTTCTGTCAAAGAGCAAGGAATAAAAAGAGAGGGGAAAGGGGGGAAAAAAAAAAAAA
>VXAZ01006777.1:37584-74413 GCA_013399875.1 Gymnorhina tibicen
CCCATCCCATCCCATCCCATCCCATCCCATCCCATCCCATCCCATCCCATCCCATCCCATGCAGTCGCAGGAGACACAGGAGTATCCCCGAGCAGCTCCGACACAGACTCGGGCTCCCTGCACCTCCTCACTGCGATTTAGCCCAGCTCTGCCGTGGATTCTCCTGCTGACCTTGGCAAGTCACGGCTTTACAAGCCTTAATTTGGGAAAATCCCACCGGGACCCGCCTGTGGTCATCCCATGGAGAGAGTGGAGGAATTTCCTTGAACAGAGCGACACCGAGGCGTGAAAGGAAGGAGGGAGAAGGAAAGAAGGAATGTGCTCCATATTGCTTTGTCTTTTGTGCCTGGTTCCTCCCATGCCGAGTTCTCCCCTTCCCTGACTCCTCTGTCCTTCATTATCCTCTTTCCTGTTGTTATGCCTCGAACTGGCAAAAATTCCCGACTGCACAGGCGTGAAAACTGGCCCCAATTCCAAATATAAGCCCCGATGTAGGCCAGGGTATATTTGGCAAACACAAATCCTCGCCAGATTTACACAGCTCTAATAATAAGGTGACGAGGACCGCGGCAGGATTACGGATGCGGCCTCCCTCAGCCCCACCACGTGCCAGAGGACTTCCCTCTGACTTTGACTCAACCTTTCCGCATGGATCTCACCTCGTTAACTCCGGGGGGTGGGAAAAGGGGGAAAACGAGACCCCCCAAAGACCAACCAAAGCTGTTCCGGGCTGGGGGAGCCTGGGGTGTGCTGGTTCCCATGAGCCCTCGGATCCGGCGCTCTCACGGAGCATGGAAGGGGCTCTCGGCATTCCTTAGGGATTTCCAGCCCCTTTCTGCTCTGTTCTGCTGCCAGAGAAGCAGGTTCCTGCCACCCTCCACCCCTCCGTATCCATGGGAAAAGTCCTCTGGTCACGTTCAAAACTCCCCAGGATCCCACATCCCCCTCATTCCCATCCCGATCCATGTCTGGCTGCTCTCCTGCAGGCAGGAGGAGAGGGGCATCCGCCTGTGCTGCATCCACAGCTGTGGATATCCCATCCCTGGAAGTGCTCCAGGCCAGGCTGGAGCAACCTGGGATAGTGGGAGGTGTCCCTCCTCATCGCACGGGGTGGGATGGGATAGCCCTGAAAATCCCATCTGATCCAGGCCGTTTTAGGATTCCATGATTCACTGGGATAATCCCATGGCATCCCCCAAACCACCACCTTTCTCCGAATACTCCCCCCAGCACATCTTCCCTTTCCTCTGCTTCTCCTTGCGCTCTCCCTCTCCAGCCCAGGAACTCCTTCTAACACAGAGTTGATGGCTGATGACCCTAAAGCCCTTTTCCAATCTGAACAATTCCACGATTCTATCTTGAAAGCGTTACCAAAAACGTGGGAGTGGAACTGATGAGCTTTAAGATCCCTTCCAACCCAAATTCTATACAAAATAAATTCTAGGATGAGCAAATTTTTAGGATTTTTAGAACCGGACAGAGCCACGGCCAAGCCCAGGGCTCTGCCTCGAGGACTCTCCTGCCCGGATCCACCAAAGCTGGATTTGATATTCCCTCTTTTCAAGTGCAGCTTGTTCCCCTCGTTTTGTCTCCTCGGCAAACCCCATTACACGATGCAGGAAAAATGCGGCCTCGGAGGAGGGAACGAGCGCAGCTTCAAAGCCCAGGCCTTCCCAGCCTTCTCCAGGTGCGCGCCACATGAGCCGGCCCTGGAACCGCAGCCGCTCGGGGGGCGATGACAGCTCTGCGGAGCGGGATCAAAACCATTCCGCACGGAAAAAAATATCAAAGTCGGGCGAAGAAGCCTTCTGCCAGGCGAGGAGGGGGAAGCCAATCCCACAAATCCGAGTGGGAAGGACGGGGCGGTTAAACGGGGAGAGGCGGCTGGGGCCGCCACGCACCGCTAACGTTTAAGGGCCCGCAAAGCCGATCCCAACCAGCCCGGCTTCCCGCCGGGACGGGCGCCCAGGGAGCTCCCGGCCCGGCCTAAGCCCGGGGACGCGAGGGCCGTGGGAGCCCAGGGCTCCGGGCTGATCAGAGCTCTGGTTCTGCTCCGCACCGAACTCCAGGGGAGTTCTAAAGCTGCGCCTGGGAGAAGCGCAAAGACCATGGAATGGTTCGGGTGGGAAGGGACTTAAAAGCTCGTTTTGTTTCACCCCCTGCCACGGCAGGAACACCTTCCCCTATCCCAGGTTATTCCAGCCTGGCCTGGGACACTGCCAGGGATCCAGGGGCAGCCCCAGCTGCTCTGGGCACCCTGTGCCAGGGCCTGCCCACCCTCACAGACAGCAATTCCTTCCCAATATCCCATCCAGCCCTGCCCTCTGGCACTGGGAAGCCGTTCCCTGGGTCCTGTCCCTCCAGGCCTTGTCCCCAGTCCCTCTGCAGCTCTCCTGGAGCCCCTTCAGGCCCTGCCAGGGGCTCTGAGCTCTCCCTGGAGCCTTCCCTCCTCTGGGCTGAGCATTCCCAGCTCTCCCAGCCTGGCTCCACCTCGGAGAATCTCCGTGGCCTCCTCTGGACCGGCTCCAGCAGCTCCAGGTCCTTGTGCTGCTGTGGCCCAGGGCTGGACACAGTGCTCCAGCTGGGCATTTCGTATTTGGGAAACCATTTGGGAAACTTCACCTGGTGTTTGCTGACCCTGATGTTTCCCGACCCTGATGTTTCCCTCAGAGGAAAATTCCTCCTGACCCACCCGAGCTATTGCTTACGGATGGCCCCAAATGCAGTCTCACCCAGGAGCCTGAATTCCTGGTTGGAAAACACATTTTAAATTAGTCAGAGTCACGCACAAAACAAGCCCATGAAATCCTTCAGGAACAAAGGCTCCCCCAGGGTTATCCCTGTGGAAGCTGAGGGCACTGAGGATGGACAGGAGTTGGATGTTTTTCCCCATAAACATGACACAGATCTTTCTTTCTTTATTTAGGAACGCTGGGATGGCTCCTCTCTGGTTTAATCCATGCACTGATGTTCTCACCCACCGTGTGATCACCCAGTCTGGAATAATCCCTATTTCCTTCAATATTTCTTGCCTCTCTCCTGGGAAATTTAGAGCCGATTCTGGCATCTGTTCCCCGTCCTCTTTTGTGAACACTGAGGCGAAAAATCCATTTATTTTTTAGCAGTGTCTACATCATCTGTCAATAAATTCCCCTTTCCAGCTCTAAGAGGTCCTAAAATTCCCTGTCCTGGCCTCCTCCTCTTTCTGCATCGTCGTGATTGTTTATCTTCACCTCGGGCCTGCTCCCGCTTTTCCCTTTGCTTCCCTTCCCCAAATCCGGCCTTTTACGTCTTCTATTCCCCGTCTCCCTCCTTGTCTTTCATTTTTAATCCAACCCATTTTTCCCGGACAATTCCCACAAATACAAAGAGAAATACAAACACACACGGCGGCAAAACGGGAATATTTTGTCAGCCCGATTTCTTCTTCCTCCTCACACTGAATCACCGCGTTCGCTTCCCAGAATATCCCTCTTTTTTCAGACCAGGGAATATTCAGACCGCAGCTGCACAGTAAAAGTTTGCATGCTACAGGAATAAACGGGAATACTCTGATTTTAGTTAGGAAGGAATATAATCTAATTAAAGTCCTGCTGGTTCCTGTTAAACCCGTGCTCCGGAGCTTTTTATTTCACGTGGTCCCGGGATCAAAGCCCGGCCCCAGTCCCGGCCGCCTTGTCTGGTGTGAGAACCGGTGCTGTCCCTAATTCCGACCATATGGCGAGGGGGATCTATCGGCACGAGGCGGGGGAGAATTCCCGGACCCTCCCGTCCGCCCTCGCCGCCGCAGCTCCTTCCCGCCGGATCCGACCTCCTCCTGCCTCCGACCCAGCGCGGCCGAGGGAAAAGCGCTCCCCGAACGAGCCGCCGGGAATCGAAACCCGAACCCAAAAACCCAGAGGATCCTTTGCTTGCAGACGAGGGAAAGGAAGGCTCACCTTTTGTCCTGGGCGGAGAGGGAAAAGCCCGGAGGGGATGCGGGGAGCCGAGCGGTTAAAGCACGGCCTAAAGCACGGCCGGCACCAAGGCTCGGCCCCCCCGGCCCTGGCACCCGCAGCTCCGGCTCTTTTTCCAGCACAATCCAGCCAAAGCTCCCCCAAAAAGTTGATTTTATTTATCTAACTCCTCCTTTAATTCCCCATCTCTCCACGCTGGGAAGTTCAGACTTCAGGGCCGGGCTGCGAATGCTTATTAATTAAACTCGGCTTTGTTGGACACTCTGGGCTTTAACTAAGAGCATAACAAACCCTTTGTTTTTCCCTGCTTAACGGAGCGTGACTGCCTATGGAAATGACCCACTAATTCACCAAATTTGTTTTGTTTCCCAGATTTTCCCACATGTCCTTTTTCCAGCTGTAATGCAAATCTCCGCCCGCAGCCGGTCGTGTCCCCCCGAAGAGCGTCGGGACCTCGAGGTGAGGCGCAGCCCTTAAGGGGCTGCAGCCACTTCAGCCACAACAACTGCAGCCAGAAAGCCCCAAAGAGCAGGAATTCCTTTCTAAACCCTTTCTCTGGGAGTGGTTTGAATTTGCTTTGCATTTTTTGGGTGGTGGTTTTTTTTTTTAATAATTATTTCGAACCACGGAACGGTTTTGTGCTGGAAAGGGCTTTAAAGTCCATCTTATTCCAACCCCCTCCCACTTCCCGAATCCAGTATTATCCACAAATGGAGCTCTTCCCTCTTCAGGAATATTTTCAGGAAGTCACTTCCAGGTTTCTGTCAGTACCCAAACAGTTGGGAGCTCAAAATTCCCTCTGCCCCCAGCCTCAGCTCAGCTGGAGACCAGCAACAAAAGCTCCTTGGAAAGCCAAGCTCCAGTAATCCCTGGAAAAGGCAGGAGCTTGTTAACCACGGGATTTTACTGGAAAAGCTGCTTCTCTGTCCAGGAGATAGAGACGTTGGAGCCTGGATAGAGCACTGGAGCCTGGAAATCGGAGGATTTCTGGATCGCTGTCAAGGCAGAGCCGGGTTACGGGCAGGAGTCCGGGATTATGGGCAGGAGTCCGGGATTATGGGCAGGAGACCAGGATTATGGGCAGGAGCCCAGGATTATGGCAGGAGCCCGGGATTATGGGCAGGAGCCCAGGATTATGGGCAGGAGCCCAGGATTATGGCAGGAGCCCGGGATTATGGGCAGGAGTCTGGGAATACGGGCAGGGGTGTGGGATTAGGGGCAGGAGCCCAGGATTATGGACAGGAGGCCGCTCCTTCTGCCTCCAGAGACGCCAACTCCAGGCTGTCACACAAAAGAACTCCTTAAAAATGCTCGGCCTTGTTTAAGTACAGATCCCAAGGAATGTAAACTTCCCTGCAAAGTCTGTAGGACAAACTCATATTTCAAGGCTTCGCTCCTGCACATGAATTGCCACAGTCGACAGTTTCTATTTATACATCTGCTGCTGCTTCCCAAAGAAATGGAGATGTCCTTGTCATTTCTTTTCTCCGGGACTGCAGTTGAATGCTGAGCTCGGAATCCTGACTGGCAGCACTTACAAATCCATTAACTCTTGATTGGGAACAGGAATTTTTACATCTCCGCCTTTGTGGCTCCTACAAAGCATTTTTAAGCATCTTTCAAGGCTCCAGGAGATCATGTGGGGTTTGGGTTTGGAATATCTCCAAGCATGGAGAGTCCCTGCAAGTGTCCAGAGCCAGGCTGGACAGGGCTTGGAGCAGCCTGGGATCGTGGAAGGTGTTCCTGCCCGTGATGAGATGATCCTTAAAATCCCTTCCCACCCAAACTGTTCCATGATTCCACGACTCAGAAGGCAGCAAAAGGCTGCTCCGAGCCCCATCCCCGAAATTCCTGGACAGTTTGGGCCATTTCCCTCCCGGTTCCCCGAGTCCCTTTTCCAGCTGCAGAGCGGGAAGCGGAGCCACCTGCCATAACAGAGGTGGTGTGAAAAGGAATTAATGTTCCCGCCGTGCCAGACACTGACGGAGAAAATCCCAAATCTGCCAGGCTGCAATGTAATCCCATTTGAGGAAATGTTGAAATCATTCCTGCAGAAGGTTAAAAAAAAAAGGAGCGGGCTGAGTCAGATCCACAGCATGGAAAATTTCATCCCAAATGTTTACAGTTTAGCAATTGAAAGCGAGGCCTTGTAATGCTGTGTTGGGTAAACTTCACTAATCTGCAAAAAATTCCAGTTCTCCTCATAATAACGGGAACGGAATCAAAGCTGCCGGGATGAAAAGCATCGGCCGTGGCGGTGTTCCGACCGAGACGGGGAAAATCCCATTAAAAGTGGGCACGGGCACGGAGCAGCCGAGGAACACTGGGTGAAATTTGGGGTGTTTGGAGCACTTGGAAGCACAAACCTAAATATTCCTGATCGGCAAAGCGAGGGGAGGGATGGAGCTCTACTGAGCCGGCAGCTGTCCCACTATGACCACAACAACCACGGCAGAATATTCCCAGAGGAGCTCCCAAGGTCACCCCATAAATCAGCGGCACCCAGAACCTGCATCTAATCATAGAATCGTGGAATCTGCCAGCTTGGAAGGGATCCACAGGGATCACCGAGTCCAGCTCCTGGCCCTGCGCAGGGCAATCCCAACAATCCCAGCTTGTGCCTGAGAGCGTTGTCCCAGTGCTCCCAGAGCCATTCCTTGCAGGAAAATGCTCCATGAGGTTCCACGGGGCTTTAAAAGCAAGTTCCTCCTCGCAGGAAGAGGATTGAGCAGGATCAGGTCATTCCCAAAGAGGACACCTGGGAACAGGAGTGGCAGTGAGAGGCACCGCCACGTGCTGGAGCTGGGGACATGGATGAGTGGTGGCCTTGGCTGGGCTCAGTGGTCTCTTTTCCAGCCCTCATAATTCCACGATCCCACACCTATCACTTCCAACCAGGAGCAAGTCCATCCAAGCCACCAGAACGCACCAGTACGAACCACTTGGAGCAGGATGACTGTCGGGCTCTGGAGCAGCAAGAGGAGGATGGGAAGGAAACGGCTCTGCCGGTGCCAAATCCCAACGCCCCGATTTACAGGGACCCTTCCCTGGGAGAGCCCGGAGTGGTGCCAGGAAAAGGGAAATGATGAAATGCATTTGGAATAAGCGGAGTCGGAGCCGGCAGCCTCGTCTGAGCAACGAGCCCTGCGCAGCATCCCTCACTGCAGTGTTTAGATTCCTCCCAAAATCCCAAATTCCGACACAGCGGCGCGCGGCAACGCTCCCACACACCATCCCGGAACCACAGCACCCTGCCCAGGCTGCTCACGGCTTCCCGTTCCCGTTCCCACACGGCACCACGGTCTCCAGCCCGGGCCCTGGGTGGTGCTGGAGCAGGAGGGATATGTGCACCCATCCCACCGGGCAAACCCCTCCGAGGTCACAAAGCGGGACCTCGGAGAAACAGCAGGGACTTCCCGAATTCCTTACCAGGAACTTGGGAAACCTGCGTCCTTACTACCCTGCCCAGGTGCCTGCAGCTGTGCTTTTATGAACCGATTACTTCTCAAACCGAGGGAAAACAGCGTTTTCCTCAGAAGCGGCCAAAGCAGGAGCGAGACTTCTCCGGAATGCAGGGGCAGGTAGAAGAGGGAGAGGCCCTTCCCAGCTCCCCAGACTCCGGCTGAAGGCCGAACTGGGAAGCAGCAGCGGTTTTCCCCGGGCCCCGCGGCGCGAGCGCGGGAGGGAGCGCTGAAATGTCCACGCTTTGCTTGGCTTCTGCCGAGCCTTTACAACCTGCCGTAACCGCGCTCTGGCTGGGAACCCGCCCGGACGGCTGCAAGCTCCGACAGCGTCCAAGGGCTCCCAGCTATTTCCCAATACTCGGGAGGAGGGATGCACGCTGGAGCTGCGGAATGATGTATGGCAGCCGCGGCTCCGTGTTTTCCTTGGAGCGGGCTCAAGGCTTTAAAGGCAAGCGCTCGGTTCGCTCTCGGATGGAGCGCGGGCGGGATCCTGGCCCAGCCCGAGCATGACCAGTATTTTGACATCATTTATTTACTTTAATCAAACTCATTAATCACCCTTAATTAACGAACGCACCATGGCTCCCTCATAAATAATCACGGGGTGTCCAAACCTTTTGGCGCAGCATCCCGGGATCGTTCCAGTTGGGGAAGATCTCCGGGATGATCGAGGCAGCCGCTGGCCGATCCCCGCCGTGTCACCAGGCCTGAGCTGCTCGGACACCTCCGGGCACGATTCCTCCCGCTCCGAACGACATTCCTGGTGTCCCCCCCCACCCATTTCTCCGTTCCCTTCGGCATTTATTTATTAGGATTTCAAAAAGCTTGTCCTGCTTTAAAAATCCCCGTTCCGAGTGTGTCCAAGGAAATATCACAAACCCAGCAGGAAAACACGACTATAGGTATTGAATATAGGTGAAATAAATGGATATAAAATAATAACCACCACCACAGCACAGTTTTCATACCTTAAAAAAATGGAAAATTAAACCTCGTGCCAAGCCCCAAAAATGAGGATGAGAGCTTGAAGCCCCCCGGATTTGATTTCCAGTCCACTGATCCCACTTGCCCCAGCCCAGTAAGGGAGGAAATCCCGCGTTCTTACTTTGTATTCTGGAATTGACAAAGGGAGGAGAGAGATTGTCGTGTGAGCCGAGGTCTCTGCTCGCCATGTGGTCATAGTGAGTCCCATCTCCATAGTTCTGCCAAGAAATCGGGAAAGAACACAATTTTATACCTTGGACCAGCATTTTCCCAACCCAAAGTCCAGAATTCCCTACTCATTTTGCAGCCTGCTCTAGGAAACATCATTCCCTTGGTTTTTTCCCTGCTTACGGGCTGGAATGACACATTCCAGAGGGTTTTTAGTGCTGTTTCCAATGTTTAGTTCATTAGAAAGAGGATCCTGAATGGGGGCCTGGGATGATGTTCCTGAAATTCTGTGCGGGGCAAACCAGCACAAAACCCTCTCCGAAGAGTCCTCCTGCTTAAAACATGGAAGAAAGCCTCCGGAGGAACCAAGTCTCCCGCTGTGGAAATTCCATTCCAGCAGGAAAAAGCGAGGTCAGGCTGTTTGCGGAATAATTCCGCGACTTAATGCCCAGCCTCGATTCAAATTCCCGAATCCTTCCTAGGCTCGTGCTCCTTTTCTTTCTATCTCCCAACTTCATTCAGGGGTTTGGAGGCAGAAATAATCGGTGTGTGCCAATTCCCAATTTCCTTTTCAAAACATTTTTCCCTCGGAAGCAATACAAGTGTCAAGGGGAAAAAAAAGGGCAGGAAAATCAAACTGACAGATGGAAGCGGGAATGACGTCAGGGATGCAAAGCAGCACGGAAGAAGAAAAGGTGGTGGGATTCCTTCCTCGGAGGCAGGGATGGGGGAAATAAGGGATCCCCTCCGGCTGCCGTGAGGGGAAGGACACGGATTGAGGACGAGGAGGGGACGGAGACGGGGATCCCGCTCTTCCACGCCATTCCGGGGCCTGGAGCTGCCGCAGTCCCGATCCTTCCAAGTTAATTGGGAAACAATTAGGAAGCGATTGAAACAAATGTAAATAAGGGCACGAGGAAGGCACTTTTTGCCCGGCCCGGGCGTATTCCGTGTGTTTGCAGGGAATAAACAGGGAGCAATCCGCGGAGCTGACGCACGGGCCGTGCCCGGCCTGGAGGAGGGCAGAGCCGGGGCGCTCCGGCTGGGAACGGGGCAGCCAGGAAGTGGGGCTGCCTCCACAGAGCCGCTCCGGGCTGCCAGCGGCTCGGAAGGATCCGGCCGCGCTGCTGGAAATAGCTGCTCTTCCCACCAAGGCATCCCAGTCCCGAGGTGTCGGAAAAATGTGGATAACTGTCCACGGGCACGATCGAACTGACTGGGCCCAGCTGTCTCGCGCAGCCCAGCAAGCGCCGAGCCGGAGAGCGGCTCTGAAGCCGCATTCCCGCAGGGAATTCCGCTCCTGCGCGGGGAGCGCGGGAGATGCCGTGCCCCATTCCCAGCCTGGAGCAGAGGTGGGCCGGGCCGCAGCCTGGACGGTCCGGCGCTCAGGGGGATGTGCCAGAATTCCCCAAATTCCAGCCACGGACAAGGAGCAGGGTTTGAACCCCGCAGTGCAGTGGCCGAGGTGGGAAGGGCAGGGGTGCGGCCGCTCCGGTGACAACCTCCTTGGTGTCCCCTCGCCAGCTTGGGCATGGAATGGCCAGGGGTGGGCACGGAATGCAAGCCCCGGCACAGGGATGGGTGCCGGCCCTCTCCTTAGGCTTGGGAACACCTCCCATCCCTAAAAATCCCTAAAAATCCAACTGCAGAAACACTGGGAAGCAGCCTCTGCTCCATGTGCGCTTTGGGGTGGGGGGGCTGATAGGCTGATATAACGGCTGGTATAAATTAATTCATATTAATCAATATTCATAGAAATCATGGAATCATGGAACGCTTTGGGTTGGAAGGGACCTTATGGATCATCTCATTCCAACCCCATTCTGTGCGCAGGGCCACCTTGCCCTCGCCGGGCTTCTCGTGGAGCCAAGCGCACTGCCGGGCTCAGGTTTGAATATTAAAATATCAAACCATGGAAAAAAGCCATTTTAATGAGAATCCAACTTCCCAGGCCGGCTTTTCCGCACACTCCGCGGCCGGCTCAGCCCGAGGATTGCACGTTTCCATCTGCAGGAAGCGTGGCTGGGGGATAAAGATTAGATTCTACTTACCCGGGATGGACTCGGATGTCCTGCATTCCCCCAGGACCCTGAGCTAGTTCTGTCTTCTACATCTGGGGACAAAAAAGTTCTTTAGGCTTGGTGGAAATCATTCCCGCCTTTTGTGAGGGCACTGGGAAATTAACGCTTCAAATTAATCTCCCGGTGCCTTTAATTAAGAGCCAGGCACGAGGAGCCGAGGCCGGGAAGTGGCTCCTGACCCCCAGCTTAAATGAACTCATTGAAATTCACGGCGGGAAGGAGCCGGACCCTCAGGAATCCTGAGGTCTGAGCAGCGAAATTCCTTCCCGGCTCCAAAGTGACTTGAGTGAAACAGCTCCCATCCTTCCCCTCCAGCCTCCAGCAGAAAACAGGGATTGACAAACACTTCAGACAGGACAAAGCTGCGAGTGAAAGTACGGGATGTGTGTTCTACCCTTGAGCATCCTCCAAGGAATGCGGGTGGGCTGGGCCACAGCCTTGGATACAACAGGCCATTCCCAATATTCCCTCTCTGCTTTTCACCGAGTGCTGCGGGGTGCAAGGGATTTTAGGGATCAGCCAGTCCCACCCCCTGCCACGGGCAGGGACACCTTCGGCTATCCCAGGCTGCTCCAAGCCCCGTCCCACCTGGCCTGGAGCACTGCCCTGGGCAAACACTGGTGGGCTGGGCCACGCTGCTTAAATCCACTCTTTTTCCATGTTAAACCCATCCAGGTGTAGGATCGGTGGGAATTCCAGCTGGAGGAACAGAGAAGGTCACGAGCACTCAAAATCTGGGCGCTGCGACTGAATCCGGGCGACTTCCAAGATTCCAAAGCCGACACATTCATGGAGTTTAATTCTTTCCCCCAGTTAGGAATTCTATTCTCTCCATAACAGATGAACACGTTAATAGCACGAGACACTCGGAGGTAAATATTTAATTAAGCTCCAAGAAAAAAAAAAGGGAAAGAAACCGTGGATTATTTACCTGACAGATCCGATCAACCATTCCATTAGGTTAATTAGGCAGATTTTTAAAAATCAGTTGTGTTATGTAACAGGCAATTAACTCTGGGGAGCCCCGATCCGTCTCCTGCTCCAAACCACGGGACACCGTCCCATCGGTTCCGACGGGCAGCGCCCCAGCGCGGAGCAGGGCTCCCAAAACGCGGCAGGGAGCAGGAGGGCCCTGCCCTCGGGAACGCGGCCCTAGCGTCCATTCTCAGTGACACCGGAAGGAAATAAATCGCAGAATCGTGCAATGGGTGCGGCCGGACGGGATTTTAGGGATTCTCCAAGCGCACTGTCGGCACGGGCAGGGACACCTTCCAGCAGACCCGGGTGCTCCAAGCGGGAACGCGTCCAGGGACGGGGCAGCCACAGCTCCTCCGGGAAGCTGTGCCAGAGGGAGGGATTCCCTCCCAGTACCCCGTGGATCCCTGCCCTCCCGCGGAAAGGGACGAGCCGGGACTCGTGCCGCAGCCGCATCCCGGCCGCCTCCCAATTTTCCTGGTATTTCACCCGAAAAGTGCCAACTGCTCCCGACCCTCTGCGAAGCATCAATGAGGAGCCTTAATGAAGTAACCCTGACGGATAAATCCATTTCTTTCTCCCTAATCAAATCCAAGCGGGTTGACATAACCCAGGAACTTAATCCAGTTATTCCCTGGTAATTGGAAAAAGGCCCTTTAGTTCTCATTAAAACAATCTTTGGGGATCGGCAGGGAAGGCGGCTCCGGCTTTAATGCTTCCCGAGAAAAGCCCCGAGATCCAGCCCCCTTCAGGAACCCGGATTATCTAACTCCTCCATCGGAGCCCAACATGGAGTTGTTGTTTCCAACCACTCCGGCTTTAGCCGAGCTCCAGAGGGAAAGAAAGCAAAAACACGGATCCAGAACAAAGCAAACTCCAGCTGGAGGAAAAAGCGGGATTTTTGCAACCTCCTCCATTTTCAGCTGGGATATTGAGAGCTTCACAAGGTCATGGAATCGCTGTCAAGGTTGGGAGAGACCTTCCAGAGCCCCCAGTTTAGTGGAAGGTTCCCTGCCCATGGAAATGGATGATCTGGAAGGTTTGGAAGCTCCTAAACCTGCTTCCAGGAATTTCTTACGGCCTCTCCAGGGCCGGATTACTTTAAGGCAGCAAAACCCCGATGACACCAAAGTCAAGGCAAAAATTCCCTAGCGGCTTATTCTCGGAGCTTGGATTTATCCCAGTGAACTCCAACGCTTCCAGGATTGGCTCCTGGAAATTGAACCACGAGCATCAGGCAACGGGATATTCCAACCAGCAACTGTCACGGGCAGGTTTGGGAATTCTCTTCGGGAAATATGTGCTAAACAAGGTGGGATTTACAGAATCAGCCGATCGTGGGTTAGGAGGGCCCTCAAGGACCATCCCATTCCGCACCTTCCGCTACCCCAGGCTGCTCCAGGCCCCGTCCAACCCGGAACGCCTGCGGTGGCGGGGCAGCCGCAGCTCCTGCGGGCAGCCCGGAGCAAGGCGATCCTAAAAACGGCTGTGAGATTTGCAGGAACGGTGTCCAAACCAAGGAGGGCGGGGGAGATGCGGGACTGCTGATTATTATCCTAGTCCAACCTGATAAACAGGCACTTTGGGATTGCCGCTTCCCAAAACACCTTACACCGGGCCCGCTAATCCCAATTAATTTCAACACGCCTGGTTGGTGGATCGAGACCTTTCCTGCTGTTTTGCTCTTCAAAAGAACTTGGATTTATCCGAGTATTAGGTTGAAAAACTACATGAAAAAACCGAGCTCAACAAAATACAGAAGAAGGATTAAAGAGGAAGATCAAGGGAAGAAGAAACCTGGATATTTGATAAGCTAAAGGACTGGAAAATTTAAAATGCACATCCATTGATCCCATCTTTTTTTGAAGGTTTCACTCTAAATATCATCAGGACATGAGAAGAAAAGCCCAAAACAACAGGCAGGGAGGTGATGTGGAAGAAGGACGGGATGAAGGCCTCAAATACTTGGAAAATTCATTTCTGGAACCAAACAGGCATTTCATTTTCTGCCTGAATTTCCCAAGCTTCCACAAATATCCACGGAGAGCTGGAGACACCACTCTGCAACACCAGCAGTGTAAACAAACCCGAACTGTTCCCCATGTCATATTCCCAACAAAGAATTCCATTGTGCTGCCGGGGGTGAGCTCATAAATCCCCACATTGTCCCGGGAGCCAAACACAGCTATTTTCTGGGACATAGACTCTGTGTGCACGGACACGGCTCTCCCAGCTCCGCTCCGTGCCCTCATCCCGGCCTTTAATCCGCTTTTCCCAAGGCCGGCAGGCGCCTCCCGGCTCTCTGCAACTCCTTGCGGGAGGCTGGGGCCGCCCCTGGAAGCGCCCAAGGCCACGCTGGATGGCCTTGGAGTACCTGGGTAGCGGGAGGTGTCCCTGCTCCCCCAAAACCCTTGCAGCCCAAAGCATCCCGTGACTGCTGGTGTGGAACGCTGGCACGCCCTGAGAGGGCTCGTGACCCCAGGAGTCAAAGGGGACTTTCTTATTTTAGCCTTGTTCTGTTCCCTCGCTGGGAGAAATCTGCACTGCGCTTCCGAATAAATAAATTCCCAAATTTCGGTCCTTTGGGGAGCTTTCCTGTGAAAACAGGAGCTTTCCAAGGAACGTCAGAACGCCGCCGGAATGTTCTGCGAGATGCCACAAAACACTGGGATGATGCTACAAACAAAACACTCCTGGATGTGGAAGAGAAGATCGTTTTACCACGGAATTCCAACTTGGAATATTGTCCTATTCCTCTCTCCTGTTTATTCCCTCGCTCTCCACAGCTCCCTGACAGGAGGGTGGAACAGGTGGGGACCGGGCTCTGCTCCCAGGGAACAGGGCCAGGAGGAGAGGAGAGGGCTTCAAGCTGTGCCAGGGGAGGGTCAGGTTGGATATTAGGGAACATTTCCTCATGGAAAGCGCTGTCCAGCGCTGGCAGTGGTGGAGCCCCCATTCCTGGAAGGATTTAAAGCCCTGTGGCTGTGGCACTTGGGGACACGGGGCAGTGCTGGTGCCACTCCACAGGCTCGGAGGGCTTTTCCAACGGCAACAAAAAAATCCCTATTTTTCTCCCCCAAAGTTTCCCTAAAGCTCTTTAGGCTTCCCTGGACCTCTGAGGGAATGGCTGCTCCCACACCTTCTGCAAAGCCGCAGAGATTTACGGATACCCACGGAAAAGCAAATGGAAACTCAAGCATGTGTTACACCCTCGGAGGTGGATCAGGCATGGAGAGGAGGAAGAGGGAAGGAAGAGGGAAGGAGAAGGGGAATGGCCACTTGCAAACCTGGCGCTGTACTAAGTGAGAGTTCCCTGCTGCCCCCAGCCTTCTCCAGAAAAGGAATAGGACTGCAATGGGAACCTCCAGCCAGGGGAGCGGGCGCGGGTGACATCCGACCGGGATGAGGAATGCTCCAAGTGTCTCCCAGCTAATTGTGCTTTGTAATAGAAAAGCTGAAACGAGGATAAAAAAAGCCTGACATGCCCATGAATGCCAAATGAATTCATCCCGCTCCGCGCGAGCACGGAGAACACGGATTAATTCATCACCGTGGGATACACAAAGCGCTCCCACCCGTCAGAGCCAGGAGAAAAGGATTCCTTTCCTCGGGATACACACGGAGCTGGGCACAGGTAGGGCTGGCCAGAGCCGTGCTCCCTGGGGAGGAGCTGTGCTGGGCATCCAGCCACCGGCAGGGACACGGTGCCTTCACACCCTCTCCTTCCCTAAAGGAATCACCGAGGAACCTCCCAGCCTCAGGAGTTCATTAGGATTTCATCCCTTTCCTCAAGGATTTCTGCGCTTCTCACAGGATGATAGCGAATACCACGTGGAACGGTTTGGGTTGGGAGGGATCTTAGGGATCGTCCCTTCCCACCCCTTGCCACGGCACACCTTCCACCAGAGAGGGCTGCCCCGAGCGCTGCCCAGCCTGGCCTTGGGCACTTCCAGGGACGAAGGACATCCACAGCCCGGTCCAAGGTTATATCCAAAGGTATCTGCAAAACCTCTTCCGGCTTCAACACCTGCACAGCTGCTCCCTGCCCTTCCCTGGATCCAGGCTCTTGGGCCTTTTCCCTGGACACTTCTAAGGCACCGCAACTGCGCTGCACTCGCTCGAACGGAAGCCTGAGAAATTCCCTGGCACTTTAGGAAAACTCCCCCTCTCCCAAGAACAGCTGAGCCACGACTGCAGCCCTTGAAGCCTCTGCCAGGGATCGCTTCCGTAATGCCGGCGTTTGATTTTGTACGGAAAACTCACGGAGCGAGGGGCCCTTGAAGGCTTCTTCATCTCCTACCTCTGAGCTCTGCCCTTTGCCCCTGCAGCAGCTGCTCCCTTTCAACCTGCCCATATGCTCCGGAGAAACTTCCAGAGCTCCAGCCTGCTCCCGAGAAGGCAGCAATTCCTTGCTGAGGGAACTCATTAAAACTGAACATCCTAAGGAACCACCTGGAAGGGGGAGATGGAAATGCTTCCGTGTCTCGCCCTCCCGGCTGGACACGAGGCCCTTGCCTGCACTAAGGAGAAGTTTGGGCACTTTACTGGAAACCTGCTGGCTTTAGATCATCCCTCAAATCATCGTCCTAAACCAGAGAACGCCGCCGGAATTCCAGCTGGGAAAAGGGCCGGCTTTCTCCAAGATGTTTGGAGCACATTCTGTACTTTTTCAACCGATGGGTCATTAAGAACTCAATTATCCTTAGGAGTGCCTTCTGAAAGGAATAAATGACGTCCCTGCACCAAGGAAGGATAAACTCGGCCACGTCTCCCTGGAATGTGTTGCAGGGCCCCGCTGGAATATTTGTCCGCGTCACTCACCTCGACAGTGCCGAGTGCAAACCAAGCCCGAGCTCAAGAGGTGGAAACTTCCCACCCACCGTGTCTCGAGACAGTTCCTCTTCAGCCGCCCTGTGCCCCCTGAGGGGCGAGCTCTGAATCAGAGGGGCTTTCCTGCAGAACCTGGGGGAAATCCTCGACCTTCCTCCCCTCTGCTGAGCAAACCCAGCCCCGAGCCCACACCACAGCTTCGAGGGCGGATCCCAAGAGCTTCCCAAAGCGTGGATCCAGAGGATCCGAGGATTGATCTGGAAGCTGCCGAGCTCCCTGCGACGGCCACGGCGGCAGAACCGCGCGCGACCGGGGCCCAGCACATCCTGTTTACAGCCCGGGCTGCTTCCGAAGGCATCCAAGCGTGGCAATTGTCGTCCTTCGGAATATGGTAATTGGGATATTTTTACCCAGCTCCAGAACATATTTACAGCCCACAGCAGACTTTCAACAACAATGCAACTTGGAGAGCTGTAAATATGGGACACTCATCCCCAAACACCCAGCTAGCCTTCAACACGTCTTGGCATTTGGGACAGCAGCTCCATTCAAAACATATGGCAGGGAAAGCTTTCCCGTTCCGAGGAACCAGGGGCTCTGCTCCCTCCCGCTCTCGCTTTCGGGGCACTTTGAGGACTCTGGCCTGGATCTCCGCTCCCTCCCTGTCCGGCTGGAAAGGGAGAGGGCAGGTTTCCATGAGGAAACATGGCCAGGAACGTGCAGAGGCAGCACCAGGGGCGGACATGGCCACCGCACCAATCCCAACCCGGGCAAGAGCTTAAACCCATCACTCCATTTCCCTCCATGAAATCCTGGAATCCTGGAACAGTTTGCATTGGAAGGGATTTTAAGGATTGTCCCACGGGCAGGGACACCTTCCACTATCCCAGGGTGCTCCAAGCCCCATCCAACCCGGCCTGGGACCTGCAGGGGC
This sequence comes from Gymnorhina tibicen, assembly GCA_013399875.1. Classification (NCBI taxonomy): domain Eukaryota; kingdom Metazoa; phylum Chordata; class Aves; order Passeriformes; family Artamidae; genus Gymnorhina; species Gymnorhina tibicen. The sequence goes on from VXAZ01006777.1 coordinate 54,977, forward strand.
CTCCCCACCCTCAGCCAGGAATCCCTTCCCAATATCCCATCCATCCCTGCCCTCTGGCAGTGGGAAGCCATTCCCTGCGTCCCGCCCCTCCAGGCCCCTGTGGAAAGGGCAGGTCCCTCTCCCACCAAGGTGCTGGCAGCATTTGGGGGGATTTCCACAAATCCATGTACGGAGCTGGAGCCGCGGAGAGGCCCAATTTATTTTAATTATCCGTGTTTAGAAGCGAGTAAACAAAGAGAGATGGGTTTAATGAAAAGGGACGAACAGCATGGGAGCAGCTGGAAGGGGTTTTTTCTATCCCAACTGCTATTTTATTCCAGTCTTTAGTCACTTCTATCCCCAAATAAAGCAGTTTTAATCTAGGCCAGAAATATAACACTGGTTTTTATTCACACGGGCGACTAAAGCTGTGGACTCTCCATCCCTGGAAGTGCTGGAGAGCGCCTGGGCTAGTGGAATGTGTCCCTGGAGGGCTGGAACGGGATGATCCTTGGGGTCCTTCCCACCCAAATCATTCCAGGATCCTACCATGCAACACAGGAATCTCAGTATTAATTCTCAAGTATTAGAAATCTCTGGCCCCCCACTTAATTTAGTCAAGGTTTGTCTTTGAAAACCAAACCCCACAGTAAATTGTGGTTTCTTTGTACTTCGTGAAAGGCTTTTTTTATCATGCCGTGTTTGCTCCTCGGAGGAGCAACTCCAACCCACGGCAAAGGGCAGGATGGGTTCGGAACCACCTGAAGGGAACAAATCTGACCAGAGCAAAAGAAACCCAGGAAACACTCGGCAGATTAAAACCCCTTAGAAGCAGCCTCATCCTCGGCTAAACCCTGGCTCAGCCCAGGAAAAGAGCTGGGAGCAGGAAGCTCCCATGTTTTCATCCTGCCGGCTCCGATTCTGCGTGGAAAGCAAGGAGCTGACGGTGGCATTTTGGGATGGGGAAGGGGAGATGCTTTGGGAATCCGCAGCCCAGGAGCTGAGCTCTGCCCCGCACATGGATACAGCCAAACCTGGATCCAGAGCCTTTGGAATGGGTTCAATGCCCCGGCCACGGAGGGCAGGGAAGGCACCTCGGGCGGGTCTGCACAGCAATGCCAGCACTGCCAGGATTCTCCTTGGAGGGACACGAGTCCCTTGTTACCTTTCCCACGGGGGTCTGATGGAGCACACTCAGCACCTCGCAGCTCCTCAGACACTGCCAGGGATCCAGGGGCAGCCACAGCTGCTCTGGGCACCCTGTGCCAGGGCCTGCCCACCCTCACAGACAGGAATTCCTTCCCAAGATCCCATCTAACCCTGCCCTTGGGCAGTGGGAAGCCATTCCCTGTGTTCTGTCCCTCCAGGCCTCGTCCCCAGTCCCTCTGCAGCTCTCCTGGAGCCCCTTCAGGCACTGCCTGTGACCCTAAACATGATTAAATAACCAGTGATACTCTAAATTTATATCCAGCCCCTAAAAACTGTGCACACAAAGCTTCCAATAAATCCACCAGATACCAAAATCCAACTCTGCATACGCTGCATAAGGAGGCTCCTTTATGAGCCTGGAGTTTTCCGTGCTGTCCCGGAAGAACCAGCAATTAGGAAGGTGAGGAAAGGTAATGGCTTTCAAACACCCTGCTAATCCCAATATTAGTGCCTTGCAAAGGGAGAACTGCCAGGAATCTGGAGGAATGCCCAGCGATCTGTCTTACCTTCAGTCATAAAACTGTGCTATAAACATGAGCGAGACACTTCGGATACACTTTAACCTTCCCTTTTCTTTTTCCCAGGCTATTCTTTAGCACCAGTGCTAATCCAGTGGCTTTAAAACCTGCTGGAGAGATCCATCACCGTGCCAACGGGAAGCCTTTTATTTAGGATAGAGATCTTTAAAGTCGACTTTATTTCACTGCCATGAAGGACTGTATAATCCTGGAATCCCTTCAGCTACTGGAATAACAAAGCACGGCAAGGAAACGCAAACCGGCATTGGGACCGGGAAGAGCTGAGTCACTGTTCCCAGGCTCGGGGATTCCTGGCTGTGGGATGTACCTGAGGTGACCTCGATCTCGGTTGCTGAAGGCAGGGACCCCCGGGGTGCTTACCAAGGTGCGGGGTGTGGCTGTTCCCGTCCCCTCACTTTCCTGGGAAGGAGGAGACCCCGTTACCCCAGGTGCTGGATATATCCCATGGCAAGGTGTTTCAACTCCAGATCCTTGGAAGTGTCCAAGGCCAGGCTGGATGGGACTTGGAGCAACCTGGGATAGCGGGAGGTGCCCCTGCCCACGGCTCTTAAAGCTGAGCTGTAAGATCCTCCCATCCCAAACCATTCCGTGATCCCACCCGCGCTGCATAAAGCACAATTCCCTGATTTTGCCACGGTTTCCTCTTGGTGCTGCAGATGGAATCCCAGCGGTGTTTACGAACGCGGCCGGAACAATCCCAAACCCAACCCAAATAAAACTGGAGTCAAGCCCTGCTTTGCCAGGCCGAGGCCCCAGGATGGGCCCCTCGCGTCCCTCGGGACCAGGGCTCGGAGCACAATAACAGCAGGACGTGCCTCATTTCCGAGGCTTGGGGAACTTCCTTCCTCTCCGCCGCGCGCCGCCCGGCACTCGGAATATCCTGTTACGCCTGCACGGAGCAATCCCGAAAAAGCCCCGGACAGGCCTCTGTGCACCCTGCGCTAGCCGGAAAGGACAGCGCAGCACAGGGCTCCGAGGTGGCCTTGGCGTTTCACAGAACCCTGCAACGGTTTGGGGTGGAAGGACTGAAACTCATCCCCTTCCACCCCGCCGTGGGCAGGGACACCTCCCGCTGTCCCAGGCTGCTCCAAGCCCCGTCCGACCCAGCCTCCGGGGTCTCGTGCCGTAATAATTTGGATGCATCCACGCTCAGTCCGTAAGAGGAGCGAGCGCGGAGCTGCACCTTCGGGGCGCTCAGACGCGAGCTGGTTCCTCCCCTCGGCAGCTTCAGAAGCTCGGGACACGCAGCGCCACAGGAATTCCTCCGGGATGGGAAAACAAACTCCGAGTCCCCGAAGGCAATGCGAGGTTTTCCAGCTCCAGCTGAATCCGAGCTGGGAATAGGAGCTTGGAAGGAAGTTCACACACAGCAGAACTGGGAGCCAAACAAAAGCCATTGTGTGGAGAGGAGCATTAACAAGAATTAATATGTTTTAGATTAATTGTTAAAACATAGCAGGACAGAACTTGAAGGATTTGGATAAGGAACCGCCAAAATTTACTGGAAAATCAGATTGACAGGATCAGCTGACCCCTCAGTTTCGGGGAATTATGACCTCCTCACTCCAAGCCCCATCCCAAATGTAAAGAATAATCTTTGTGAAGCTGCTCTTGATTAATTCCTGCGTAAATAAAATCAGAATCAGCCCCAATTTTCCCAAGAGAAGGGAATCAAAACAATGTGGAGCCGCTTGCTCAATCGCTCCCCAAACTCCGTATTTCAGCATTTCCTCATGGAATTAGGCATCCACAGAAATGTCAGTGTTTTCATGCTAAACGGCTTGTCTACAACCACATCATAAATCCCTGTCTGCGCTGGGATCCGACCTGAGGCATTCCAGGCTCCCATTCCCAGTGTCAACAGAGCATTTAAGCCCCTAAATCATGCGGGCATCTCCATCTCTCCGTTCGGAACAGAGGGATCACACTGGAGCTGGCTGAAATTCGGGATACGAGAGCCCAGCCAGCTCCCATCCCCAAACCCCGACTGTCTGGGGGGCCAAATGCTCTGCCCCAAACTGGGCAGTGCCTCCTCAGACACTCTTTCTTAAATTCTATCAATTCGCAGTTTCTGTGGGTCTTCCCTATTTCATATTCTACAAAAACCAGGAATTGGGTGAGGTAAATCAACGCCTCGGCCCAAACTTAAGCCCAGCCCAGTGCAGGGTGACAGTTTTGCTGCAGAAGCAGCAAAGGCAGCCCCGAGTTCGCCGTGTATTTATTTTTTATAGGAAATCTGGATAATGGAAACCACACACAACCTGCTGGATTTTTCCTATAAATATCTCAGCAGTCCCAAACCTCTGAGCACAATGCAAATCCACTCGGCTTTGACTCCTTTCAGGAAATTCTCAATGACTTCCTGTCACAAAGTCCAATAATCACCGTCTCTGCTCCAACCATTCCTAATTGCTCTGCTTCCAAAGTGTGTCCCGACTTTCTCTGCAGGATTAAGTAAAAAGTCTCCTCTTTGCATCCCTGACTTCCTCGGGAGCCAGGCTTGCATTTGCCACGTTCCTGAGGGATCTCCTGCTCTCTCAGTTCAGCATCAGGAAAGCAAACTGCAGTGTAGGCTCCTGGAAGGAGATTTAGCCAGGTACCCTGCTGTCATTTGTCAGGGAAGCAAATCCAGAGCCGTGGGTGTGAAAACCCCTGGCATCCTCAGGACTTGCTCCTGAGAGCAAAGCATCCTCCTTCCCAGAAACCCGAGCTGGCCAGGAGTGTGGGATACACACGAATACTTGGAACCATGGAATGGTCTGGCTTGGAAGGGGCCTTAAAGCCCATCTCAGCCCATCCCTGTGCCATGGGCAGGGACACCTTCCCCTTTCCCAGATCCCTCCAAGCCCATCCAACCTGGCCTGGAACACTTCCAGGGATGGGGTATCCACAGCTTCTCTGGGCAATCTTCTCTACACCCACACTGCCATTCCCTGAAGTCCTTCCCAGACTTCCCTCCCTGTATGTCCGTGTCAGTAACAGCTCCAACTACCAGAAATTCTGCCCCAAAATAAACCCACAACAAAAAATAAACCCAACCAAAGTACTTCTGGCCACCCTTGAAAACAAGTCCAGGGAAATCCACGTTGTTTGGGCCACGGGAAACTTAAGGGCTCAGCAGTGGATTGGGAATTTGACCATAGCTGGGTTCCTGAGACGGGGATTTAGTCCAAGGATCCCACTCAGGGTTTACTACATGCAGATGGAACTAAACAGATTCATTCCCACTTCCAGGGAGATAAAATGACATCAAATCCGGAGCACGGCGGTGCAGGGATCCACCACAGCTTCCAGGGAGCTCCAATTCCCTGTTAATTACCCCTGGAAAATAATTGGGTGCCAAATCTGGGCACACTCCTCACTTTGGCAGCTCATGACAGATTTGTCTATAAAGTGCTGGGAAAATAAAGACAATTTTTGAGCAAATTGATCAGAGTGCAAATATTGATCCTTTTGGCCTTCTTGGCGTTCCATAGATTTCCTTGGAGTTCATTAATTAGGGAGCCTCCCCCTTGCAGAAAGGAAAACCCTTCCCAGGCTCCGTCTGATCTGGCATTAAACCCCTATCCGTGATAATAACTCCTCTAATCCGGAATTACCGGAGCTCCTCTGGAGTGACAGGAACCCCAGCACAGGGCTCTCCGTGCTAGGGAGAGGGTGCCACTCACTGGGGCGGGACGTGGGCACGGGAAGGGCTGGAAAGCCGGGCTGGGAAGGGAAGGCTGAGCTCAGGTCTGAGCTCAGTCCAGGTCTCTGGTGTCCGGAGAAGCTGTGGCTGCCCCATCCCTGGCAGCGTCCAAGGTCGGGTTGGACGGGGCTTGGAGCAACCTGGGATAGTGGAAGGCGTCCTTGTCCGTGGAACTCGGCGATCCTTAAAATCCCTTCCAACTCAAACTATTCCACGACTCCACAGAGCCAGGGAATCTGACTACAAATCCAGCAAATAACCTGGAATGTCGGAAATAACCCCGCTTGATACCCCCAGCTCCTTTTCCTGTGACCTTTGTCCAGGAGGATTTGATAGCAAACTCCTAATAAAGGAGTTGGCAAACACGTCGGGAGGCAGCCGCAGCTTTCCTGCTCTCAGTGGGAAGTTTATAGCCTGGATTCTGTTCCAATGGCTGTGCATACCATTAGCATATTTAAATAGGCTGCTTCCCAAATTAAAGTGGAAGGAGCTATAAAATGCTGTTGGCTGTGCTCAGTGTCTCCTTCTGAATCGAAATTCAGCCTTCCCGAAGATGTTTTTTCCTTGAATTTCGACAAAGAGGGAAGACTTTGCAGGGAAAATAAGCAAGGCAAAAAGGCAATTGAAGTACTCAGTGTTTACTACCGAGATACTCCTGACTGCATTTACCAGGAGCACTGGCGAGAAAAGGAATTTGAATTCTGGTCAGAATTTGTATACAGCAGACAAAAACTATGGATCAGGCCAGTTTGCACCAATAATTTTCGCTGCTGTTGCATTCCCTGCATTCCCCCAGTTTCCTTGGCTGTTTCTCTGGTATGGATCCCTCAGCTCTCCCAGGGCAAAGGGGCTCCAGCCCTCGGAGCACCTCCATGGTCGCACTGGATGGGGCTTGGAGCAACCTGGGCTAGTGGAAGGTGTCCCTGCCCATGGAATGAGATGATCCTTAAAATCCCTTCTGACCCAAACCATTCCATGACTCTCTAAGAGTGCTGGAAAACCTGGTACCTGGTTCTGCCTTAAATACAAGGTGCCTGTATTTATTCCAGCCTTGGCTCTCCACTCTGCAGCCCATATGGGACTCGGAGACCACAGCTCGGAGCTCCATCCCCACAGGGAGCCCCATCCCAGCGCTCCCAGCACTCCCAGTCAGCACATGATGCAAACCAGGAGGGAGCTGCTCCTCTCTTCCTGCTGAATCGTGGCACGAAAGCAAAAGGAAACACATTCTCCTAGTCCAGCAGAAATATTCAAGGGGGTGAGTCAGGAGTTCCAAAAATACATTTCCTAAGCTGCAAAACAGAGCTGGATGTTGCCATGGCACTTTGGGAAAATTCACAAGTCTCCAGCTTGTTTCAGGGATGAATCAAATCCGAGCGAGCTGAGTTTTCGGCTCCCCTCGCCTGCTTTCGGTCACTTTTGCCACTGATTTCATTTGTTGTTTTTTCCCTGGATTTCAGTTTTGCAGCCAAACCTCTAAGAGGGATTTAAAGGGGCAGGTCGGTGCTCAGCAGCATTTCCACAAGTGCCTGGGTACCCGACTCCCGGTGATCGCAGAGTCCCGGGATGCTTTGGGATGGAAGGACCTTAAAGCCCATCCGGTGCCACCCCTGCCATGGGCAGAGACACCTTCCACTGTCCCAGGCTGCTCCAAGCACCATCCAACACATCCACAACAAGTGAGCTCCGTGCTTCCCAAAATCCTCTTAGATCCCTGCCTGTAGATCCAGCCCTCAGTGCCTGTGGAAATTGGGCTGCTAGGGCTGGATCTTGCACCATGAACGGGATCTTCCCCAGAATTGGAGCAGGATGGAGCCAGCCCGGAATGAAAGCTTGATTAAATCAGCTCCGGCACACGGAGAGCAAGGTGCACTTCGGCGGGTGTTCCCAAAAAGAAAAAAAAGAGGGAAAAACCAAAACCACGTTCCTATTCCAAGCTCTTATTCACATCTGTTTAAGTCTGGAACATCTCCAACAAGTCTGACATTCCCGCAGGAGTAAAAGCAGGATTGGAATGGAAAGGGAGCTGGGTACAAGACAGGCCTGGCTGTGCCAAGGACTGTGGATCCTGTCACCGCGGAGCTCTGGAGCGCGTCCTGAGGAACAGGGAATTCAGCGTGACCTCCCTGACCCAGCAGCACGGGGACAGCGATGTCACCTCGCCTGACCTCACCCTGCTGCTGCTGCCAGCACAGCCGGAGGCAGCCACAGGAAGGACTGAGGGAATGTCACCTTTGCATTCCAGGGATCCAGGGGCAGCCACAGCTGCTCTGGGCACCCTGTGCCAGGGCCTGCCCACCCTCACAGACAGGAATTCCTTCCCAAGATCCCATCCAGCCCTGCCCTCTGGCACTGGGAAGCCGTTCCCTGGGTCCTGTCCCTCCATCCCTTGTCCCCAGTCCCTCTCCGGCTCTCCTGGAGCCCCTTGAGGCACTGGAAGAGGCTCCGAGGTCCCTCTGGATCCTTCCCTTCTCCAGGTGAACCCCCCCCAGCATTTCCAGCCTGGCTCCAGAGCACCCAAGAGCAGATGCTGCACACTCTGCTTCCCTGTGCTTGTGCCTGGGAGCAATTCCAAAGGATTCAGGCGGACAGGATCCATCCCCAGAGCTGACAGAATCCACCCCATTCCCTTAGAATAAAACCTGCTGAGATCCTGGCTCGTGCTCTTCCCAAAGTATGTCCGGAAGTGGAACCCTCTAGAACCCCCTTTTCAATTCCAAAGGAAAGCAGGGAACAGGAGGGACGGATTTGATTTTGTTACTCCTGTGAGATGCAAATCACCCCTCAGCCATTCGCTCGGCTTTGGGGCCAGGTGGCACCAGAAATCAAAATTAGGTGAGAAAATTAATAAATTAGCAATTTCCCGGGATTTAAGAATCCTGCCTTGATCATTCCCTCCAGCCGATCGGCCCCGGGTTTACATCTCCAGCCTTCCTGTCAAAAATAGACTTAACACTATTCTAACATTTCGTGCTTCCAGGGTTTTTTCAAGGATGGCAAGAAACAACTCCCAGGGAGCGCTTCCATCAATCAAAGTGGAGAAGGAGGAGGGAAAAAGTCAAGGAAAAGGAATAGCCATGTCCTGCCCTGGAAGTGTCCAAGACCAGGCTGGATGGGGCTTGGAGCAACCTGAAAGGGAACAAGCAACCTGTTCTTGGCAGGGGTTGGAATGGGATGATCCTGAAAACCCCTTCCATCCCAAACCATTCCATGATTCCTGACACAAACAGGGCACTATCCAAAGGAAGAAACATTAATAAATATCTGTTAGGCCACTCAAGACCTCCACAACTTGTGGCTTCCTTTCGCCATCCAAGACGTTGGGAGCACATTCCCGCTTCCCTGTTCCACAGGGTGCCAAGGCATAAAGCCTTCCTTGTTGGATTCGGTTCGCTCCAATCCCACCGCCACAGCTGCTGCTCGCAGTGACCAAACCATTCCTTGTTTGCTTCCCAGTACAGAAATCCTTTTCTCCAGCACCCCTCCAGCCCGGGCGGGAAATCGTGTGGAAAAGGAAAAGTGCTGGAGCATTTGGAGTGGTTTTATCTGGAGTTCCTGGGTGAGTGCTGTGAATCCCAGGCTACTCGACATTCCAGCAGCAGCACCAGCAGCTGCAGAAGCCCCGAGCCTCAAACACAGCCCTCCCATTCCAGCTCATTTTATCCATTGTCCCTGCAGAGCGGAGCCAGAGGAACATTTGCAGGATTCCATAGCAAGTGGCAATGCTGGCTGATGAGAGCCATTGGACATTTCAATGGGAACGGGGACTGGGAGGAGAGAGGCAATCACGGCACACCTAACACAGCGCTCCGCTCCAGGAGTCTCAGCTTGGCGGGGGAGAATCCGGAATGCCACCAGAGTTCCTGCCGGATGAAACCCGCGCTGATGGCAGCCTCCCTTTTTCCTGAGAAAAACTGGTTTTATAGGAGCTGGGCATAAAATGAAAACACCCCGGAGCAGCATTTCCCATTCTTTCTCACTGCCTTCCCACTGAAACCACAGAACCATGGAACGGCTGGGGTTCCCAGCGATCCCATCCACACTCTCCTTGCTTCCTCCGCTGCCACCTCTGCCCCAAAGCTCCGCTGCCTCTCCAGCCTCTCCCGACTCCAAAGGCAGCCGGGAACGCTCGTGCCCGCGCTCCCTCCCTGAGTCCCGGGGTTCCAGAGCCGGCTGCCCGAGCCATCCATTATTCCAGCCCCGGTTTGGTGGAGCTGCCGGGATGAGCCGAGCGCAGCGATTCCTGCCCAACAATACCGGCTCTTTGTTTTCCCGGGCTCCCCAATCTGTCCATCCATCTGTTCTGCCTTGCTTTAGATTCCCGCTTTAAGCTCCTGGGGAAGGATCCTCCTCTTTGTTTCGGCTCTGCTCCCTCACAAGGAGGTTGGAGTTCAGACCCAGCCCACCCCGGCGCTGCTTTTCCAAATAAATAAATCAAAGCCTCCGTTTTACTGGGATCCCACTTGTTCTCTCAGGAATCTCGGCCTCGATCTATGGTAAAAAAGAACCACCGCAGATTCCCGGGAACTGGTTAAAACAGGGGAGCAAATGAGATGACTCATCTTGGGCAAAGATGGAAAAACAAGAAGATTTTGCTTCCTGCTTTCCATTTTTTGACTCCCAAACTTTGGAAGTACATGGCCCAAAGACAAAACAATGGTTTTCAGCATTTTTTGTGGAAAACAAGGGTTTCCTATTTGCTCCTTGTCCCACTTCCCCGTGCAAGTGGAGCAGAGTTCGGAGCAGGCGGCGGCACGGAAAGCCAAGCCAGGCACTGAAAGCGCAGGTTTGCTTTTTCCCTACTGCACGCTGGGAATCTCCCCAAAGCCATCCAGATTACCAGGCTGAAGGTGCAGAAGGAAGGGGCGCTCCAGGGAAAAGGCCGCCCTGACCCCTGAGGTAAAAGGACTTACAAATAAACCCATTCCTTGCTTTCCTCTCGGAATGACTGCTTGGGGGAACAAAAATCCCTGCTTAGAGGTCTGTTAGTTTTGCAGGTTTTGGGGGGTTTCGTTGGATTTTTTTCCCATTTTGTTGCATCCCGGTTTGTTTTCCTTCCTCGCCTCATCAAGCCAGTGATAAACCCCAAAAATAGCATTCCATGGATATGGTAAAGCCATCAAATACGGCAAGAATAGGGAGGGATTAATTAATAGAGAATTAATTTTCCAAATGTGTTTCATGCGTTCTGAATCAACAGAAGAGCTTTCCACGGAAAAGGAAATCTCCGGCACCTTCCTGCAAGGAGCCCAAGGGGAAGCCAAGGGTCTCTCAGTGTGACCAGGCAGGCTGGGTGGCTCCACATGGATCCGTGCTATCCCAGACACACCAAACGGTTCTTCCCTCTCATCCAAACTAAGGGCTCCTCCTTCATGAGGAACTTTTCCACTGCAAACATATTTATTACCCGAGTATTTTGTGCAGGGAAGCACGCAATAAGGAAGCCCTGCTCTTACAGCAGGTCTCGCTAATCCCTGAGGGACAAAACCCACCAAACCCAGGATTTTATCCTCAAAAAGAATCAGATTCTACAAACTGAGTCCGAATCCACCCGAAGGTTTGGAGTGAAAGCATCAGGAATTAAAACACACGGAGGACTGGCTGTTCAGTGGGTCACCTGTGCTCCTTGGAGTGATGGATTGTCCTCATCACATCCCTCTCCGCTGTATTTTTAGGGAAAAGCAACAAAATAAAGGCCAAATCTTTCTGGAATCCATCTTCTAAATTAATTCTGAATCCCAAAAACTCCTACAAATGTTTTCCTGTGAATCACTCTGGTTCTTGTTTTCTCTCAGGAGATTCAGAACAGGGAAAAGGAAGCAAAATTCCGCCTGATTCATTATTGCCGTGACATGAATCGCACGGAAAAGGCAAAAGCCAAGCAGGACCGTGTCCCAGAGATGTTTTAATTGCTGATATAAAACTGTGACAGGCAGAGCAGCGTTTTCCTTTCTTTTAAGGAAGTCTTTCCCTTGATAGGATCTCATTAAACATCGCTGGAGAAGGAAAACATCCCATTTACAGGATAACATCTCCTCACGATTAAGGCCCTTGCAGGCTTGAAACAAGAGCCACTATCCAAGAAAATATGGATATTTATCTCCTTCCTGCCGTAAAAAAGTCCTGCGAGATCGCTGAAAACTGAGCAGGAAACTTCCATGGAATGGGATTTGCAGCCTAGGACAATTCAGAGTCATTTAGGTTGGAAAAGAGCTTCGGGATTGTGGAGTGCGAGCGGTGCCCAATCCTCGCTGGATCACCCAGACCAGACTCCAGTCACTCCTTGGATACCTCCAGGGATGAGGACTCCACCCCCTGCCTGTGGAGCCCATTCCCATGTCTGACCACCCTTTCCATGGAGAAATTCCCCCTGATGTCCAGCCTGACCCTCCCCTGGCACAGCCCGAGGCCATTTCCTCCTGTCCTATAGCTTCTTCCTGAGAGAAGATTCCCAACGCTCCCCTGGTTCCACCCTCCTGTCAGGAGCTGTGGGGAGGAAGAAGGTCTGAACCAGCTGGGATCATCCTCCCAGTGTGTTCCAGCCACTCTGGAATCTCTCCTTGGCTGGCCATCGGTCACAGGTCAGACTCAATGACCTTGGAGGTCTTTTCCAACCTCAGCGATTCTGGGATTCTGTGATTCTCCAGACCAGGTCCCACAGCGTTAAATGAAAATGGAATTTAATCTCCTACATGGATATGAAAAAAGACCAGTGGAAAAAAACCCTCCTGGTGCTTTTAGTCCCTTTTCAAGAAGTTCTATCAAATAAATGTCTTTGGCCAACTCCATTAGGGAGCAATTAGGCCTTAATGGCCGTCTAAATCCATTATCAGTGGACATTTAACCTTGCAATATTTAAAGATAATATTTAATTTGAGCAAATTAATGGGCTGCCTGTGAGACCAAAGAGATCTACGTAGGCTCTCTGGTTTTCCATCGGGGATATTTCCCTTTGCATAGCGACTCGTGTGACAGGAAACTGGGAAAGTTGGTCCTCACATTCCGAGTTCAAATAAACATTAATAAGAGTTAAAACCAGCAAAATCTCAAATAAGCACCTGCTTTATCCTTCTTACTGCTCCCATTGTTTCCATATCCATCCACACTTATTTTCCCACCCTGGAAGGGTCCAGGGATCCCTTCCGCTCTCCCAGGCTGCTCCAAGCCCCGTCCAGCCTGGCCTTGGGCACTGCCAGGGATCCAGGGGCAGCCACAGCTGCTCTGGGCACCCTGTGCCAGGGCCTCCCCACCCTCACAGCCAGGAATTCCTTCCCGATATCTCATCTAGCCCTGCCCTCTGGCACTGGGAAGCCATTCCCGCTTGTCCTGGCACCCCAGGCCCTTGTCCAAAGTTCTTCTCCAGCTCTCCTGGAGCTCCCCAGCCCTGAAATTATATCCCAAGGAAAGTGCGAATTGCTAATTTATTGCAGATCTAGAAATTCCAGCTTAAGGAGCGAATTTCCCTCTTCATCCCAAGGATCTAGCCACTTAATTTCAAGAAGGCCAGGAATGAAAGCAGGGAACACCTTAAACCCATGCCTCCTACTGTAACTGTGTGTGATGCTCTAGGATGTCATCGCTGGCGTCTCTTTTAAGAGAAGTGACAACATCCAACGTCTGCACTATTTCACTCCCCGGAGAAGTTCCCTGATGGAAGCGAAGCCATGCTCGTGGAAAAACCTGGGGAAGCTCCAGAAGTAGGTTGCCATCTCATTCCCACATTGGAGGGTTAGAGGTGTTTCCTCTGCGAACCGAGCGCTTTAAATAGCGCTGACTTTGCACATCGGGCGCGCTCGGTGCCGCGACAACAGCAAAGAGGAGCTGGAGCTGCACGAGCGCGAGCCTGGCACGGATCCACGGAATTTCGGGAAGTCACAGCCAATTCCTAGCGCTGTACACGCGTGGAATTCAGCGTGTCAGGACTGCATGAGATTCCTCCTCTGGCAAAGCCAATGGAACTCATCTTTGGTAGGACTCATGGAACCACGGAATGGGTTTGGACTGGAAGGGACCTTGTAGCTCATCCAGTGCCACCCCTGCCATGGCAGGGACACCTCCCACCGTCCCAGGCTGCTCCAAGCCCCAGTGTCCAGCCTGGCCTTGGACACTGCCAGGGATCCAGGGGCAGCCACAGCTGCTCTGGGCACCCTGTGCCAGGGCCTGCCCACCCTCACAGCGAAGAATCCAACATCACTGAGGAGGAGCTCTGATGGAGGAAGGAAGCGATGGATGGACACCAAACCTTCAGAAGATCTGCTTCCATCAGGAACCCACCAAAATCCAGGAGCAAAACCCAAACAGATCTAGCTGTGCCTTCACAAACCTTATTCATTTCAGGAATTCCAAGCGTGGAAACCAACACCAGCAATTAGGGAATGGTGACTGGCCTTTGGTTCGCCTCAGAAAACCTCCTGACTCTCCCTCTCTCCACACTGGGAGAAGATAACCGGGGGCCAAGTGCTGCTTGCACCCCTGGAGCCGTTCCCTTCACCTGGCCTTAACAACCGCTCATTCTTTTCACCCGCGGCTTCGGGGCCGGGCTGATCCGGCCCCGTCCCGGCCCTAATGGAGCAGGGAGAAGCGGGGTGTAATTACACGCCGCTCCTGTCAGAGTGGAATCTGTAGTACATCGCTAATGTGTAAATGACTAAATAACTTAATTAGGTGAAATGAAGTGCACTTACAACCGCAGATGCTTACGCCGGATCGGGATAATGCGGTGTGTGGGAATATATCCCTGGTTTTTTAAAGATGTTTATATTTAACAGTAGGCCAAGGCAATGCGGAGCGTGCACTGGTGAGAAGGATGGCAGGGAATTTTTTTAAAAGGGAAAAATGTTTTCCACATCCTTACAAACTGATGGAGAAGACCATTTTTAAGTCACTTCAAAATGCTGGAAGGAACAACTTTTCAGTCCCTGCAAATATCAGATCCCAGCAAAATCCTAAGGGGAATAGGAGAAACAATGGTTCTTCTGGACAAGCTTAAATAAATAAATAAGCAGAGCCCTCCTTTTCCAAGCTCACCTATTCCCAGGATCACTGAGGATGGAAAAGCCCCCAGGAGCATGGAGTCCAACCTGTGACCGATCCAGCGCAGAGCACTGAGTGCCACATCCAGGTGTTCCTTGGGCACCTCCAGGGACAGGGACTCAAATACCTCCCTGGGCAGCCCCTTCCAGTGCCTTTCCCCTTCCACACGAAAGAACTCCTCCTAGGGAAGTCAGCAGGAAAATTCCCATTGCTTCCCATATCCGGGGAAGAGCACATGAAGTACACTTGGTGATTCAAACCACGGGCCCGAGCTTGCCAGTTTTCCATGTGAGCCTGACAAATGGAACAGGAGAAGCGCTAAAAATCACTCCCAGCACTTGTACTCATCCATTCATCCATATTCATCCTTCCCCTCTCCCCGAATCCATGCTGGAGGTGAATGGAACACAACCACGAGCACGAGGAGGAGCTGAATAAGCCAAATTATGCGATGTGTGCTTGAAGGAGGCTTCAGCCAACGAAGCAACCAGGAAATGGGAGCTTTAATTTTCCACTGACGGATAAAAGGGAAGGATACGAGGAAGTGCCTTCACAAGTACCTATGGAGCTGGAGCACATCTCATTCCCAGAAAACAGCCTGGGGTAGTGCACGGTTCCCTGCCCACGGCAGAGGGTTGGAACAAGGTGAGTGTTAAAGTCCCTCCCAACCCAAACCATTACAGGACTCTAGGACGAGAAACTCAAGGTTCCCAAGCCACAGTGCCCAGACAGCACTTTCCATGTTATCTTTCCTGTATTTATTAATTAGCTGCCTCGAATGACAAAGAGAAGTAGCTGTTTGTCGGAATTCCAAGTGAGACAGACACCAAAAAAAATCCTAAACCCAGGATTAGGCAGCGAGCTGCCCAAATTTTTGATGACTCCATACGGAACCATCACGAAACGAGATGTTTTTCCTAGAAGTCCTCTCAGGAAGCTCTAAAGTTCCAAACCCTTTTCAAGTTGGAGAAAGAAGTTGTCACAATGATTTTGGGAGAGCAAAATAGCTCGTGGATGGAAGGCAAAATTGGGACTGAGTCAAAAGTGTCGGAATAACGAGCTGGAATCTGCTGCTATTAGTCACCGCCTTGGAAGCAAATCCAAAGCTGCTAATACTGGGGATGTTGAGGAGTGCAGAGACTCCCTGCCACTTGGCAGGAATTTTCTAGGATGAGATGAAACGGTGAGGCGGCAAATATTCCCTCTCTTCAGGTCCAAAGGAGAATTGTACCTCGCAGGAAGGGGAGAGGAGGTGTTTGCCTCTCCCGGGAAGTGTCACCCTCGGAAGAGCCTCCATTTCGCATCTCCTCCTTGGGAGCCGAGCGAAATCAATTAACTCTGCAACTGGAACCAATTAACCCTCGGAAAAGCACAACACCAAGCACAGTGGCAGTCTTTAATAAATGGGATAAATGTAATAAATCCATAAATAAGAACAGAAAACACCGCAGGCTGGGGCTGCCAGGCTATATCAGGTGGGGTCCTGATTTTTCAGAGACAGCAGAAGTGTTTGGAGGTCTAAAAACAAATACAAATTTCCCAAAAATCAAGGTTTCAGCAGCCCCAGGGGACGGTTGGGATGGGATTCATCCCGTTTAACCCCAGCCACCTCAAAGCAGGGCCGCAGTCCCCGAGCCGGCTTTACAAGCGGGATGAAGACGGATCCCTTGAAAGAGGCACCTTAAACCTTATCTTAAAGAGGGATAAGGCTGCCTTATCTCCAGGGAGGCACCTCGATGCTTCCGCTCGATTAAGACGCCAGTGTTTGATCCAAGTCGCAGTAGGGAGATGGGTGCCATCTGTGACACGAGCCAGCAGCCCAGCCTCCCTTCCCTTCCCTTCCTTTCCCTGGCTCCTGGCACGGCGGCCGGGAGCGGGAACAATGCTCTGCCTCCAAGCCCTACCTTCAGCGTCAGCTCGCGGGTCTGAATTCACTCCTGGCCTTATTCAGCTTTTTTCTGCCCTTTTTCCGTCAAATTCCGAGCAACACCACAGGCAAATCGGAGTCTGCTCGACAGATTTTCCCGGTTTGCTCGCAATTCCCTCCTGGACCAGCTCTTTCCGACAGCCAGGGGCAAGGGAAGGGGCTTAAACCAGCAAAATATCTTTGTAAATATTATTAATAAAATTCCCAAGTGGCTCCAGTGAACACACGGCGCTTGTGACCCTGCCCGGTTCCCTGTTCCCTGTGAGGGCTCCGTCCCACCCCTCTGGACACCACCACAAGCTGATTTTTCCGGCGCTGAGCTGCATAAGAGGAAACAACTTTCTCTTCTGAAAAATAAAAAGGAATAAAGCAGCTTCTTTTATAATCCTGCACTTTCTATTTAAGCTCCTGCTCTTTTGGATTAAGGAAAGAACAACTCGCCATTAGGCCCTGTCCTGTTTATCAACACCACAATGGTGCCCGAGAGCCACAGGATTTATTTTACACTTCAAAAGATGTTAAAAAACCAGTTTTATCTCTATTTAAAGTTTCAACATAATATTTAATAGAACTCATCCTCCCCTTCTAGTCAGATACTGTGGTTTGATGGCTACGAGCACTTGCAGGGAGGGGGATTCCAGGAGCGGAAAAATGCAAATAAAAATGACTTTATCTGCTCAGTTTTGGCTCACAGGGGTTTCACTTCCTTCCTCCCCTCCTAAACGTTAAATAAAGAATTTTTCTGCACCTTAGACAAGACAAGAGAAGGTTGGAATTAAAAGGGCTGGAGTTGCTGCCTAAGTCACATTCAGGCAAGCCCGCGGGCTGGACACAGGAGAATCCTTGTTTTTGGAATGTGTTTCACCACTGCCCCATACCACACTCACAAAGAAATGGCAGAGCTTTCAACTCTGACTTTGTGCTGCAAAAACCCTCACTTTTGTCTGAAAAAGACACAATTTTGTCCCCAAAAGACCCAATTTTGCCCCCAAAAGCCCCAGTCTTGCCCCGCAGCGCTCAGATAATGAAGGGCTTTTCCTGTCCTAAACGAGTCCCTTTCTATACATTATCTATAAATTTATTTTCAATTTGACAATATTCTTGCGCTTCAGCTAAATTGGGTTTGTGGCTAAAAGGAAGAGGACAAAATTTAATCCCAGTAATTTTCTGGTTAAAGATTTCTGCCGCGGCCAGGGAAGCAGCACCTGTGCAAGGAACGGCGTGCGACGGAGCCGGCAAGCGGATAAAAGCCAAGCTCTGGCCTTCTGTTCTGATCCTGGATACCTTTCCAGGTTAACTTCCTAATTGGATAGCAACACATTCCCAGGATTTGCTGTGCACTCCAGTCATGGGAAGCATCGCTGTTCCACACTGACCACAGCTCTTAATCAAAGCTCGACACGAGCACGGCGCGACCGCTCGGCACCGCGCTGCTGCTAATTAACAGCGCTTCTAAAACGCAGAGATCACAGGATGAACAAATAAATCTATGGAATAAACATGGGGAAAAATATATGGAATATAAACGAAAAATATGTGGCATATATATAAGACAGAAAAATCTATGGAATACAAATGAGGACATTAGGAGAGGGAAAAGCCCGATGTCCATTTGTTAGTGTGCTGGTTCATAAATTAATGCTCTAATTTGTGGTGTTTACAAAAGAGCTAATTTTAGGAATGGGAATTTTCCTCTGTTTATCCAACAAGACCCAGGATTTCCTAAGTGAGTGTATGTTTCCAAAGAGTATAAAATCAACAAAGGGATTAGGGACAGAAAACCCAAGTGAAGCGACGCTTGCTGACAACTCGGACCCTGCGGAATGAAGACTCATCTGGGCTCTGCTCGGGCCCTAACCCATCATTTTATGCACAATCCAAGGAAAACAGCTCATCCTGGAAAAGCAGGAGGCCAAAGAGCTTGCATGCTCCTGTGGATGAACCCGGGACAGGCTGCCGTAGTCTCAGGCAAAACTTACTCAAGCTCTCAGGCCACTTTCTTCCAGCTCTGACATTGGATCTGCCGTATCAGGAAGGCAGTAGCCTCATCCCTGCTCCTCTCCCAAAATACCCCCTGTCACTTCTCCCTTAAAAAAAATGAGGAAAACCAGGCTGTGCCCCCTGGAAGTCTCAGCAGAGATGGACTGTGCTCGCAGGTATTCCCAAAGTTCACCCAAACAGCCTCGTGCCACGGGAATTACAGCGCCTGACTCTGTCCCAGCCTCTTCCCTGCCTGTCTTTGTTCCCAAAATCCCAAAGAAACAAATCTCTTTTGTGTCATTTCATTAGATCCCAATATTTCAGCCTCTCCTCTGTCACGTCCCGCGGTCACCTCTAACAGGGACGCACCCAAGGAGGGGCACTGGAGCATCACCAAGGAAAGAGGAGAGTTGAGGGAATTGATCTGGATTTGCCAGCTTTGCTTCCAGGCTGGAAGTCTGTACCCCAGCCACAAACTTCCCAGCGAGGTTTGTCCTGGAAATGCTGCTGGACCCTTCAGTGCAGTGGCCCTGGCAGGTGCTCCCGCAGTCCAAGGCCATAATTCAATCAAGCCCTGGGCTGACGTCAGGAACAAAAACAACTCAAAGGCTGTTTGTGAACGGGCCCAGAACCCCTGAGATTCAATTAGAGCCTCGATATTCCACGGGGAATCTTATTTAGCTGGATTTAATATCACCAAAGCTTGGGAGCGGTTATTTATCAAATAGCTCGAGCGTATTTAAATGTACAGGCAATGGAAAAGCACGTTAACCCCACAATCCCAAATTTTCAGGAGCTACGCAGGCAGGAAAAACAGCACCAGGAGCGAGTCTGATTTCTAGATACTACAGAACAAAAAGAACCAAATCCCTGTTTTCTTAGGGATTACATCCATGCCTAGGAACGAATCCAGTGATTTCCGTGTTTTCCCATTTGTGCGCCCCTGCGATCCCCCCGGCAGAAATCCTGATCTCCATGTCCTTGATATTCCGTAGGGTTTTGGGTTGAGTTTTTAACATACACTTCACCAGGACCATGGGGTGACAGGGACACACGCAGAGGGTGGAGCATATACATGTACA
>VXAZ01006779.1:0-416296 GCA_013399875.1 Gymnorhina tibicen
CCTTTTTTTCCCTTTTTCATTTTGGGATAACTGTTATTAGGAAGAAAAGAGTTTACTGCATTAAACAATCTAACAAGAAAACATTTCTCGTACAATTAATGATATCTGCAGAACAGATTCACTTCTCACTGCTCTGTCTGTATGAACAGCATGTGTATACTCTCTTAGGAAGCTTATTATAATTAGACTCTAAATCCATCATTCGCTTTAACATAAACAGACAACTGGGGAATACAAAATTAGGGGTAAAATCATGTGTTTTTCTAGGTGTATCAGAACCAAATTGATTACAACATAATCAAATACTATTCAAAATAAAGTTGAATTAACTGGTTACTCTTTCTGGTGATTAATCTTCATTTTGACTGAAACATAATAGACATGTCATTTTAAACAAAATATCTAATAGTTAGCACCAGCATTATCAGCATTGTCACTGGTAAAGCAAAGTATAGCACAAGTCATAACAAGATAAGAAATTGCATTTCCTATAGGGGATGTAGAAAACATCAACATATATTTCAGAAAAGTTCTGAAGCCATTTAAAATTTGTTTTGTTACTTTAAGAAGACTCTTTATATATTTTAAAATCATGATGATACTTGACTCCAGACCCTATTAGAAGCACATCTTTCACTTGGAAAAACTGCAAAGAATGCATGTTTTTGAAATATGTTGTCAGGATATATTTGGCACTAAAAAATAAAATTTAAGTGTAAGTCAGAGGTGGGGAAAGAATTATTTGGATAACAGAAGCCCATTGTATTTGTTTCCTACACTTTCCTCTAAAGTGAGATGAATTTGTCTTATGTGTCTGCTCGATACCTTTACAAGGGCAAGAAAGGGACATAGTTTTCTTCCTCAAGTTTACTATGTTCTATGCACTCAGTGTTCATGTTTTCATCACCATGAATTCATGTCATGTGGCATTCATCTGATTTTCCTTCCAGCAGAAGCTAGGAAGGTGCAGAAAGGCCATGTTCAGGAGTTAATGCTCATATTTCTTGTGTTTCCATGCTGAAAGAACTGATTTTTTGCCTTTCCAAACATATTACTAAGACACTTGGTGTGTTCATGATGTCTTACCAAAAATTTGTTTTCACAGTTATTCTGTCAAAAACCTTCAACTATTCTACTCTTAGGAATAATCAAGCCAGCACCTATTGATCCCTTGAGAGACAGTAAAAGTAAGTATCAACACAAGATGAAAAATTCTCAATACAAAGCATGTTTTGGCAATTTTTACTGATCAGAGCTGTGTAGGGATAGAGTACATGGCTTAAGAAATGAAATAAGATAAAGTTGTCTGCTTTCTGTACTGGGCATGAGGCAGTAAGCAAATCCTATATTGTTTGTCTTCTTGATTTCATGAGATAGAAAGACGCCGGCAGCTTAGCTGTCCTGAGAAGATGCTTCAGAATGTAACCATTTTCTGATACTTTTTCACCTTATGTAGTTCCCTCTCAGTTTAAGATCCTACTATGGTTACTAACTATGAACAAAGCTAGCCCTTTACTATCCTGAAACAGATTTTTTTTTTAAATCTGATCTGATTTGGATCAGCAAAATGCATCAAGAAGTAACTGATACAGAGGAGACGTATTATCTGCAGCATCCCATGCACAAAGTGCACACACATATAAAGTCTGTAGTCTTCCTACTTGCACTTCATTGCCTCAGAGAAACCTATACACCTGAGTCTTGGCCTACACTCCTGCCAGAAGGATGACAGCCATCAATTCTACACTTCAGCTGCCCTCACCTTGAGTTTCTGCCTTGGCTGCTGGAGTTGGAAGCTACCTTCCAGGTCTCTTCCAGTCAGGGGTTCAGCACAACTGCCACAGGAGCAGGATCCAAGGCTAACTTGAGAGAGTGGCAAGTTTTTCTGCCCTTCCCAGCAGCCTTTGAAGTACACCTAGGAGACAAATGTTACTTAGAATCATTCACCTTACACAGAACTGAAACTGGGCTGTGCTACCTGAGTCATCACCTGTGATTCATCATCACCTACCGCTTGGTATGGCTGCAGTAGCAGAGCACTGCTTTCTCCCCTGATGATTTAATATATAATTTCATAGCTGAAATTTGTACCCATCAAGAGCCCAGAAAGCAACTGTATATTAGGAAGAATCATCTGTCATCTGGACAGGCTGCAGTAGGCATCTATACACAGTCAGGCCTGGACATACCATTCCTGTGATACTGTGTACCTTTCTCTCACCAGCCTTACAATGGCCCCTTGAATCAGAGCACAAACCAAATTGTTCCCATGACATACTCATGAAGACAACAGCTTCAACCAGTAACAGCAGACTCCTAGTCATAGATGACATGGCTAATGATAGGAACTTTCCATGTGCCAGCAGCATTCCTCAGTCTGCTGTCAGATTTCTATCTGGATAACCAAAGAACAGCTGGCACATGAGGGAAGCTGGGAGTATGTGTAGGAGTGGGAACAAGGACAATGTTTGCAAGACATGAAGCAAGGAAAGAGTAAGAATTGGTGCACCTGAGTACTTGCTGCTCTGAATCCTCCCTCCCCTGCCTTTTTCCTGAGAATGTTAATTGCATGTCAGGCAGAGGAGACACAGGGCTCCAGATACCAAAAATGGCAGAACTACAGCAGGCATGGCTCTGGGTACACTGGCAGTGAACCACCTGGTCCACTGGCAGTAGGATGGCTGAGCCTTATTTCATTGTGGCTCCTCCATGCCATGTAAATGTAGCTTCTGATCTGAGAATTAAGAGTACTTCTGGCAGTTGTTGAGCCTTCCTGGCTCATGGAACTACTGAAGTATCTTCATCCTTCTTCTAACTGCCTGTCAGTCCAGCTACAGCGACTATACCAAACTCAGCTCCCAGTGGAGCTGAGACAGGATGACATCCCGGTTGCTTTTATGGATTTTTGGGTTTTTTTTGTGGAAAAGAGGCCCAGTAGCCATTCAGCCTATTTTTCCCTTTGTTTTCCCACTGTAAGAGTAACTTTGCTATAGTGATAAATTATGCAGTCTGGTGACACCTTGCCCAGTGCATTTCCTCCTGTCTTCCCTGGGCCCTGTTGTGACACTGGTATAGCAAGCCCCAGTCTGGGTCTGACAAATCAGAAGATGTCCAAGGCAAAGTAAGGCTTGCACTGGGAGACAGCAGGTAATGACCTACTCTCTGTTACCTGAAGAAGTCCATAATGGAGTTGCTGAGAACATTGAAAACTCAGGGGCGTAATAAAGGGAGAGGTGGGAAAAGGTCTTGGGGAAGGGGAACAACTTCAAGGAATACTTAGCTGTGCAGGTGCAGAGAGTTCCTACAGGAACTAGATGCAGAAAGCAGCACAGGCCAGTAATACTTGGCTACAGCAAGGCTGGGGAAGAAGTAGGTAATTGTGCGTGCTACAAACTATTAAATACATTGATCTGATACAGCGGAAAGGAAATCTACAAATCTACTGATGGATTAACTGTATATAACTCAGCAGTATGAGAAGAGTAGAAACCTACAGAAAAAGAACAGAATTTAACTTAGACCACTTACATGAAGTCTATTTAGCACAAAAGGCATAATTAAGACAGAATAAAGGTCTAATTAGGATTCCTGCATGTGACAGCCTGATAGGAACTACTTGTGAGAAAAGACAAGTTTACAGATGTTTTCTTCTGAGATCTAGCATCTTGGGGATTTCTTTAGCCCTACTATTGAATCTAATATGCAACATTATTGCTGTTATTCTTGAATTTGATTATGTGATATCTTTTAGGATAGTATTAAATAGGATCAAATTTACTTGTTTGCTGAGAACCTGCTGTGACAGTGAAAGTAATTTTATTGTTTATGAAAAAAAAGCTTTCTGCTGTACTGGCCATCCTAAGTGGCTTAGGTATTTTCAATTTGAATCACATAATTGACATACTAGTATTTTTGCTGAAGTCCATCTTAATATATATATCAGAAACTATTAAAGAT
The DNA here is from genome assembly GCA_013399875.1 of Gymnorhina tibicen. Taxonomy (NCBI): domain Eukaryota; kingdom Metazoa; phylum Chordata; class Aves; order Passeriformes; family Artamidae; genus Gymnorhina; species Gymnorhina tibicen. Next base: position 3,958 of record VXAZ01006779.1, read on the forward strand.
GGAATTTCAGGAGTTCTCTACCTCCACTGAAGTTCACGGGCAGTTTATTTCTCAGCTGAAGTACATTAAACTCTATATCAGAACATAAAGGTCTAGACTGTGTTACATTTCATTAGCACATGCTTTAGTCAATTTAGACATGCTTGAACTCAATTATATTAAAGGGTTTTTCCAATCTAAATGATTCTATGATTCTATGTTTCCATGATTTTGTGATTCAGTTCCAGGTCCAGGAGCTGAATGGAGTCCACAGTGACTGTGCATCAAGTCTGCTGCCTCATTGCATCACTCTGGAACCCGTATTTGTGCCACAGAGAGGAGCTCAGCCTACTAGGAAGGACCAAGATAATTAGACAATATGGTTTACTGATGCTGTTTCATACCCAGTCAGCTCAGACAATCTGCAATAATCTATACAGATCTGTACAGATATATCTGTATACTCTTAAGTGCAGTAAAACATGTCATTTATTTTTGTTCATACTAAAATAATTGGATGCTTAGTACTGAGAAAACACTGAAGTTTGGGTACTAATCTGGGTAGTACCTTCAGATTAGGAAACACTTGATTCTCTTTCTACTAATTCTCCTCCTTCTACATGTCTTTCCCCTATCTGTGAAATGATGCTTAAAAAAATTCTTATTCTTACAAAAATGTCCATATATATATATAAATATAGATATATATGTTCCTACATACTCTTCTGTATAATAAGTCTCTTCTCTTTTATTTTAACTTTCCAGTTTTAGGACCGAAATATTTTCTCTGGGTGTATTGGCAGAGGAAGCTACATCCCTATAACTACCTCACCTTTTGTTACATTAGGAAGTGTTAAGAATTTGACTAGTAGGATTCTGTACAATCTGTAAAGTAGTATAGGGCATTTAGCTAGAAGATGAAGCTTCTACAGATGAAATATTAGTGTTTCAGGAAAACTAATTGATATCTGTGAAAATCCAGCCTCGCCGAGTAGTGACAGACTTGAAACTATTAAAAATCCAACAAAGAGGAGACTGCAGTCAAGTCTCGTCACTTGTGCTTCCCTCTAGAGGGTTAAATATACTCAATGTTATAGTAGTGCAGGAGCAAGAAAACCCACACTGTATTTATTAGGGACTGCCAAAGAAATGTTATTCGGTGTAATAAGTCTCTGTATATAGCTTTGGAAATATTGAGAACAAGTAGACTCAATTGAACCATGTAGAAACTTGCATCTTGTTTTATGAAGAATTTGTCATAGAGAGTGATTCAGTGGTACTCTATGAGGAAGAAGGTTATTATTAGATGTCTTTAATAAAAAAAGATTGTGCTTACACAGAGGATATCTAGGAGAGCAGCATGTATAATAGACACTAGAACTTTAGCAGCTATTCTGGACTGTTTAATGTAGAGGTAGATGTATAGCAGAAGAGCAGTCTACAGAAGGGGTGCAGTGATATAAACTCGGTTTTCAATCTATTTGGCAGCTAACCTTGAGCTGTGATTACTTTTAAAGGTTTCCAGTAAAAGTGGGTAAATTAAGTACAGAAAAATGGCTCAAAAAAATCAATGAGAAAGTTATCCCAGCCAATGGTGTTACCTGCAGATTTTCTTACCACATTCAGGGACTTTTGCACCAATAAGTCCTATATCAAAAATGCTTTTCTATGCTGACCTTCATTAGAAGATTTGCAAGGGCTGTTCTTTCACCAAGAAAGTCTACAGCTTTTGAAAAATAATTGAGAATATAATTAATGAAGAAATTTAATCTAAAAATGAGTATTAAACACAAAATGGTCAAGTGTTTCAGTGTCTTGTGGTGACCAGTTTAAAAAGCAGTTTAGAATCTACATAAGAAGGGTTTGTACAGCTGCCTTCCAGCTCAGAGTAAATGGGAAGCCAATCACTTAATGCAACTACTTTGAAAAATTGATCTCCAGATGAATTTAGGTAGCAAAATCTACACATAAAATTGACACATAATGCATTTCACCCTTAGAAAACCTGGTATCAAATTTATATGTAAAGAAATGTGAAGCAGATCTTTGCTGCTTGAGAGTTGTGCTACTGTCAGTACCCGAACCAGCTTGTTTAGACATTCATCTTGAAATGTACCTTACAGCCTGCAATATCAAAACCATAGCATATAGATGAGGTCCCAGTCTTACAACACCATGAACTAAATGGTGCATTTTCTAGGTCTGCTTACCCTTATTCGGAAACATTATCTTGGAAATTCTCGCCTATGAGCAAACTGACTAATCAATAAACCATCTATCTGAAAAGAGAAGAAAAAATAACTAAATTACATAGATTTTACTGGTAACTACTGCTCTATTTGTGCATACAAAAAATATTCTGCACTTTAAAATGATGGGAATATGTTTTATATTTGCTTGAAGAACTGATAACATTTGGAGTCCTATGGAAAAACGTTGATCTTCTGTCATTGTATAATGCAAAAATTCACAGTGCCATGCCTATGCATGTTGAACAGAAAATTCCTGGGAATCATGTTTTACTGACCATTGTCTCTCATACAAGTATTACATATTGAAATGGAATCCTCATGACTTTTGTATGAAATCACTGTTCCTGTACAAAGCCATGAGATTCTGTCTGTATATCTGTTTTATTCATTCACTTAAGCACAAACATAAATAGCAATTATTGTGTATCTGAATTGTGGCTAAAACTAGCAGTGTACTGTGACCACAGAGCTTTTATCATAGGTGCTATCTCTTCTCATGAAAAACAGCACAATGTGGTGCTATCTTACCACAGCACGGTAGAAAGCCCAACAACAAAGATGGAAGAAGGAACTTGATGTTCTTTTCTGTTACTGGTATAATAAGCAAGAGCTGTTTTAATTCAAAGATGTGTTGGATATTAAAAAGGCATTATTTTTGCAGGCCAGACTGTGCCTTATAGCAAATGATATATGATATATATTGACAGTGAAGGTTTAATATTTGCTGACATAAACAAAGTGCACTACTTAATCATCCCTTGGGAAGTACACCACAGCAGCCAGAACTAATCCCACAGTTACAGGCTGCCTTATGAAACATCTGCCTGATACAACAGTGGAAATGACATTACATATAATTGAACTAAAAGCTTTTGACTGCTTAAGTGCTGAGAAACTTCAGTGTCTACACCATCAGTTGATTGAGCCCTGCAATTACAGCCACTTGAATTGTCATGTTTGATCTCAAGATACATGCCCCATATTTTAAGTGTTAAGCCTGGGGACTCAGAAGTGAGTATTTGCCCTCACACGTGTGGAGTTACCCTTCATCCATCTCACATTCATAGAGCAACGTTAATGTGACCGCAAGTAACATGACTCCTTCTTGGATACTCTCGCTTTCTCACCAGGCCTAAATACATTTTCTTTCTTACTCTAGGGGCCCCTAAGCAGGAGTTATGTTAAGGCCACTCCAGATGGAGGTGGCAGTGTTTAGATACATTCCTATTCTTGGCTCTTCCCACATCTACTACTTGATAGAGTCCTACCTTGTCCTTGATGTCAGATTAGCCTTTGCAGCCTTAAGAATAGGGGAAGCCCTGCCTCTCCCTCTTTATACCAGCATCATCACTAGACTAGCAGAACAGCACCTCCTTCCTGTTTCAGATTTCATTATGAAGTTTTCTATTTTTATTATTTTTCAACAGCACAGTGAGATTTTATTGCATGTCCTGCTTGCAATTCATATGTTAATTGGCTTTCAAATTGCCTGTTGTCAGAGGAATCTGCTGCTTTGCCAGAATTTTTGATTTGAGTTCAGTGTAAGGCCAGTACTTCTCTATGCTGTATTTATGAGATTGTTTTCCATAACCTATTCCCCCAGTTTACTTGTAAAGCCCTCATATTTGCAGATGCATTTACTCCTTCAGATATTTTGATAGTTCTAATTACCGTACATCTTTGACATTGTGCAATTGTCTTCAATTATCTGTTTCAGTTTTGGAAGTTTTTAAATTGCCCCTATGAAAATGCACTGTCAAAAGAGACTGGCAATAAATGTAATCCTGAGAATAGGAGACCCCAAAATGCATGGTGACAAGGTTTGTTAATTACTGAAGTGGAATTAGAGTGTATAATTAAGATAAAATTATCCAGTTCATAGACTGAGAATGTCAGAATATGGCCGTTCAAATACATCACTCATATATTCTGTAATTCTTTTCCTCTAATTTTATAGCATATTTGTTGGCTCAGTAAATATCACCTGTGAGCTGAAAACTTTTTTACCTGAAGAAATTATTTATAAAAACAAAAGTGGTTTCTGTTACGGTAGTTAAATTCCCTAGAAATAGTCTGGAAATTGCTTGCTAATGCTGACAACACTCAAAAGGTTTAAGGCTTTTAGAGCCATTGTGATATTGCCTTATTAACTACCTTACCTCACACAGGTGTGAATGAGCTATGTTATACATCAGCTTTGAATTACTGTGCATTCAAAAACTTTGCTCGATATTGGAAAGAAAAAGGTTTTTTTTGAATTACATAGTGTTAAAACATTTATCTTGTGATTTTTTTGATAGCCCAGATTATGAGAATGGACTGTAATACTTTGTTTAGCATGTGAAAACATTGCTGCCCTCTACCACTGGCAGCCGACTTTGTTGATGTGGTGAGATGACCTTGGCCATCTACAAGACGCCTCTCAACTGCTCTCTCAGTCCCTCTCCTCTAGAGAGGACCAGGGAAATGGAAAAGCTTGTTGGCCAAGATAAGGACAGGGACATCACTAGCCAGTTATTGTGATGGGGCAAAACAGACTCAGCTTGGGGAAAAGTAATTCAGTATATTCCACGGACATGCATTTCTTTCTTACTTCTCAAGTTTCAGCAGCAGGTCCTTGCTCAGCCATTTCAGTTTTCTGCCCAACTTGTTTGATTTCTTATACATGGGGATGGACAGCTCTTGCACTCTAAGAAGTGTCCTTATTTGTAGTTGTGTCCTTATTTGTAATAAAAGTTACGTAACGTGAAATATTTTTGTACATTAATCATTTTCTTTTTCACTGTTTATCTGTACATCTTTTTCCGCTTTCATATTGGTAGGTAAGAGCTCACCACTTGCTACATCTGAAGTTCATTATACATATATGAACAACCTTGCTGATTTCAGTGGAACAGCTTATCTCTATAAAATAGGTTATATGTATAAACTTTTGAGATTTGAGTCCAAGTATTTATATTTGGGTTCCACATAGGAAGAAAATGAACCAAAGGAAAATTAATTACTTCTTTAATATTTCCCACAGTTTGATGGAAAATGGGTTTTTTGCAATGCATACAATGAAATCATAATGATGATAGTTCCTTAGGCACATAAATCCTCATGTCTCCTTAAACTTACACCGTGTAATTGTCATAATTTTGAAATAAGTCTGACCAGTGATTCTTGTATATAATCAGCAAATTGAAACACAGTACTATGGTTTATCACATGATTGATGTTTTAGGAGAGATGTTTGAAAGTGGAAATATAAACACTGGTATACATAAAATTAGTCTGTGTGATCAGTTCTCTCATTTTTTGTGTCAGATCTTAGAGAAGATTGCAGCTACATGCTGTAGAAACATAGTCTGTAACATTTTTGTCTGAAAATGAAAAATTAAAACTTTACAGAGGCCTCAACTGAGTTTTTAAAAAGTCTCATTAAGTGTCATGGTTGTACACTCTGGGTTTGTATCTTTCCTGATGGATTGCAAACACAATTAATCAATCTAAGAAGTGTTTGCAGTATCTGTAGTAATTTCCACCAGCTGAAAGACTCAGCAGTATTTCATGTATAAACTTGTTTCCCTTCTGTATTTTAACTGTGCACTAATAATGTGTTAGTTTATAATTTAAGGATAATTTCCATAATTGATTTTTTAGAGTTGCAACCATTCCACATCCAAAACATCAGATGCTTTTAGAAGAAAAATCCAATTACAAAAATCTTCTGCACCATACTTGACTTTTCTTAAACAATCAAATGATAATCAGATAATGTTTAAGCTTTATTGAGTGATTTTCCCCCCAGTAATCTTTAAGTGCTCATCAACAATAAATTACTTTACGGACAAAATGCTATTTGGATTGATAGTGGTTTTAATCCTTATTTTGTAAGCCAAATTACTTATTTTACCTTTTTGCACTAAGCAGTATACTTCAAAATGCAGAAAGCTCTATAATTTACCAAGTTAATGGCTTTCTCAACTCTACTCCACATGATTTTCTGTGGAAAATAGAAGCTGATTATGGCATCTGATGATGCTGCCTTAATTTGCAGATAGCCTGCTCTCAACTCTGAATTTTTGGAGATCCATTACATCCTCTTTTTGAAGTCATCCTGCACAACATCACTAACCCCAAATATTTTTGTTTTCCTGTGGAAAACTGTGTAAGAAAAATAATATCCTGTTTAAGAGTCTGTCTATTTTTGAGCCAGAAGTCATCAATGCAAACATTTCTAAGGTTTGAGGATTATTATTTGCTGAAAAATTAAAAGGAGCATATAAACATCAATTGGGACATTCAGTATTTTTCTACAATCCAGTGATCTTCTCCTGTTGTTTTGCTCTTTGGGACCTATGGAACATATGAATTCCGTGATAGTCATAATAAAAGGAAACAGTGCCCTTCTGTACAGTAGCTCTGGGGTTTTTATTCACAGAAAATGGAATTGAGAAGTGATAACTGGTTGGCCTAAAAGGTAGAGCTTTTTCTACAACACTGTCTAGAAGCTGCAAAAGACATGGAGCCAAAATATGGGTATCCTGGAGGAAAAATGTGAGAAGAGATTCTATGAAGAGAGAGGGAAAACAAATGAACAAAACCATAAAAAAACTGACTTTAATGCAAAGTTTTAAATACAACTGCCCAAAGACTAAGAAAATTGCATTGCAATTGCTTGTTTCAGCTTGGCTGGAGCACACCACTTAAAGATTACCTAAACAATTATTTAACTTTAATAGTGAGTCAGATATAGACATAGAACTGCTTGCAGCAGTGTTCCAATACTACTCCAAATAGAAGTTTTGAGAGGAGGGGGTTTTATTTTTGCCCTGGATTTCATCTCTTTGTTAAATGTCAGTTTCAAAGGAAAGGAATGCCAGAAATATTGTGTTGTAAGCAAAGTTAAACTTTTTATTTCTAGATATGTAACAACGTATGAATGTGACAATATATATCTATTTCAACAATATATGTAAGTATAGCAATTTACCCAAATGAATATCTAGGTATGGGCTCTCATGAGACATTGACCTTTGTCCTTCTTTGTCTTACTGGAAGAAAAGTAAATACTGACCCCCTCAGTTAATGCCTATAAGTCAGTAGATGCTCCATAGAACATTATGTCACTGCCACCAACCAGCTAAACTAGCAGTACAGAATCTTGGACAAACATCTGTATCACCAGTTTCAAACATCTATTTCATATGGAGTAATGTGGTTTTGTATGTATGAAAGTCCACATTTTTCATCTGCCTTTTGAGAAATGTATTTAAGTGGCAAAATGTCTGTCTGCTCTTTTCAATAAAAACTTTTTTTTTCCTGAAAATTAGTGGTTTTTAAAAGTTATATGTGCTATAGAATTAGACCTTCCTAACTTCTGAGTTGTTTCCAAATGCAATTTCAAGTAAAAATCTCTAGTTTAGGTATAAAATAATTTTAAAATCACAGGAGAAATCTGCCATCATAGCCTTTTTTGTTAGTGTTGAATATAAACAAGGAAACAAACAAACCAGCCTGAAAACCAACCTGAACTGTAGGGAAGTTAAACAGTGACAGGTGTCCTTGTATTTGGAAGTAAGTTTGGATTTAGAGTAAATTATCTCAAAAGTTCACAACCGCAAAAGAGACCCCAGCCAAAATCCTAACCCATTTTTTGTGATGCCTAAGTTAATAAATGACTGCATCCTGAAATTCAACAGACCAGGCATATTTCCAGCTTTACCCAAGTCTCAAAGGTTTATATAACTGAATCCTGGTGTCTTGGTTTGAAAGAGAGGTGTCTGCTAAGGAAGGCAGAAGCCTCCCTTGGAATGGAAAACATAACCCCCTTCCCTCCAAATTATTATCATTTTGAAATTAAAGGGCTCTCAGACAATTATATGAGAAATAGGAATAACAGTTTTTTACAACAGTTTTTACTAATATATATATATATAACAAAGCAATAATACAGAAATACTGGCTTAACCTGACAGAGTCAGGATACGACCTGACACCCTGCTGGGCAGGGTGGTGGCTGCAGTCTGATTAGGTGGTGGCTGCAGTTCTCTTTGAAGTGGTTCTGTTGAAGCAGTGATCCTGTAGAAGGGTCTGGTCCTCCTCGGAAAGTCCAGTGGTGGTTGTGTAGCTCTTGTCCCCTGGGAACCCAGTAGGTAAGGGCTGAGTGTGGTGTTCCAAACCTCAGATTATGTCCAGGTAGGAATGCTTGGTTCCTCCCCCTGGGCGGAGCATCTCACAAAGGGATGATGTAATTTTACGAGTCACGCAGTGAGGCTTGGTGGCCCATTAACAGAAGACATCTCTCAGAGGGAGTTATCAGGGATGTGTCACGGAAGAGATAAAGAACCCTGCCCCACCTGGTTTCAACAGATGGTGATAGAATACATACTTTTGGTTACACCTTACGTTGTAACCTAAGACACCTGGTCTGTGACTAATACCCATCATGGAAGTTCCATAATCTCTAAAAAGTATATTGTTGCATCCTAACTGTTCTAAAGTTTTTACTTCGGAGAAAGATATGTGCACTTTGACATATGATGTCTTCAATTGGATTTTTGCTACTATAATTTTCATGAGACACGTTTCTTCCAATTGGCAGAACGCTAAATAACTGATTTCTGTACAGAAGTGCCCTGGCTGGATTACTTCATTGTGATTCCTGCTTTTCTTTTACATCTTCCTATGGTAGGTATTTTTGCCTAGTAATCCACTTTTAAACTGCTTTTCAGAAAAACTGCTCTTATCATAAAGTTCAGTTTTTCAAATCTCCATAGTGTATGGCTTTATTACCTAAAGAAATTTGTCTTAAAGATTTTTTTAAGTCTTGTCTTCGTAATTAATATGAATATTTTTGTCATTTTTTCCTTAATTTTATAGTGCCAATATTTAACTTCATTATTAAATGAGCCCTAGTCAGAGCAGTTTTCCTGTCATTCTTTGAGCCATGCAACTGACTGTTGTCCTCCAGAATAATTTCTGATAGGATAATCATTTGTGATAGGCACTGCAGGATAAATGAACTATACTGTGGGGGTCTTACAGACTGCATGTGGTAGGGAGTTTATTAATTGAACACCTTCTGAAAGACTACTCAGAGTTCGGTATCATTTTATTATAGTTAAACCGAAATCTTTGCCAGTGAGCTGAGTGTTTTAGCCAGCATTATTGACACAGGGCTATGCATATTACAAATTGCAACTGACAGCAATCGTTCCTTGCTGCTAAGCATTGGAAAATGGATATTAGATTTCTCATGAAATGGATTGGGAGAATGAAGAAGATGCAATGGTTAAAAGTAACACTTCTAAAGATGAAGAGTTCCTTTGAGGACGGTCACTTGTCAAAGAAACAGCAGTAGTGTGGGGATTGCATTATGGAGTTGTGGGGTTTTGGTGGTTCTTTTCTATTAACGGGACAGGGTAGAGTTTTTATTAATGACTTGGGCTTGATTCTGCCTTCAATGCTGTACCATGGGAAATTTTTTTGGAATGGAGTTAATCAGCATAAAGATGGAAAAATAAAATCTATAAGAATTATTTTTCCTTCTGGTTCACTTATTTAGGTCATATTTTTACCAGAAATGAAGCAAATCATGTTTTCATTCCACGTATGTCACTTTGAACTTATTGTTACTGACTCATTTTAGAGGAAAAGACTGGTCTGCATTGAAAACTGCATTCTTTTGGAACAATTGGGGCTTTTTTAAAATATAACAAACAATGTAGCTGAAGTTTGGCAAGAAAATGTATAAAACAAAGACTTGTCAATGAGTAATATATATATTTATCCTTTAGACTTAAAAAAACCATGAATGTACTGTTAAAACCTTATATTAAATGAAGAGAAGTCTTAATCATAAAAGAGTGTTCTTATACCAGACTGAGTTTTTTTGCATGACACACTGAAATTCTGAGTAATTTTTTAGGCAAGTTGAAGTCCCTTGAAAATATTTTCAGAGTTGAAGTGCTGACATAATCTTTATAGCAATGTGATCATACAATAATTAATTTTTTAAAAAAATCATTAAATAATGGATCTCAACAAAACAAAAACAAGTGAAAAGCATGTATCTGTACTTGCATTTCCTGAAGGGATATCTAAGTTGAGTGCTGCCAAAGTGCACTTCTTTTCTTGAGATTTACTCTGCATAAAAGAACCTGAAAATTTTTTTCTTGTTTTCAGAAACGGTGGTCAGTTTCTATTAAGAGCCTTGTATATTAACTTGTCAAGAAAAAACATCACATAGCAGCTCCAGATAACCTTCTGACATTCTTTTATGGGTTTCTGCTAATGTATATGTGCCATTAAGACAGACCATTCTGATTTAGTCATGTCTATCTATGAGTGTCTGCCTGTGCACTGCACAATTATGTTGCTGAGTGTATACCAGACTTTTGATTCCATGAGTAGCACAGAAATTTACATTTAAAGTGGGCTTCTTTCCTGCTCACCCTGGTGGTAAGTGTTACATTTTTAACACATAGCAGTTTGTTTAAAATTCAGTTCCAGTTCTCAGGACACATTTTCCTGCAAGGTATCTTATTTCTTCAGATGAAGAAGGACAAGAGGCTTTGTGTGTGGACTATTTTAGAGCTACTTTTTCTAAGTCATTGATTTTGTTTACCATTATACTCTCCCCTTATTTCTGTTTGGAGCTGAAAGGATTCTCCCTTACATTCTGACACAAGGATGTATCATTTTGAAGTAGGATAATCAGATCTCAGTCAAGAATCATGAAGTTTCAAACACAGCAGCATCTAACAGCACAGTGGTCTAAACCATGCAGAATTATACTTTACTGTAGGTACTTACAGTGGAAGGACTAAACTGGAATCTACTGTTTTCTTGGGATGTTTGGGGTGTAATGCATTGTCGTGGTTCAACCCCAGCCAGCAGCCAAGCCCCACACAGTCATTCACTCACTCCTCTACCAGTAGGATTGAGAAGAGATCAGAAGGGTAAAGCTGGAGAACTCAAGGACTGAGACAAGGATAATTTAAGAAGGAAAGCAAAAGGTCCTCACAGAAGCAAAGCAAAACAAGGAATTAATTCACCGATTCCCAAGGCCAGGCAGATATTCAGCCATCTCCAGGAGAGCAGGGCCCCATCACATGTAACAGTGACTTGGGAAGACAAACACCATCACTCCAAATGTCCCACCATTCCTCGTAGCTCCCCCCAAGTTATATACTGAGCATGGTGTCATATGGTCTGGAATATCCCTTTGGTCAGTTTGGGTCACCTGTCCTGGCTGTGTCTCCTCACACTTCCTAAGCATCCAAAAATTCCTCTCCAGCATGGCAGTGCAAAAAGCAGAAAAGGCCATGGCTCTGTGAGAGCCCTGTTCAGCAATAACAAAAACATCTCTGTATTATCAACCCCATGTTCAGCACAAATCCAAAACACAGCCCCATACCAACCACTGTGAAGATAGTTAACTCTACCCCACCCAAAACCAGCACATGCATGTGTATGCATGTGCTACCTCTAATAATCACTGGTTCTTAATCTTCTGCTATTTCTCATTGTTCTGTGACATCTGGCTCCTTGTTCCTTTCTTGATGCTTGTGGAGAATGCACCAGAATAGGTAGTACTGAGTAGGTATTTAGTAAATATTCCTGCACAATGAGAGAAGAAGGAATACTAGGAAAAAACAAAAGAAAGAAACACATGGGAAGAGCAATTAATCTGTAGGGTATTACCTGCTAATTAGAATGGGAGAGAATCACCACTGCAATGGAAATCAGCATCATCAAATGTTTTCATCCTAAGCTTGTGAGCCTGCATCATATAAATTAGAGTCTGCTGTAATCGTGAAGACTTAGCCTGAGCTGAGTGTTCAGGCTGTTAATAAATCATCATGGATTCTTTCTAATGTCTGGATTTTGAATCTTTAATAAATAGTAGTAGAAGCAAAATTTCTATCAAATCAATGATAAAAAATTATTGCCTTTATGAAAATAAGCTTTCCAGATGAACTTCATAAAAAAAAGTCAGATGATTTCAACAATAATTTAAAATTGCTGAGAAAACATAATAGAACAACTGACTTCTGTGTGATGACATTTGTCCACACACCGAGAGTATTACAGGTGTTTATGCTTTCAGATGGAAGAGAAGGAAAAGAAAAGAATTGTTGTGTTCATTATACTATATACTGAAGCAAAATATCAATTATTCATTTGTTCATTGTACATGTATGCATATATATTTACTTTTAGTGTACTTTGCTTGGGGGGTGAGTTGTGTATGAAACAGTTCAAATTTCCACAGCTGGAGGTACAACATATTTCCAAGACTTAAATATGAAAAAGGTTTTCTAGGCTGATAACAACATAAGGTCATCTTTAGGTAGTTGTAGTCTTTGTATATACAGTAGGAAAATTATGTTAAGATTAATCCAGAAGAGTTTTCTGGAAAATAACAAAGTGCAGAGGAGTGCTTTTAGACAGTGTCCATCTGCTGATGAAGGCTCTGAGAAAATAATTGTAGGAATAGATATGGAAGTGATTTCATTTGCTGGAAATGGCTTTTTAATTAGACTATATTGATGTAATTTTGTCCACATTCCAAACAGGCAAGTTCCTATCAGGAGGTTCCTTTATGCAGTAAACTTCTGATAACTTGGGCAAACATCATATGACATGTGAAACCCTGTTCAGGTATACGATTGTGTGAAAATTACAATTACCATATACCTGGAGTAAACCTTCTACAAGCTGAAATTTTGAGAAGGTGCAGTGTGGTCACATCAGATCTCAGTGGGAATGATGAAAAGCCTGTCTTTGATATGTGTCAAATTCAGGTCTCTGACTGGATAGAGGAAGATGTGAGAATTCTTTCCCTGCTCCTCTGGCTTATATTTCACCACAAAGTATCACCAAATGGAATCAACACCATTCAATAAGAACAGACAAACAGCTGGCACGGTAATTAGCGCTGTGTTACTACAGCTGTAAAGTGTCACTCCACATTTAGTATTGATGTATGTCACAGGATGGTACAGTGGTCTAGAACCTCCCTCAAAAATATGTATTCAAAGGAGAAAAATTTGAATATCTGTAACTTCAAACTTAAAATTTAGAATTTTTTCCTCTTCAGTGTTTTGAATTACAAAATTCCCATTTTCTGAAGTGGAAATTTCACTCTAACTAGCACAGAAATCCAAAACAGAATATAGACTTTAGAACTATATCATTAGGGCTAAAAATATAAACTAATGTTACCTTTTTGTCACTCTTACACTCACTTAATAATAATTTAATAGCTGAACTATATTATCACCTTCTTGCCCAGTCATGCCATGTCCTGCATCTTTCCCTAAAATGAAAGTACTGATAATTCTGAATAAGCTTTTGCATTTCTTGAAACCAAAATCCTTTCACTTTACAGGGCAGAAAAGGCTTTTGCTGTTCAAGTGGAAAGTACATTACATTGTTCTCTAAAAAACAAAAGTTTAAAACACCTACATTTTTATTATAACTGTAACTTCTGGTTAAAAGCTTGAAGAATAGAACTCAAAATTAAGTTTCTTTCCAGAGAATTTCAGCCAAAGCCTATCTTGAAGACCTATGTACATAAAGTACACTAGCAGAGAACTATGCCAATTTTTTCTGCTCAGTTGTCTGGAAAATATATTAGAGGCATGTAAGAAATGCAAAGAAAAAAGACCATGACAGACTGTGATTTGTAGAAGTAACAGCTGATGACTGTCATCCACAAAAATAACCTGAAAGTAATAAGTAAAGAATCACAAAAGAGAAAAAGACATTAATAATAAAGTCTCTATTGCCAGGTTTCATGGTCTGGTTTTTCCTAAATATTACAGTTCAAAAGCTAACCTGAATTGTCCTTCTTGATATTTAAAACCACAACTTCATCATTAACATTATGCAACACATCCTAGGCAGTACCTTTGCAGTGTCCAATATATGAAAATCATCTGGTTTACTCTCTGTTTAACATTTACTTTGTGTGTCACCTAATTTTCAGAGAGAAATGTGGCAAAGAAACAAGATGGAGGGACTGAAATATCTGGCCATACATGATGTCTGGGACATGTTATTCAGCAGCAGACTTGTGGAAGGACGATACTCTGTCATTTTCACATTGAAACACAAAAAATTCACTGTAAGCCATGTTGGTCACAAATTAGTAAAGTTAAAGAGAGATAGAATCAAATCAAATCAAATAACCATCCCAGCAAGTAATGCAGGTTCTGCATGCAGCGAGTCTTCAGTCATTTATCACCATATGCCGAGACACACAAAGAGGCAGAAAGAGAAATTAAAGCATGGTGGGAGACTCCACTTTCTCCCTTCCCTCTTCCTCTGCTATGCACATGGGCCAAACATAATGGCAGGAGGCGGTACAGTGGAAAAAGTTTTAAATGATTATTTGTTTCATGGAACAGCTGCATAAGGAGCCTGCAAGAGGAGGTGCGATTGGTGATTTGGAGCCAAGCAGAGTCTGGGTAAAGATTTTATTGATGAAGAGTAACTGTTTAACAATGATTCTCATCATATTTAGCAGCCTCAAAGGATTTAGAAAAGCCAGTAGGTCCATTGAAAAGTAGCCTGTGTAAAAATAAAGACACTTTGAAGGAAGAAACTGAAGAGCAAAGCTAAGGGGATTAAATCCTTATAGGTTTTATGGCCATTACTGAAGGATACCTTCCAAAAAGTGCAGCACTAATGAATACAAAAAAGGTGGTTTAGCCAAAAAATAAGAAAAATCATTAGACATAATAAACTATCTCTAAAATGAGATAGCTTTTTCAGAAAGAAAGTAGAAAATATGAGGAAACTTGGCAAAAAAAATTAAAATGAAATTAATCCAAAAGACTTTGAAAAGCAATTGACATAGGAATCTTTATAAACAGCAATACTTTCTTCAGACAGGAAAATAAAAAAGCATTTAGGAAGTCTGCTGAGCTAGTTGCAGAGAAGGTTGTTAAAGAGTGCTTAGAGAAGGCAAGACCTTTACAGAAAAGTTAAAATTGTTCAAGGGGTTACACTATGAAAGAATGACAGCAACTCACATGCTAGAACTCATCACAGCAGATGGCTCAGCAGAGGATAAGTCTGAAATTGAAGAGGATATGGAACAAGTTGATAGCATGAACACTCACAAGTCAGCAGGACTGGAATGGCATTTACTTTCTAAAAGAACTTAGGGGTAGAGCAGATAAATTACTAATAGTATTTTAAGCAGGAGTTTGTATCAGTTTCTTTGCTACCAAGCTCGGGTAGAAAATGTAGCACTGAATTTAAAAATAAAAGTTCTAGAAAGATATAGTAAAGTACAGATCTGTCAGCTTGACATTAGTATTAAACCAGTTACATAAAAACAATATTAATTAGTCAGCACCTGGATTTGCATAGTCTGTTTGGCAATGGATTATTTTTAAGACCTCCCTACCTCCTGCTCTTAAAAGTTTCCTGAAGGAATTAGCAAAGATGAAGATAGGATTGAGTTATATATCCCCCAACTGACTTTTCAAACAGTTTTATAAAACATCTCCTTAGGCTTGTTTAGCCACTTCTGCTTTATAGCACCATTGTTTTTAAAAGAAATATTAAACAGTGACAGCTAAAGTAGGGATAATTTCAAAATGAAATAACTTCAAATGTAACAAGGTTATTTAAATCTAGAGAAAATAAACTAAGAGGAATATTCAGCTCTTTTGTGTTTTCATAATGAATTTCAAAGATTTAGGGTTATGACCTCCAAATTTTCAGACATGAAGAATGTTAGAACTTAAACCCATTTCTCCTTCTGGATTCCATCTTGGGTTTGGTTCTGGTTTTTTTCCCAATATAATTTCTGTTTTTGCTTAATTCTTAAATGGAAATACAAAGTTCTGTTTGAATCTATTGTTATACAAAACCACTAATATCTAAGAAAAGTCTACTTCCTTTAGAAATCCTTCTGACAAGGAAAACTCGGCTATATGACAACTGTAAGTATACAGACAATTATTGCAGTCTTAATAGGGGATATCATTACAGAATGCATATTCTCAAAATGAGGAGCTTGGGTATGCTTAAGATGCCTATTCTTTGTGTTGAAGATGGCTTTTCAGAAGCCTTTCCTGTCTTTTATGTGTGCAATTGCAGTAACTCAATGGAAAAATACAAATGTTAAATTGTGTGCTTGCTATGTTGGTTTTTTGGTTGCGGAGAGGTTGTTTCTTTGTTTCGGATTTTCTTTTTAAAAAAACCCACATATTTAAATAAAATTTGTAAAATAAATGGCATTTTTTTAGCTTCACACTAAATTAAATTTGCAGTGCAGCAGTATTTAGGTCACCTCAACAGGTGAAAATAAGCTGCTGGAGCCAAGAACAGAATTTAATCACACTGTACACTCTGTTGACAGATTATGTTTAACTGAATTTTTCTGATGAAGAAAAATCTTTGGATGGATTTTTGAAACATACTTTAGTGAAGATTAAAGTGCCTCATTATATTAGGATAATTAGAGATTCCAGCTGTTAGTAAATCAAGAGTGAATCTCACTAATTTTCAGTGCAACAGTTGGTATTTCCTTTGGCTTTGTTTCCAGTTAAAGAATGTTCCTTATTGCATACAGATGTTCAGCCTTCACAACCTTCTTTTTTCTGATATAATAAGCTTATTAGTTTATTCCACTTCAGCCTAGAGAATACTATTAGTGATAGGTTTTGTCAAAATATTCGTCATGGGCATTGTAATACAGAGCCTAGCTGTATTTTCTTGTTTTCCTGCTGCATGGTGTTGACCAAATCAGCTCTTGGCTCCTACAGTCTATAATATTTTATAGTATGAGGATATTAAGAAAACACTTGAATTTGCTCTCCTTCAGACTATCAATCCTTTTGTTCTGTGCGTTATCAAAGTCCACAGCAGTACTTTAAAGTCATGTCTGCAAAGTCACTGTGTTATGGAAGTTGTAGATATCAGACATTGGCATCAGAGACATCGGCTATTCTAGCGATTTTAAGGTGCTGTGCTGTTTCTCAGACATCAATTAAGCCTGGTTGAGGATTCAAAGTGACATGTACAATATGCTTCTGTTATAAGCTCTGTATTGAGAAAGCATCCTGTAACAGGATAACCTTGTAAAACCTTGTAAACCTTGTAAAAGTCATCAACTTCTGTCAGTGCTGCTATAATTTTATAAATTTCAAGTGTCAGAATTTTACAGGTATCTTCTCCTACTGTTTAAAAATAAGCAAGGTGGATTGGTTTTGCCTGGCCTGCTTCTGGTAGCAGTGGGGGAGCTACAGGGGTGGCTTCTGTGAGAAGCTGCTAGAAGCTTCTTCCATGTCCTGCAGATCCAGTCCCTGATGGCTCCAAAGATGGAGCGCACTTGGCCAAGGCTGGGCAAATTAGGAATGGTGACAATATCTCTGTGGTAACATATTTAAGAAGAAATCAAAACAAAAAGTTGTTCTGCAGTTTTAATTGCGGCCAGAGAAGAGCTGAGTGAGAACATGTAAGGAGAACAACATGCAGACACCAAGGTCAGTGGAGAAGGAGGGGCAGGAGGTGCTCCAGGCATCAGAGCCGAGATTCCTCTGCAGCCCATTGTGCAGACCATGGTGAAGCAGCTGTGCCCCTGAAGCCCATGGAAGTCAATGGAGGATGCAGAGATCCACCTGCAGCCCGTGGAGGAGCTCCACACCAGAGCAGGTGGATGCCTGAGAGGAGGCTGGGATCCAGTGGGAGACTCATAGAGAGAGGGGGCCCTTGCTCCCAGGCTGGAGAAGCCTGTCCTTGGAGGACTGCACCCCGTGGAAGAGTGACCCACGCCACAGCAGTTTTGGGAGGATTGTTGCCCGTGGGATGGACTCGCATTGCAGCAGTTCACAGGGAGCTGCTGCTTGTGAGATGAAGCCACTTCAGAGAAGTTCATGGAGAACTGTCTCCCATGGGAGTGACCCCATGGTGCAGCAGGGGAAGGACTCCTCTCCCTGAGCAGCAGAAGAAAACTGACCATGACCCCTGTTCCCTGTCTTCTTGCTCTGCTGGGGCAGGAGATAGGACTGGGATGGAGGGAGGGGTGGGGAGAAAGTGTTTTTAAGGGCTTATTTTACTCCTCATTATCCTGCTCTGATTTTGTTAGTGTAATAAATTCAATGCATATCTCTAAGTTGAGTCTGTTTTGCCCATGGCAGTATCTGATGAGCTATCTCTCCCGGTCCTTATCTCAACCCATGAACCCTCCATTAAATTTTCTCTCCTCTGTCCAGCTGTGAAAGGGGAGTGAGAGTGGCTTTGGTGGGTGCCTGGCACTGGGCCAGCATCAACCCATTACAAAAGGCTGTTCAGAAATTTAATTAATCTATTGTGTAATTTGCAGGTATTGTTAACATGGATACATCCTTCTCTGGAAATGAGCCTGTATCTCTTTGATGTAACTTTGTGAGCTGTTTGTACAGATGAAAATGCAATAAAAATAGCTTTGATACCTGTCCTGGTTTCAGATATGCACATACATGCAGTTTTAACTTGTGAGGTAGCTTTAAGCTGTCAGGCTCACTGGATCAAATGTTCACTTCTGAACTATGCAGCTAAACTTTATAATCTGTGAAAAGAAAGAGATGCTCAAAGTGCATGATTGATCTTAATCTAAAGAAAATGCTTGAAAGAGGTTATAAGACTCATATCCTAAAATTAAGAATTTCATTTTACTGACTGAAAAACTGAAGCAGCTCTCTCAGATTCAGACTCATGCACAGTAGATACTGAAACACTGAGGAGATGAATCCCCGTACCAGACAATCAGTTTTCTTGCATTCTATTTTGAGCACAGTGCTTCAACTGCAGATCTTGTGAATGAACTACTTCAAAACGTTGAGCCACAGTTACTCTCCTGCTGGTCTGTATTTGAACATTAAATATACTTCTTAAATAGGAGAAAACAAAGAACTTGCAGCTTGTCATGTGATAAAATATTCCTATAGTAAAACAGCCCAATGAGAATTATGTATGCTTAATGAAATGCTGAAGTATTTATATGGACTCTCCAATTCCATTTTTTAAAGTCCTTTAAATACTAGTAACCAGTAGGGCTTTTTTAATATGAGAGCTGTTATATAAAGGATAGTTTATGCATTGGAATTCTTGCTAACTGTTGCACAATAGATTTACAAGGGTACTAATGAAATATAAAGCAATTAATAAAAAAAAGCTAAATATTTAATTTCTTTACACAATACTAATTATTTTCTGGCACTCGTTGCTACAAGCTATGACTAACACAAAGTCTGTAGCATTAAAGGATTAATTCCTTATATTACTGAGGGTACACCCTTAGATAAGTTAAATCCCCTCAGGAAGAAGAGATAAAATCTTCATGTTTCCAAGCATAAGAAAGAGATTTCTTGTGTGGTTGGATTACATTTCCAGGCAGGTTTGCCTGCCACTTAGCTAACATGATGATAAAGACTGCTTCCTACCTTTGCTGACACCTAAATTTTGATTTATGTCATATTAGGGAACTTTTACTCTAACTTTAGTCACAACTTAATTTTATCTTATTGTTTACCAATCACAGGGAGTTTCTTTGTCTTTCTTTGAATCATTTATGAGCACTGGGTGTTGAACAAAATCTTCAACAGATGGGCCATCAGATCTGGCATCGAGATTACCAGATTTTCAGCAAACTAACTTAAACTATGCTGAAAACTCTAAGAGGTGCATTCTTTAGAACAAAACTTGCTTGGCTTCACTTCTGATTGAAGCTTCTCTGTGATATTTATTAAATTAATTAACTTGAATTTAAGATACTGTACTTTAGCCGTTTAAGAAAATCCAAACACAGCTTTTTTGCAGGCTGGTAGCTTATCTGTCTCACAAACTGTATTTAAAATTCAGGGTGGTGGGGTTTTTTTTCTGCTGAAAACTAGGAATTATTGTTTAATCGGAAGTTTTATTAGTATTTTATTAGTATGATGTCATTATTTTTAAAAAGTATTAAACAAAAATGAGAGAAGACATGTCTGTGCATACCAACATCATCTCCGAACAAGATCAGAATTTATCAGTCAAATCCAATACTGAGCTCAGGATGCCCTAGCCAGGCCTTCAGGTTTGGTTACACTGAAAATCCCCCACAGTATTATTTATCACCTCTTGGCTTTTTATGTGTCACATGTAGTTGATGACATTAAGCTTCTGCTCATTCTATGAGCCTTCATGTTCTTCCTTTGGAAACAAACAGTACCCCTGACAGCAAGCATCACATAGTTGAATGATCAAAGATGATAGCTGTTGATAAGCAAAACCAAGGAGGATTAAAGAAAGCTGAAAACATGCTAGAGTGTAATTTTATTTTTAAATTAATACAAATATATGCAAAGTGAACATTACAATGGCTTTTAAACCTGAAATAACTTGTAAGCTTGACATATCTGATCTGAAACTCATGCACTTAAATCTAAGATATGTAACAGTTACTGTCTTGCTTCAAAATGAATGGTTTGGACTTTTTTACTTGTATCTTTTTCTTGGTTCATTTACTTTGCAAAGTACAACATACACGAATCCCATTATCAACAGATAGATGCATATCCACATGGTCTTTCAATATCATATTACAGAGAGAGGATGACTGCAACTTTTGTGGCAATTATTTCTGGCAATTCCACAGGAGTACAGAGACAATGAGGAATATATTCATTGAAGATATGAGCTTCTCTAAAATAAATCTCCTTTCAGTGAATTTGTTGTATTTGTTGTTCCTATAGATAGCAAACATAAGATGAAAGGATAGCCAAAAGTCAGAAATGTTGTAAGGTAAAAGATTTGGTATTATTTAAACCATGATAATAGACTTTTTTGGAGAACAATATCTGCAATCAGTCTTCCTGCTTAGATGTCAACATGAAAGTTAGCATCACTATGTGATATTGAAATACCTGTCATCCATCAGATTGGAGAATTTTGATTTGGCTTACTGGAAAAATCCTGACAGATTCAGCATGCCCACATTGCATTTCTCTAAGTAGGTCTGATTTATCCTGAATTTCACAGTGAGTATTTTGGGTTGGTGTTTTTTCTGGGTTTTTTGGTTTGGGGTTTTTTTGCTTCATATTATAGTTCCTGTTTACTGACTTGATTTATCAGAGCAGTGGAGAGACCTGGATACACTGACAACGCTTGAGGTAATTGCTCAGTGGTTGAGAGCTTGGTCAATCTGTTTTACCACAGTATAAATTCTTTCATTAAGCTATAAAAAGACTTTCCAGTACTGTTATGTGAGTTACTTTGGATTTCTATAGAACATGCAGAGTCATGAAGAATGAAGTAATGTTCAGTGTTTGGGTTTTTTTAAGCTGTTGTTTGGTTGAATCTTAGTACGATGCATTTGACTTGTTAGTACTTATATATATTTTCACATACCAGGTTTGATAAAGTGAATTATCTTCTGGCTGGTTCCTGTTATATTTGTTCACCTCTGCATATATATGAAATAGATTTTTTGGATAATATTAAAGCATTAATATTTTATGATTCTTCTCCCATGAAGTATTCAAACAACATCCAAAATGCAATAGATTTTTTTAAAAGACTGACAAAATTTGAAAAAACCCTGGAGATTAGGAACAAGATGGGATGCATTTCCAATTTCTATCATGTGCTAAAACATAAGAATATGACTCAATAGTAGCTTATACAATGACAGCAGCTTAACGAAGTTTTGATTTATGTTTAGCTCATTAATCAGGGACGTGGAATAAACACTGAGAGAGCAAAGTTTGCAGGTGATAGTAAAGAAGGTTATTAAAGCTGAGAGAAAATATAAGGAAGCTGAGGGAGTAAATTAAGCCATTGTGTACTATGATTCTGAAAGAAGTTAAGTGTTTATGAAGGCAATGCAGTTGGAGGAGGGGATGACACCCTGTAACTACACAACAGCTACAGATTTCAAAATTAAATGCAGCCACTCCTGAAAGTGATCTAGTTACTAAAGTGGAAAACTCACTATAGGTTGATCAATGAGCAATTTCAATTCAAAAGTAAAACCAAAATGCTTAATAAGGACTTAAGTCTGTAACTGGTTTATTTATATGAGAAGCAATATAGGGTAGCTCATCTCAGAGGTCTCAAATTGCTCTGAAAGACTCACTATGAATATGATAAGCAGTGGGTGAAGTAGGGTTTATACTTTTTAATCCAGGGAAGGAGATGTATAAGAAGCAGCATGATAAGAATGTAAAATCAGAAACAGCTTAGAGAAGTTAAATTGGATGGAGGATAGAAGAGCAATGGGGTGGCACTCTACCATTCAGTTTACAGGCTACTTCCTTTATTTATCTAAAATTACATCTTTAAATTCGAGTCACTTGTGCATTCATACGGATTTTAAATTTTGTAGGTGTTACAATGTGAACTTAATTGACCTGCAAAGGGGCATATGGACAGAATTTGAGAGAGTTATGGAGGTGTTTAAGGTGTGAACTATGTAGGCATGAATTAAAACTCAAGCTGCTGGAAATAAAAGGCACAAGAAGATTTTGGTTGGATCAGGGTGTCAGTACATCTATTAGCATACATACAGGTTTGGCCACCAAGGCTCTTAATTTATAGATGTCATGCAGGTCTAAGCTCTTAACCAGGCACTATTTTCAGGCATTTCACTTCATGGTATGCATTTGAGCTAAGTCACATTCCAAGTAAGCAGGCTGTTGCAGAATTCAGCACAGAAACTGAGCAGACTGATGGGGAGATCCACACACTCCAATCAAGAGTTCTTTTAAGGTATCTGTCCAGTAAACAAGGAAACCACTTTAAATCTGCATTAGTGGAGTACTTTGTCTGAAATAACCTGATCACTTGCCTGTATTTTGCGTACCGTGTCACTCTATAAATAAATAACTTCTCTGGAACAAAATTCAAAATGCCTTAGAATGATATTTGAGTTTAATGTGAAAGTAAGTTGATTAGTAATCTGGAGAAAACAGTACATTTATGTCCCATTAATTCCACAAGCTCTTCTTCTGCTTTCCAGAAAAAACTGCTTTTTCATCTCAGAACTAAAATTTTGTGCAGTAAGTAAATAAGAGTAATCAAAATCCATGGCTAAATTTAAAAGTTATATTTCCTTTAACCTCTCTCCAGTCATAAACAAATTCAACAGAATACTCCTCCTCCTTTTTAAACGTTTTAAAATTTAATTTATCACAGATCATTGATAGTGTTTGCCAGCCATGAACATTGGGCCATTATTTTCTTCTTGCTATGCACCATTGGTTTATATGCTTTCTAAAATGCAAAGCCAAATTAAGAACTGTTGAAACAGCACATGAAAAAGGAAAGATTTTATGAATAATGGAATAAAGGAAATGATTATATAGCCTAGAATTTTAGCATCCTATTTCTATCTTCTTGTAGCTCAATAAATCAAGCTGCAATAAAAAAACATCTTTAATGCCTAGAAACACTTGTAACAGCGTCTGTTGTTCATGTATTAGTAACAAACTGAAATTTTGCTTTAGAGCATAAGATCTAGATGTGCCTGAAATGTGGAAAGAAACCAGCCTCAGTTAAAGCAAAACTGTTCTGTGGGCTGTACATTTTCCCCCACAAAAAAGATAAAATAGTAGAAATAAGGAAAAGATTTGAATTAATGATAGACAGGATCATCAGTTTGTTTGTTTGTGTTGTTGTAAAATACTTTCAGACAGGTAAATAATTTCACTTTTCAAAACAATATTTTACTATTTGGTGCTACAAGACAGTTGTTAATCTCAGTTGGATTTGTTTTTTTCAGTTGAATGTTCAGTGTGGAGTCTTTCAAGGAGTACAGCAAAAAAGAATATATATAGCTACCATTTTTGTCTTGCCTTGCTCTCTTTCCACTCGGTTCTGACATTTATATGCATTTGCTTTTATTCTACATAGAAACTTCATTTCTCTTCTCTTTATGACGTGAAAGATAACATATGATCTGAGTCAAGTTTTGACATACAATCCATTTTACATCTCATTATGACTACAAAGTTATAAAAAATCAAAAAAAGCTTCAGATCAATCAAACTTTCGTACTTAAAAGGTTAAATATGTTCTTATTTAAAGAGCAAAATGTGAGTCATCTTACTGGAACCAAGAGTTTCATTTTATGGATGTTATAAATTGGTACTGTGCCAACTTCTGTGCCACTGCTTCCTTACTATCAACTGCATTCACTCTTTTTACATTTAAATTTTAGTGAAAACACAGAAATAAGGAGACTAGTTAAATGAGCAATGAAACTGCGATCAGTATTGTCTTTTAAACTGGTGACACATCAAAGATTCATGTGTCGTACACCACTCCTCTGAAAGCTTGCCTTCAATGCATAGAAAAAGCTGCTGAAGGTTACCTACTACAACACACTCATAAAGTTTACTTCAATCATTTTTTTGCGCTGAAACAGGTATTTTCATGTAATCCACATTGACTAATATCTTCTTCTGAATTTTAACAAAGAGTTGATCCCTCTGTTTTTCTTGATGCAGGGATTATTTTGTCCTAGGAGTATTAACTTATTCATAGACTATTAAGAAGAGACTTCATTTTCTTCATCTGGGTGTCAAAATAAGGTTAAATGGCATCATTCTACACGGTGATGCACAGCATTAGCCAGTTTTTCAGAGAAAGCTTTCCTGTGAGCAGTCTGGAAATTATTTTTTGTTTATAAGCTAGCCTTGAGCATGTAAGTGCACAAAAAAGGGATTCTATTTCTTTCTAGAGCTACTGGATTAAGACCTTTTTTTGGATTAGAAAAGATTCTTTGAAAATCAAAAGCAACTATCCATAAGAGGCAAGCAAATTCTTTTTGAATCTTTCAGAGCAACAAGGTTGTTGGTATGGATTTGTCAAATCATTTTGAATTTATTTAAGATATAGTTAAAGAGGTAACAGCATAAAACTTTCCCTACTTGAAACAGTAGAGAGGAAGTGAGGAGACAAAATTACTGTTAACATATTTCTTCATACCAGATACTAATTTGTAGACTCTTCTGATAAAATCTAGTGAAGAGAATTATGTTTTTGTGTCATTATCTGAAATAATTCTGTTAATTTTTTTTCAGTTCAGGAAACAAAAAACACTTTAAATAACTAACTACATCTTACCAATTGCATGCTTCTTCTTTCCATACGGCATAAAGTCTATCCAAGCATTGTTAGGTTGCTTTTAAATTATTCCTCCATTTCTATGATGAGTGGGAAAACATCATTAATATTAAATAATGAACAAGGTGGTTGTTTTCTGGGTTTGAGTTGGTCTTGTTTGTTTTTAATGGGTGTAAGGAGAGACTATATATTTAATGTACCACCGAAGTCAACAAAGTATTTTCAGGAATTGTAACTTTTTGCAGTTTACCCAGCCTTAAATTTACAGTAAGATGCTTCTGAAATACCTAAGATTCAAAATTCCATTGCCAGGAAAAAGTGAAGAAGCTACTTTCAGGAATCAGTGATTCCTCAGCTGTCCATTAAACAGTGTTTCAGCTGCCACTGGCACTGAGACAAGTTGCATAAATACATAGAAATCGATTTAAAGCAGTATGAGAGTTCTTGTGTTTAAGAAAAATGTCATCATACATGTTGCTTCAGAAGACATAATTATTATAGAGCTTGTACTAATTTAGCCCAACTAGTATTCAAAGGTGTGATTTGTGATTTATAACTGTGCTGTATCCAGTAAGACATGCATAAAGATCCTTGAGAAATGGCCTGATATTCACTTTCTTTTTATCTCTCAAAGAGATGCAAGGTCAGATGTTAATTCTAAGAGAGCTACAGGCCAGTCAGTATCACCAATTCATACGGTTGGTGATTGCCCAGCCCTCCAGCTTGTCCAGGTGTCTCTGCAGGGCCTCCCTGCCCTCAAGGGAGTCAACAGCTCCTGTGTCCAAGTAACTTATGAAGATGTTGAAGAGCAGAGGGCTGAGAATGGAGTCCTGCAGAACCCCATTAGTGACAGATCTGATGTCATCCCATTCACTATAACCCTTTGTCCCCATCCTATGAGCCAGTTGTTCACCCATTGCATGATGCGTTTTTCCAGCTGTGTGCTGGGCATTTGGTCCAGAAGGATCCTGTGGAAAGATTTACTGAAATCCAAAAAGAATGCATCAGCTGAGACTTCCTTGTCTCTAAACTGCAGAGACATGGATTTGATGGCTGGATGACTCAGTAGATAAGGAATTGACTGGATGATTATACCTAAAAAGATACAATTAGCTGCTTGATGTCCAAGTGGAGACCAGTGATGATTGGTGTTCCCTCAGGGACATGGACAGTGCTATTGAGGAAGAAATTCTTTACTGTGAGGGCAGTGAGACACTGGAAAGGGTTATCCAGAGAAGTTGTGGATGTCTCATCCCTAGAAGCATTCAAGGACAGGCTGAGTGAGGCTTTGAGCAATCTGGTCTATTGGAAGGTTCCCTGTCTGTGGCAGTGGGGATGGAAATAGATGATTTGTAAGGTTCCTTCCAAATGCAACCACTTTATAAATCTATGGTTCTTCTAGATTCATGAACGTATTATTTGCAGAAACAGGAAGACTACTACATAGGAGTCAGAGGTAGCATATAACCAGCTTTAGCTGAAAGACTGGGGGGATGGAGAAGAGAGTTGATAATTATGTCACCATACTTAATTATTATAATTACCTTCTTTATGTAGCAAGTTAATGCTTCCTAGGAAAAAAGCTTCTTGTTTATGATTTCAGTCTGTTTTGGAGAGCGATGGAGTAAGAACTGGACAGACAGAGTCTTGTGCTTAAATTTCCAAACATATTTGCTGATGAACTTGAATAGTAGTACCTTTCAAAAATGGAAGCCATACAGTTGACCTAAGTGGGATAACAAAGTCACATCTAAAGAAATTGATATGATCCACAGAAAAGTCACAGGAAAAGTCAACATTATTTAGTTCCCATTTTAGGGAAGGACAAGTTCATCATCATCTTTATAGCCTATGTAGGCTCTTTTTGCCTTGCACAGTTCAGCATTACTTCACTACACAGATGTTCATTTTATGCTACAAGTTTTGTGGCAGTCAGTCAGGATTAGTGATAAAGAAGATGCACTAGCACAGAAGATGTTTTTTCACTGAGAACTCACTTGAAAACATCCAACTACACTATACCCAAAGATTTACAAATAGCACGTTTTTGCGCAGACAGGGCAGAGGCACACAAGTACAGATTTGCCTGTGTAATGATACAGTCTTCATATCCAGTGGTTTTATTGTGCTTAATTTGCAAATGCTTTTGGTGTATATTTGATTATTGTTCCCAGCAGTATTACAAATATAACAAGAAAACTCTCCTGAGTCCTGTTATAAATAAGAGAGCTCTTACTTAAAGATCTTTCTAAGAATAAGACTAGTTCTGGGGTCTTCCGGCCTTTGTGTAAATCTCTGAGGACATTCTGCTGAGCATCCACTAACTGGATCTGACTCCTCTTTCCATCTTAGTCTTGGAAGAAATCAGTATGTGCTCAGGGTTGTAAGTAAGGGTGGGGGGATTGACCTAAGATGTTCATATTCCCACCCAGACCATCTTGCAAGCAAATATTTTAATGAAGAATTCATACTAACCAAAGTTTTACAAAATTGTTCTGGGTAGACCGTGGCCAGATGCCAGATCCCCATCCAGCCACTCTCTCACTTTCACTCTTACACAGTATGGGGAGGAAATAAGATATTAGTTTGTGGGGTGAGCTAAAGACAACTACCATCATGAACAAAGCAGACTCAACTTTGAGAAAATTAATTTCGGACAGTGAGAAAAGAGTGAAAAATCTTCCCTCCATGCCCTCTTCTTCCTAGGCTCACCTTCACTATTCCATTCCCCATTGCCCGGGCTGTGCAAGGGGGTGGGGAATGGGGGGACTGCGGTCAGCCTACAGATCCTTCCTCCTCGCACATTACGCTGCTCCAGCCTGGAACCGCAGGGTTTCCAGGGCCCGCAGGGAAGCCCCTGCCCCGCCGGGGTCTCTCCCTGGCCGCAGGGCCATCCCTGCCGGGTCTCTCCCGCCTCCGTCCCCGCTCCCGCTCTCCCCTCGGGGCTCGCAGGGCTGTTTCCCGCACGGTTCCCTCGCTCAGCCCAGGCTGCCGGGCAGCGTTTTGCCCTCCCTTGCCCAGGCTTTCCCCGGGGCTCTCGCCCGCCCGCCCGTGGCTGAGGGGCTCAGCCGAGCCCTGCGCTGGGGCCGCTGCAGCCGCTGGCACCGCCCGGGGCCGGGCCCGGCAGCCCCGGCACAGCCCCAGCGCTGCCGCCACCGCCGGGGCACCTCGGCCCGTAAAGTAAGTACGTAGCAAAGTGCCTTTGTTTCACTTCTTAAAAATAAATATTTAAAAATGTATAAAAACTTTGCCTCATTGTGTTACGTATGTGTACCTTTCACTGTGGAATATTTGTCTAAATGGAAAGATCTGAAGACCAGCTGTACTCGGTATCACTGTGACACCCCAAAAGCTCAGAGCACAGACGTAACATTCTGCAGTATTCATACGTGGTGATAAAGTATAGGTGAAACAAATGTTGAAGAGTAAAAGCACTGCATCTGGCCCTCTATGGGGAATTCTCCCTAGAGCTCATGACCCATCCTGTAGGTTCAGTCTACTGGTTTCCACAAAGCACTGTGGAGACTATTAGAAAACTGCCATGAGATGAGCCTAGGTTTTTGATAATACTTATCAGAAAGAATTCAGGTCACGAGCTTTCATTGATTTCTTTCCGTGTACCTCGAAACATATTATGAATTTTGATGTAGTTATTTAGAAGCTAGATATAGTTATTAACATACAGTGATGGTAGAATTGGTGGGCTCAATAAAACGTAAATGTTTTCCAGAAGCTGTTTGTTTGTAAGTCCTCTCAAACTACACTCCTGTCTTAGAGAAACTGAGACAAAACTGAGAAGAATTATTGACAAATTCAATTAAAAAATAGAAAAGAAATTTCTTGTACAGAATACCAAATATGTACTGGCTGTGTAGAATAAACATTACCTTCAATAAATGTTTAAGCAGCATAACATTTCATGCTTTCATTGCAAAAAGCCTATGCTTGGCAAACTTTCAAAAAATATTTTGAACTTTAATAGAAACAAGTGTGCTAGTGAAGTTTTAATAAGCAAAGAGATGTTAGAGGTTAAGATAAGAGGGTAGTCTGTTTTTCATTATGATCCGTGCCTAATTTTTTCAATTAAAACAAAAAACCATAAAAGTTTCATGTAGTCTGTTATTGTATCAGTTTTTTGTTCTTGTCTCATGTATTTTAAAAGTCACTGAGACTAATATAAAACCTTGACCTCACATTGTGGTTGAGGTCGAACGCTGTGGTTACATACAGTTAAAAAAATCCCTAGCTTTATAATACACAGGTAGCGAATATTTGTTCTTTAAAATTTGTTTCTTTCTGGGATTCTCTTAGGAATAACTCCATAACAAAAGGCATAGTCTCCAACTTGAGGTCTTTGTGACAGTCCTTTGTCACAGTCCTCTGGATTAAAGCTGTATGGGGCAGTGTATGCCTATGTTAACTCTAAAAAAATATTGGTGTAGACAGCTGTGTCTCTCTACAGCAGATTTTTTTGTCCAAAGGGATAAACTCTATGAAAAGCTGTAGCTTATACCATCAGAAGTCCATCAAGACCCTTGTCAGCTCTCCATTGTAAAGAACTTTTAGCTCCTTTATAGTTAAGGACTACCAAGAAGAATTATGTAGCTGGATGGGTTCTCCTACAATACCAGATGAATCTTTTGTGGATCCGTTCCATGTCTTCTGGTTCCTTTGGCTCTGTGTACCTACTGACTGCTTAATGCCTGCTAAATGTTAAATGTAGAAGTGAGTGCCAGGGTCTGCTGGTATTTCAGAACATTGTGAGATATGTGTGGGATGGAGGACAAATACTTTGTGTCAGATGGGAAATGGTTCTCAGGGGCCTTGTTTTCCAGATTTTAAAGCACACTTTTTCTTTTTTTATGACAAAAATGGAAGTTACTTCCCTATTATTTTTCTGCCTTTCAGGATTTTTCTTTGTGTCTCTATCAAGCACACGATGAGTATGGGGGTAGGGAGAAAATAATGTTTTCACCTCATGGCTGCACAAATACTTGTATTGGCATAAATGAAGAAGCAGTGTAAAATGTGTACTTAGGGTATTGCACTGGTTTTGGCTGAGAGAGAGTTCAATTTGTTCATAGTAGCTTGTAAGGGGCTGTGTCTTGCTGAAAAAGGTGTTGATAACCCACTGTTTGATAACTCACTGGTTTTGTTACTGCTGAGTAGAGCTTACACAACAGCAAGGCCTTTTCTGCTCCTCAGACTGCCCTTCCAGCAGGTTGACTGGGTGTGCAGGGAAGCTGGGAGGGGACACATTTGGGACAGCTGACCCCAGCTGACCAAAAGGGTGTCATGCTCTGCTTATAAAATTGTGGGGAAGGTTGGGGGGTGGGTAGTGCTCAGGAATTAGTTGGTGGTAAGACATTATTTTCATTTCCATCACTTTCTTGGGTTTTATTTTCTCCCCTTTGATTTTTTTTCCCTATTTCCCTTATTTTTTTTTTATAGTATTTATTTTTAATTATTACGCTGTTTTTATGTGAACTCATGAATTTTCTCACTTTTATCCTTCTGATTCTGTCCCCCATCCCACGTGGGGGTTAAGGTGACAGTGAGTGAGGGGCTTTGTGGTGCTTAGTTGCCATCTGTAGCTAAACCATGACAGATTATTTAAAAAATATATGAAACTTTGTCTTGCTTGTTGCCAGATGCATTTTCAGGGATGATTTAGTCTTGGATTCAGAAGTCTTTTGAGATTAAAATGCAATTTCAAAAATACACTGTAGCTGTGATCAGATTCTTTGCAAGCAGATTGTTTGGGGTTTTAAATCAGTACTGCTCATATCAACTCTGTTAAGTCAACTCAGTAAGTCACAAGAAAAAACATGATTGAGCACAATATGTACTTCGGTTGCTGGTCTAGTCCCAAACAGGCAAAAGAGCTAATCCAGCTGAGGATATTTTGCTCTTTCATATGTGGATATTTAACTTCTGTTAATTCCAGGTATTGCTCAGATTTGTTGAGCTGCTAAGTTTATTGCCTGGACAGTGTCAGTGGAACTGATTAAAATTTATACAGCACTGTGCTGTTGCAAGTAAAATATTTGAACATAAGAAATTAAAATTAATAAAGATTTGGGGTATTTTGCTGGGGTTTTCTTGAGACATATGTAAGTGAAAAAAACAATTCCTGTGTACTTAAAAAAAAAAACAAAACAAACCAACTCCCTGAAAAATTTATTGTGGGGAAATTTTCTTATAAGTATATTTTAAAACACACACATATATATATATATAAAACCACTAGAATTTTGAAAATATTCCTGTCTGCATCAGTGACAAAATTCATTTGACCATACACAGAGGATCGTATTTTATTACTGGCTGTATTTGAAATAAAATATGTGATTACATACAATTTTCTGCTTAATTATATGTCTTTCACATCATTAATATAACAGCTACCTCATTAAAATAATAGTTACTATTCCTTCCTGAGAAGATTAATAGCAAAATTTAGAAAGAAGCTGAGCCTGATCAGAGTTTTGGAAATTTTAATTTGGAATGGCTTTGACCATCATTCTGAGTCTTTTGAAATTAGAGAAATTTCAGCTACTTTCATTTGCTTAGACATGTGAGTTATCAGCAAGAATAACAAATATTCCATGGTCATTTAACAGGAGCATGAGATAGTTCAGTACAGATGATCTGCTAACTTTTCATTTTCTCTTGTAGCCTGATGAATTTAAACAGGTTCACTGATGCCCTCTAAGCCTTGCAAGAGCTGGACCTTTCGGTTCTGCAGTGCATTTTTCAGTTACAGATCACTACAAATGTCAAGTCTCTTATCAACTACATGATAATACCAATAATTAAAAAACAGAAAGCAGGCAATAATAAAGAAATGTTAAAGTAACAAGTATCCTTCTGTAAATTCTGTCTTTAAATTCTTCCATTTTGTTTTCACTGTAATATCTGTGATCGAATATTTTTTAGTTTGATTTAGCATTTTATTATATGTTGAATGTTAGACATTTCAGTGAAGTCCTTGTGTTTTCTGTCACCCAAATTGTCTGAAATTTAACCTATTGATACGAATTAGTTGCATGATATTGAAAGTGAATCCACATACACAATACAAAAACTTAACACCTCTGAAAAGAAAATACGTCTGAAGGCTACTGGCTGAGGCAAAGGCTGGCCTTCATGATACCAGAAACAGAACTGTTCTTCACACATTTAGACCATTGCCCACCACATGCCTTATCCATACCTGAGATGGTTGGTAGGACTTCTTCTGCTATGCTGACAACAAAATACCCACTTTGCCCAAGCTAGAAAGGTAAATGGACACGGTGTACAATACAGTCAGACTAGGGGTGAAGTGGAATTCTGCTACAGACAATTGGTAGCACCAGTTACAGCAAATAGATTTCTGCCAATAAAACTCCAATGTTAAATGCATTGTGCAAAGCCTGCAAATTGAACTGTCAGAGATTTACATTGATTTTCCTCATATACGTGGGCCTGGGAGCAACCCTCAGCTGATTATATGGATGGATCTGCAAATTTCATAACAAAATTAAGTGTATTTATAGTTGGGTATAGTTGGTCCTCTACCAGTTTAAAATATGGGATATTCCAGTCACTTTGTAAAGAAGTATTAATCAGATGCTACTGAAGTTGACATAGTGACAGAATTCAACAATTGCAAAACTTATAAGACTACTCCAATATCTTGAAAATTAATTCATTTTTATTTTGTGTATTCATCTTTTGTGTTTGCTTTATATGAACATCAAGTGTTTTGTTTGCATAAATCTTCTCAGAAAAAGCATTTTACCCAAATTCTCTGAATGCACAGCACATATCAACACAACCCATCAATAAAATTGTGACCAAAATGAAATGTTAGTAAGTAACTGAGTTTGAGTCATCCTTGGTTATTCAGCTATATGTTGCTTCTTGCAGAACATTTAAAGCATTTGGAGTATTTTTCAAAGCATCCTCCTGCGTGAAGAATGACAAGTAATCAAACTTTCTATTGGAATAGGTCAAAGGATGTTTTGTCATAGTAAGTACATTTTTCACTTTTAAGGGTTAGAATAATGGAATAAACCACATATTTGCTAGTTTATCTGTAATAAGTCTTGAACATTTTTTAAAAATTGATTTCTGAGAAGCACTGTGTATCCTAAGCCTCGTCTGGTAAAATTAACAGCTCTCTAAATAAAACTACTGAACTCCTGAAAGGATGAGGAGCAGCAAACCCAAAAATATGGAAGGATTGGATGTTTATACTCAGAAACAGATCAATATTTAATGCAACTTTCATAACATTCACAGTATTCTGAAGAAAAAATAATTGTTAGACTCAGCACACGTATTGTGTTTTAGTACAGAATGTCCTAGACCTGTTACAATTACTGTATGTTTTAAATCAGATTCTGCCATTGTTCTGTATAATACCTGCTTGAAATACAGTCCCATTGTCAACATGGGTGAAATCTTGACTGTCCAATTTAAACACATCTCTCTATGAGTCTGAATTAGAAGCCTCATTAGAGGGTACTTGGAACACAGGCTTGTGCCTTTGTCACAAAGGCTGCGTGCCTAAGGTTAGGCAGCAATGTGAGTATTTGTAGAGTGCAACTGCAAAATCTGCTGAAATACTCTTAAGGACTCTGATCTGCAAAAATTGGAAATAGGGATTTTGACAAGTTGAAAGAGAATCACTGTAACTAGAAACAGTATTTTTATGGTTGTAATAAAAGCTATGTACCTGGAAACTTTTGATCCAGCCATGAATTCGGATATCAAATACCTCTGAAGTCCATTTGTATTTAGATCTAGAAATACTTAACCTGTCTCTTGCTCTTTAAAGTTTCTCTGTAGATGTTTTACATCTTTAAATCCGATACATATTTTCACTATCCATTTGCATGATTTTCGCTAATAGTTTTTTGCTATTATAATAAAAATTATTAGCTTAACTCTTACATTCTACCCTAAGTAAAACATTTAATAGTTTCTCAGAAGGAATCTGATCACCTGTGATACCTAAAGGAAGTCAACAGACAATGTAGAATGGTAACAGAAGAAAAGTGGAAAGGAACTGATACACAATGTTGAACACAAATTCTTTGTCTTTTTCTGGTTTGATAGCTAAATTTGACCTTTTTTAAAAGATTTTGGCTGGAGATAGGTCAGCACTGGAAAAAAAATAAAAAGTAAGAGATGACAAAAATCATTTGGGGGCTGAGAGATCATGCGGCTTACAGGTTCAAGGGAGCTGTTTCATTTGGGAAGTGAGATGTTTGGCAAGGAAGCAAAAACCTAGAAAATAAAAATCTGTCAGAGGCAAATCTCAGTGTTAGGATTTAGAAGTTATTTAGACCCTGAAGAAAACTCAGATTCGTTATTGATGTAGGAATAAAAGAGAAAGCAGAAGAGAACTCGGTAATACAATAGATAGGGAAGATTTCTTTATTAGGGAAACAAATTATCTGCATACCTAAAATACAATTACTGTAACATTTTGTCATGGTGTTGGTACTCTTGGCAAGACTGGTGTATTTTTGTTGGTTTGTTTTTAAGTAAAGGGTTTACTTAAAAAAGACTCTTCCAGATTGTTTGGGATTGACCTTATTAGGGCACATGTGCCAGCCTCTACACTGTGTGATGAAGAATGATAGAATGCTTTCAAGTGGAACTGAGTGTATCAGGCTTTGAGACATAGCTTCTACATAAAAGTAAGTTATTTGATTAGAGAGTCACTAAATCAAACCTGAAACCACAGGCTATGGAGACATATGTCTTGAGCTACCTGGTTTCTATAAAATCAGACACAGACATTTTAAATGCTGTTTCAGTTTAGGAAATAAATCCATTTATGCCAATCATTTTCAGATGACTTACATAGTACTTAATGGTGTATAAATAGTACTGTTGAAGATGCACTTTGTAAATGTGAGGAGTTTTTAGATTCCAGAAATTTGTATTTCAGATAATCACAGCTTATACGGATCCATTCAAAAAGTCTGCTCAGGCCAGCTCTGCTGACTTTTGGTAAATTTTTCAATATTTGAATTCCAAAACTACTAGTTATTTCTTATTCAAGTGAAGAAAAAAAAGGGCCTAAAGTCCAGCAGATGTATTTGTTTACTTCTAGTAGAATAAGGATGTTCCTAGAAGTATTCAGAAAAGCTGTATTTTTTGTAATATTCTTTATCCTTTCTTCAGTATCCCTATTCTGTCAGTGGTCCAGTTTAGAAAGACTTGTTAGTTGATAGGTTCAGTGAACATTATATGAAGAAAAAATATCTTTTAACATGAATGTACCTATAGATGTGTCAACATTTATTGTCTTCCATGACTAAGCATTAATCCTAGCTAATCCATCAAAACTGAGCACTCAATATTCTTTCCTGATTTACAGCTTTTTCTAACAGTACCAGTAAATCTTTAATCTTCATACTACAAGACTTTAAAGATAACAGTACAAATCAGAAGATAAATATTTATGGGGTAGGTTCATCATTCCAGGTGATTATCTTAGCCTGTAATGGATGTATATATATTGATTTTAAAAGAGTACATCTCTGTAAGAACGAAAAAATTACCCCATACAGTGGCTGGAAAAAATATCAAATTAGCTTCATTTCTTTTGTTCTAGTGAATATGTAACTCTTCCCACTTACTTTGTAAAAGCAGTTGCCTTGAAGCATCAGACTATTTTATTCAATCTTCTGTATTGTTCGATTTGTTTCAGTCAGACAAATAGAGCATATAGTCAAGATTTAATTTCCTTATTCACTGAATCTGTATGAGTGTAATACTTCTACTGTATAGCTGTATAAGCTAATGTGAAGTGAGAGTAAAGCTTTCACTCAGGTGCACATTAGAATGTGGAAAAACTTCTACAGAATGTGGCAAATAGCACTGGTTAAATAAAAAGGGTTGACATATATTACATGATTAGAACATTATTTCACTGCCAATATATGTAACTTTCTCAAAGGATTCAAACTGACAGTCTAATTTGGGTAGAGACAAAACAGGTACATTTGATTAGAGAAAATATTTTGGTGTGTGTCAACTGAACAGTTAATGACTTTTAATTCTTTCAAATGATACATTAATCTGTCACCTACCTCAAAAGCCCTTAATTATTACTGGTTCTGACTCTTGATTTTGCTTAATTTTTCTGAATTTTGTTATGTACGCTCATAATCTAAAGTGCTGAAAGAGCACATAGAAGAAATTATGGCAGATTCTCATACTTAGCACTTCATCCAAGGTTTCATCAGTTTCAGTGGAATTACTCATGGAATAAAGCACTAATATAATCTGAGTAAGAATGTGAACCTCCTGTAATAAATCTGATGGTGATTTGCCAACAGCGATCTGTGCCACTGTTGTGCCTTACAGAATAATAAAGCAAATTACCATCTGTTACTGCAGAAAAGGGGTATATACCACACAAGCCTGCTACTAGAACAGAATATGTCCCTCCTAACCCTGCTTCTCGGTATCAGTAAGCGGTAGTGGGTGGAGTGTGAAGAACAGATAAAATATCAGGTATTTGATGATTAAGATATGAAAATATTCAGAAACATGGTAAAAAACTGAAAAGCTACCAAAGACAAGTTTATTTTTCTTAATAACATGACTTTCTCCAAGTGAAATTGCAAGATAATTTCCACGCTTTCTGAAAAACTCATCCTTAAAATGATGAGACAGTCGTGATTTAGCAGATGGACATAACAAGATCTTCTCTGATCAGGCCCCTGGTACTCTGACTATGCTTTATCAGAGCCTTTGTGGAATGTCATTCCACAGGCATTCCTTTTATTCTGCCGCTTCTCTAAAGTTTGTCCTTGGCAAACCAGATAGGCTTTAATCCATAGGCTTACTGTGGCATTCCAGGTTAGGAAAATAATCATGGTAGTATCAATTAATGAAATAAGAAAGAAGCCAGTTCTAATTTAGTCAGCCCAGAAAACAAAATATGTTGATCGAACACAATTAGTTAAAGGTGCCTCAGAGAAGAAAATTGGGTCTGTGCCCTTTTTTTTAAATTATGAAATATAAACAAGGCCAGAAAGTTTGTTATTCTTCTTTAAATAAATGTTACTTACATTCATGCTGAATATTAAAAAAAACAAATTAATCTCTTTCTTGGAACATTTTGCAGGCAAACTGATTAATACATTTGAGTAGCAGGCAGCATTTTTTAATGTTAAACATCATGTAAAGAAGAGTAAAAAATATTCTCATGTCACTGACATGAGTCACGCATAGGCACAAGTATTGGACAATTACCTGATACTTCTACAGACAAACTCAACTGATCATAAATATTTCTACACTGGTTGTAGAATATTTTTAAGCAGAACCTGGCAATCATATTTATCATGTCAATGAGACTGACAGTGAATAAGCTTTACAAAAACTGTACATAAAAGGTCTGAAGTTCTCCAAAAATTGAAGTGAGACTTCGAACTGCTCGTTTGGTCATACTGCTGAAGACATAATTCAGCTTGCAAGGACAAATTAAAAAACCCAAGGGTATGGATGGGTTACCTTCTAGTGTTTGCAGCCAGCCTGGAAACTGGTCCATAACTGGCCTAATAATTAACATGCTTGCTTCTCAGCTACCCTGAAAGCATTTCCAATTGATTTTAGTGTGTTGAAATCTACGTCCTCATTATGCTCTGTGCTATTAACATCTACAGCATTTCTGGAGTAGAAACAATAATGGTACCATTGCCATATTTTATGAGGCAATAATAATGACCCTAGTGAAGTTAAAATGAAGAAATATAATAAAAGGAAGTATATATTCCCAGGAGAGTAATCATGGCCATTTTTTCCTTATCCTGACTGAAGAAATATCTTTCTGTGAGCAGACAGATTTAGAAACAGTTCCTATGAAAGAGGAAGGTAAAGAAAAGGGCAGTGTGTGATAACAACTGCTCTCTAGCTCTAAAGGGAACATTCTCAGCTGGATGGAAAAGGTGAAGATTTCCATGTCATAAATTTTTAAAAGACTCTCATTTTCTCCAGTGTTGTCACAAAACTTTCTCTGTTTGTTGAATAAGGAAATTACAACTTTGAGTCGCTGGAAGCTGTCACCGCCAGCAAGGATGCCAGTTACATTTTTGGAACACTATCTTACTACACCATCTGGATGCCTTTAGTACAAAGTCCAAACATGAAATCACATGGGACCACATTTGTAACAGACATACTTATTTGAGAATAGGAAACATTTTGCAATATTTATGTAGTGGGGTTTTTTTTGCCTCCATACAGAAATACTTGACTAAATCCTTAATAATATAAAAATAAACTGGATTTCTCATCTTTTCATAACTCAGTTCTTCGTCTGATCTTTCTTAGATATTTTTAATAGTACATGGGATATAGATGACAGAATGTCAAGTCGTGGTTTTAACATTGTGAGGCGTGCAGAGAATAGCCAGGGATTGCTTGCTTGTTTTTTCCAGTGCGACAGCTCTACTCTGTACACTGCAGTCTTACTTATCATTCATATTTACATAAATGTTAAGTATTTTACTGTCTGGTAATAAATTGTTTGCTTACATTTTCACAATACATCCTTTTCTCCTTCTAGAGATATATAATGAAAATACATGTTCAAACCAAATATTAATTTAATTTGAAACTTTTTGCTGAAATCTTACCAATTATTTTCAAAATATCAACTGTTGCTAAAGAAAAGTAAGAATCTGTGGCTTTGCACTATTGAAGACTTCAGTCTTCAAAGCAGTTGAATACTTGATGACTGAGGCTTATATCTGCTACAATCACTTCACAACAGCAGTTTTTGCAATAACTTTGCAACTTCCATGCTCAGCATCTTTTCTGAGGTTAGGCTAAATAGGTGTGAATGTTAATCCACTATGATGGGGTATTACTGCTAAATTTTCAGTTATGAAAGCAGGATCACAGTTTTTCTCATTTCTACCTCTTACCTGTAGTCTTTCCATATACAAAACCAGAAAGAATAAAACATTATAAACTTACTCACACTGTTTAACTTTATCTTCATTAAAAATTCCAAATTGACTCTCACTTAGGTAAATAGTTCTATTATGAAGGGCTTAGGTTAGCATAAAGCTTTGAAAATACTTAAGATTTTTCTGTATGTTTGTATGTTACATAACATATTTGGTGGTTAATACAGATTGCTGTGATTAGGCCTGTAAACAGAAATCACTTCTATCTCCTAGATGTTTTCATTACTGTAACTATAATCAAAGAATTATTTATGTTTCTGGCTTTTTTTTGGGGAAATACAATCTTAAAAACATATGAGGCTTTTTGGTAAGATATAGTTCACTAATAAGGCCTGGAAATAAAATCACATACAGGCTATCTTAAACCAGAAGACATTAGGCTTTCTGGAAGACATGTTAGCTCTGGGTGGTTTTCTGATTATTCCAGTTTTTCTTGTTTCAAATAATCGAAAGTCAGAGCACAACATGGTGTGTAGTTTTTTGTACAAATGTAAATGTTACCCCCTCAAATGGGGTCCAAACCTGTGTATAGCAGGACAGTCTGCTCTTTTGCTAAGTCCTCAGTTCACAAAAGATAATACCTCAACCTGTGCATTACCTTAGCTGTAGTTCCTTTGAAATTGATGTACTTGTATCCATGTAGACAATAAGACAAAAGGAGAAACTAATGTGATAGGATGCTTTATGGATCAATAGGATAAAGCAATACGTTACTCAAATAAAGCTATTTCTGTGGCTAATTCGGACAAAGCCAGAAGAAATGAGATTTGCAGATTCGTGCTCTAACAGCGGTGTAATTTTGTTTTAGAATCGCAATCTTGAATTGCCAGTGCATCCTACTGTGCCAGTAGAATTTCAGTTTTACTGAAACTGCTCTTTAGAAAAAAAATTAGGAACCCGAAAAATTATCTTTGCATGCAGCCAACATTACTTATCTCTACAAAAAAAGGATCAGAACATTTTTTGATACATTTGCTACATAAGTATTGAACTTAGAACTGAATGTTTTGTGTAAGGAATTGAAAATAACTTCTCAGCTTTCATGTCCTCTAACTCCTCCCTTTGTTCTTCTTTTGCATTAGACTGCATTAACATCTCAGTTCATGAGAAACAATGGAGAAGTGGATCTCTGCCTCATTTATCAACTTTGTTATGGTGACTGAGCACTAGTGGAGTACCCGTAAGTATCAGTCATATAAGAAGATTATGTGATAAAGGTATTTAACATAAATGCAATGTATTTTGAGAATGAGGATCATTTCAATGGCATTTCTTCTTCATCAGAGAACAAAATGTGTGTTTCCAAATTAAAAAAAAAAAAAAAAAGAAGAAGAAAGAAAAAGATAGGCTTAATTATGCTTTTTTTTGTTTTACTCCTTGTTTCTGACTGCTTCAGCAGCTATCAGCTACAAGCTGGACATCAACAGATAAGTCCTTTGTTGCTTTCAATGCTTTCCAACCTCATATTTTGGAAAAATAAGCTTTAAAAATGTGTAAGGAAATTTATCTCAAGTCAGGAAGTTTCCTAAAAATGGTATTTTCAAAGTTCTTAAGTTATTTTAAAAAAACCCCAATGACCTGTGGTTTGCAATGCCAAATAAAATGAATGGGTAGGCCAACAAGATGCTAAGCACCTCTGAAAAATCAGCCTATCAATCTCAGCGTCCATTGTCTTCCAGAAATGTAAAACAAGAATAACAGAAACACCCTATAAGTTGGTGGACTTAGGCATAATTCACTGAAATTTCTAATATGCTCAGATACTGTGGTGATGAATATTTACAGCTACAATAGTAAATAATAGAAGTGAGCAGAATTAATAATTAATTTATGTGATGTTATTTCTCTTTTCACTTATGTCTGCTAAAAAGGACTAAAAATTAGATTATTTTGAACAGCAAAATAACTGGCATTTTTCTTCTTGAAAAATGAAGTATACAGAATTTAAAAGCTGACTCTAAAGTGTTCATGACTATGCCAAAAAAAAATTTGTCTTCTTTAAGATGTAGACAACTTCAGTTAACTGTACTGATAGCTGAATTTCAGTTATTAGATATACATTAACAAAATAAGGGTACACATCATTATTTTTTAATTTTAATTTTAGTCTCCAACTTTAAGTTGCATAAAAAGGCATAAGATGAAGAGATTTACTTCTGGTTTAGTCTCTGCTTAGATGTCATGTGCAGTATCAAATCAAAATCTTTTTGTGTTTTCTTGTCCAGGAGAAATCCATAATGGAATATATTATCTCAGTGGTTTCACTTTTTATGCCACCTTTTCATATTTGTTCCTTCAGTGAAAATGGCTTTAGAAGAACTGTAGCATGGGAGAGTAGAGTTCCCATGCCCAACAAAAAAAGGCTTTGAAATACTATGCCATCACTGAATAGCACCAGGGTGGACTCAGAAGTAAGACGTGTGTAATATAGAGGGCATACCTAAACAAAACATCCCAGTCCTGGAGTAAACTAGTAGAGCACTTGAATGAAAGATGTAGACGAGATATAGAGGGAAAGCTTATGTCCTTCTTCACCTCTTCTACATCAAATGCCACTTTCACATTTTGTACTAGTCACGAAAACAGGGTCCTCACTTCCAGCACTTCTCTTTCTTCCTGACTTGAGTGTCGGTCATCCTCCCTCTCAATCTCTATGCAGATATTCTGTCTCACAGCCTTGGACAAATTAAATCATCTTACCTGTAACAACACAGAAGATGTGCAATAGTTGAAATGGAATTAATCAGATTGCTAGGGCAGTTCTAGTTGACCTTCACACCTTTCAGTTTCTTCTCTCCTCTCATGGTATGACTGGCCATTAATCACCTTTCCTCTGGGCTAATAAGTTGATCTTGAATGAAAAGTGCAGAATTCTCTGGCCGAATAGTCTGCCAACAGCTTCAGTGTTTTAGTGCAAAAGGTCAGATACTTTTGACTTTGGAGTGTGGTGTACTTCTGTTTGTCTTTGGCTTTGGCTATAGCTGGCTTCCTTCTTTAGTTGTGGCAGATTATATCAAATTTTTAGCACTTTAATTGTCTGTAACTATATTATCACTAATCATTTAAATTATGTGAAAATACTCTGTCGGTATTCTGCATTCTTGAAGGAACAAATATGCTCTTTAGAATAGTAGCCATCATTCTGTAAGGGTTGTTTGCAAGCCTACAACGTTTTAGAGAAATTATCATATGTTAAAAGACATTAGATTTTACTTGTGGAAAAGACATGGAAATGTCTCTACTCATTCTGAACCTCTAGTCTTCAGTTTTGGCTGTTCCTATGTGAACGACATTTCCCTTGTGAGTCTGCTTCTATCCATATTTTCAGTAACAGAGATGGGCCACTCAGCATTGGGTTTGGTGGGTTGACCTCATCTAATGGAATTGACTCCTTTCTGCTGCATGTCAGAGAGAAAAAAAGGCAGGTGCTAAGATTCATGGATTGAGAAAAAAACAGTTGAAAAGATGGAACAAAAGGTACATGTGCAAGGAGAGCCAAAAAGGAGTTATTTCTTTCTTCCCATCAGCAGACAGAGGTCTAACCACTTCCTGGGATGCTTTAACCATCAACATCCCTGCTTTTTTTTTTCTTTCCTTGAGTTTTTATTGCACATCACGTGGTACAGAATATTGCTTGATCGCTTTTCGCAGTTGTGTCCTCCCAGACTCTTGCTCACCTCCAACGCAGTCACTGGAGGAGCAGAATGGGAGAAAGAGAAAGCTTTGACTGTGCAAGTACTGTTGAACCATACCTGAAACACTGCTGTGTTATCAACACTGCTTATCACAAAGTCAAAGCACAGCACCATACTGGTTCTTGAGAAGAAAGTTACTTCCATCCCAGCCAGGCCTGGAACAGGTGGGGACCAGCAGAAGACTAGAAGGCTCCCTGGTTCTTTCTTTTCCATATGACAGTTCTGGGTTGATGCGTGTTGCATTAAAAGGCAGATATGAAATGTATTTTCAGAACAATTTTCTTTTTCAGTCCCTGCTGTTAAAATAATTTTATTTTACCTTGGAGACTGCAGATTTGTGAATGGCAGGGGAGATGTTTGAAAGATAGTATCTTCAGTAAGTACTCTGTGCTCTCTGGAATAGTTTTCAAGGACCATTGCTCTAACATAGTGCCGTAGAACGTAAGCAACTTTTATATATGTAGCATTTCATTTGACATTTTCAGTTCTCTGTGTATCATTAAATGTAGGTACAAACTAACATTCATTAAAGAACAGTGGCATTTCCTCCTTGTCCCAGCACAGAGCCAAGGCTCCATTTCGGAATTAGGTCAATGGTAGGTGAAGGAGATTGCTGGGTTGGGCTGGAGACTCTCAAATCCCAGAGGAGCCAGATGGGATATTTTATCATAGTGAGGTGTGTTCCACTTGCCCATTATTTAGAGAGTGTGGATTGACTACAGCATGAAATAAAATATCAGAGATTTTAAATGCACAATGGCTGCTGCAAATTTAAATTATGTTAAAAACCAAAAAGTGAAAGACCAAATACCTAGCTAAAAACT
The DNA here is from genome assembly GCA_013399875.1 of Gymnorhina tibicen. Classification (NCBI taxonomy): domain Eukaryota; kingdom Metazoa; phylum Chordata; class Aves; order Passeriformes; family Artamidae; genus Gymnorhina; species Gymnorhina tibicen. Next base: position 47,793 of record VXAZ01006779.1, read on the forward strand.
AAAACTATAATTGTTGTAAACCTCTTTGATGGATCTTCATTGGGTACTGTATCATGTCTGGGCTTTGTTGGAGGGGGGCTACAGGGATGGCATCAGTGAGATGGCAGCCAGAAGTTTCTGCCATGTCTGGCAGAGCCAGTGCCAGCTCCAGGACAGACCCACTTCTGGCCAAGGCCAAGCCAATCAGAGGTGGTGATAGCACCTCTGGGGTTGCATATCTAAGAAGTAAAAAAAGGAAAGTTATTGAGCAATTTTAATTGTGGCCAGAGAAGAGCAAGAACATGTGAGAGGAACAACTCTGCACACATGTAGGTCAGCTCAGAAGGAGAGGCAGGAGGTGCTCCTGCTCCAGGCACTGGAGCTGAAATTCCCCTGCAGCCCGTGGTACAGACCATGGTGAGGCAGCTGTGCCCCTGCAGCCCGTGGAGATCCATGGGGATGCAGAGATCCACCTGCAGCCCTTGGAGGAGACCCCCGCTGGAGCAGGTGGATGCCTGAGAGGAGGCTGTGACCATGGGGGAGACCTGTGCTGGAACAGGCTCCTGGCAGGGATCTGCAGACCCATGGAGAGAGGAGCCCATGCTGGAGACATTTTCATGGTAGGATTTGTGATTTTGTGGGGAACACACATAGAAACAGGCTGTGCCTGAAGGACTGCACCCATGCAAGAGTGACTCACATTGGGTCAGTCTGTGAAGAACTGTTGCCTGTGGGATGGATCCACACTGGAGAAGTGAATGAAGAACTGTCTCCTGTGGAAGGGATCCCGCGCTGGAACCGGGCAAGGACTCCTCTCCCTGAGTAGTGGGAGAAAAATGTGTGATGAACTGACTGTAACTTCCATTCCCTGTCTTGCTGCATTTCTGGTGCGGAGTACGTAGATCTGGGAAAGAGGGAGGAGTAGGGGGGATTATTTTCTTCTCATTATTCTGCTCTGATATTTTTAGTAATAAATTCAATTCATATCCCCAAGTTCATCCTGTTCTGTGACTGTAATCGATGAGTGATCTCTCCCTGTCCTTATTTCCACTCAAGAACATTTAACTGTATTTTCTGTCCCCTGTCCAGTTGCAGAGGGAGGTAATAGTGACTTTTGTGGATACCTGGCATCCAACCAGGGTCAACACACCACAGTCTTTTTGGTGCTGAAAACTGGGAATGAAACAGGGACCTTTAGGAACCTTGGAATTCTTAGTCTGTCTAGCTATTCTAATAACAAATACCATATTCATGATTTATATATTGTGTTAACTGCAAGAAAAATTCCATTGACACCATTTGTAAAGTTTAAAGATAGATTGGTCTCTAAACATACCATTGTTAAGCATTTTCTTTTTGTGTCTGTCTTCCTCTGTTTGTCTGTCTCCCAAATCCATACCTTATTTTACTTCTTCCAAAAGAACTGCTAACAAGAGCTCTTAGGTTTGTCAGCTAAACTTCACAGACAGTTTAACAAGCTACTTATTACAAATCTTCTTAGAGAAAATCTTGTTTAAAATTACATAGTTTGCATTTATAATGCTGAGGTAATGTTTACAGGTTTATAGGAATAAGAATAATAATAAACATAAGCTGTGCAATGAACATCCCTTCATTTTCACAAAGAAAAAGCTGCAGTTTAAAGATCAACTGTTGACAGAAACATGGTTTCTGATCAAACAGCTGGAGGAAATCCTGAGTTAAAAGATGTCTTTTGTTAAGCATCTTACAAGAATTATCCATAGACTTGCATAGCTAATCCAAGTTACTGATCTTCAAAAAGACATGACAACATAACACATGGGCTGTAACTTGTTAAAATGCCCATAAATCATTATGACATGAATAATAAACTTAGCTAAATGCATGGTTGTCAGTTCTATAGGATTAAAAAGGTTCATTTGAAGGGTTTAATTTAAAGGGTTCGTATAAATATCCCTAAGGCCTCGCATTAATGCACAAGTTATTTGCAAATTTGCTTTTTAAATTGCCAGTGACAGCAAAAAGAGAATTTTTTTTTCTTTGGATAAAAACTTTACACAAATGCCATAAAGCCTTCATGCCATGATGACTAAGACTAGATCTAATGAAGAAATTAAGCACCTACAACTTCGATCCTACAATGTCTTAGCGGTTAGTCCCTCCTCACTAACACAAGTACAGAAAGAGGTACTGAGTTTGCTTCAAATAACTAGGGCATTCAGATTCCACAGCATTCATTTGAAAATCTAGATGTTCATCAGGGAATTTTGGTTAGTTTCCATTTGCTCTGAAACCAGAGGCTGATAGGAAAATTGCTCAGACAAGTTTGTTCAGGGCTTTATCCTGAAAATCTTGAACCTTGAAAATCTTCAAGGATGGAGAGAGCACAGCCTCTCTGGATTGCCTCTTCAACTGCTTGGCTGCCTTCAGGGTGAAAAAGAGTCTCCTTTTGGAATAGTGTTTTTCCCTATGCTTGTTGTCTCTCACTTCCCCTCTGTGCACCACAACGAAGGTGACTCCATGTTGTCAATAAAGTATTCGGAGGTACCAGCAGGCTGCATTTATTTCCACCCAAGGCCATTTCTTCTCCAGGCTGAACAAGCCCTGGTCCCTCAGCCTCTCCTCACAGGAAAAGTGTCACAGGCCTCAGCCAACTTGAGGGCCCTCCCTCCTTCCTGTGCTGGAGACATTCCACAGCTTGGAGTATGCAGATGGGAACTTAGGAGTGCTGAGAAGAGGGGGATAGTTCCTCCCCTCAGTGTCCTGGCTATATCCCTGTGAATAATTCCCAGGGTGCTGTTGGCCATCTCTGCACCTGGGCACACTGCTGGCTCATGCTCAGCTGGTGTTTTCCAAGGCCTCCAACTTCTTTCCATCCACCTTGCCAAGGGAAGCACTGACTTTGTTGAATGTCGTAAAGTTCAGTACTATGAACTGACTGAAATAATACACCTAGTATTACTTCTCAAAAGACTGAGAATGAAAATAAGATCATTAAATCCCCAGATGAACCAGCAATCCATCACTGCTAGATCTTCTAGCTATCAGAGTATTGAACTGCAATCACATACTTTCTGAATTTTTGGTGTGGTGCCTTAACTCTAAATCCCATTTTAGATTAATACATCTTTTACTAAATGATTATTGATAGCTTCTAAATATATGGTCCTATAGGAGACCATTTGCTAGACCCTGTTATGTTCAAACCTGTTCCAGAACTATACTGTTCTTAGTTTAAATCAAGTCTTCTAGGATGTTTCATTTGTTGTTGCTTTATGGTTTTGTTTGCCTTACAGTGTTGGTTTTCCTCAGACAGTTTCCTGGCAAGGCATATCACTCTGGTCCACCTCAGCTATCAATAAACTAGAATGAAGCATTTCTGCATCCACTCTAAAAGCAAAGTGCACTGTTGGGATTTAGCCTTCCACAGGAAATTTATTTCTGGAGTTATCCAGAAATGAACAGATAAATATACTACCACTGTTCAAAGAAATGAAAAAGGCAGAAAATTTATTAATTTTCAAAACCAGTTTTAAAGCGAATATAAAGAGCAAGACGGCCTTTCAAAAGGAATATAAAATTCTTCTCTGCTTAAATTAAAATCATCTGGCTGTCATTGTGTACAATGTAAATTAAAATAAAATTCTCTAAATCCATAGAAATCTGGCAGTTAAATTTATGTGTCTCTCTTCTAATGGCTAATTGAACATTGAACTGTGGCTTTGGTATGAATTTTACTAATGTTTGCTATAAGTTGTCTAAGTTGCTCTACAATGTTGGCTTTTTTTTTTTATTTACAAACTAACTGGGGAGCTGTAACAACATTTAAGTAAGTTTGGGGGTTTTGTAGGTTTTGTTGGTTTGTTTTGTTGGGGATTTTTACAGTGAAGGTAAATGTTCAAGGGTGTTCTCTGAGAGGACTTTACAAAGAAAAGAAAGGTGGAATACAATGAAATGCTGGGATCAGAAAATGTCATAATGGAGTCTTCTGTGTTCATTATTTTTAGCAATTTTTCCTTCTCTTCCTGCCATCTATGGAAAATCCTGGATGTTTTTAATGTATTTTTTGTATCTCATATTGAAAATGAAAAATGGTAGACTGGTCCAGCATTTTTCAAGCAACACAGATATTTCAGTACTTGTCTTTTTGGTGTCAGGTATTTTTTTTTCTATTGACAGCATCTGACAATTTCTGAGCTCATGATACTAAATGAAAGCAATTGAAACTTTATCAAGGTCTTTGCAGGATTTGTAGAAGTGTTATGAAGAACGGCCAGGGTTTTTTCACTACTCTTTCCATAATGAGATTTTGGTTACAGGACTGGAATATTAAAAATCAATATAATGTGGAATACTCAAACAGGCTAGTGTCATACAAGGAAAAATTATGAACAAAGAAAATGGAATTTAAATCTTCAAATAAAAGGAACCTAGTAAGCCATTAAGTGAATGGAACATGCAGATTAAAAAGGAGATGAAGGAAATCCTTCAAAAAATGAGAAAACGTCCAAATTTCAGTGGTCTAAATGTTTTTTAAAAGAAGGTCAAGAGAGTATTTTTACAGAACTATTTGATACCATTTTAAACTAATATAAAAACAATGACAGATTTATTCAGTTTATGGTGCCAAGTCCACCAAGAACACATATGATTATTGTACATGTTTTTTAAAATGTGGTTATTTAACCAGGAAATTCAATGCCTAGATGTTTTACTTTTTTCAAATAGGTTCCTCAGCTGATAAAGCACCATTACTTGTTCACCTATGCTTTGGATTTGACATAGGTTGTTGATGTGAAACTTGCTTTTTTTTTCAGCCAGTGTATATACAGGAAAAAGTACTTACATATTTTTCTTACAGAAGTTTAAGTTGTTAATTTGTTAGCTTTTTATTTGCTTATCTGTATTCATCTAAACAAAACTGGCCAGTGGTTTGGAATTTTTTTCCCCTAGTTCAAACTCTTGTCAAATTACAATTTTGTAGTTGCATTAAAGTATGCTAATATGATATTATTCTCCCTACTCTCCTACCAAACCTAGCATTGAACTTTTATGCTTAAAAGTGAAACTGGTTTACTAAATTCTTTCACAAACATTCTGATTAAAAATGCATTGTTTTCTTAGTAGAATTATTTATCATGAAAATATGAAGGAATTATTTTGAACTGAAAAAAATCAACAACAAAAAAAATTAATTTAAAGATAGAGCTCATTAAATAAAGAAATAAAGGCAACATCATGGCTCTTATATAACTGGTTATAAAATGGTACAGGCAAATGCTCAGTCAAGTCTGATATCATAACCAAAACTTTTAGAAATATTTAAAAGTTGCTTTTGGTCTGTTGTGCTAAAGAAATCTTTCAGTGCCATACTTGTTATTAGACAAAAAAAAGAAAAGCAATTTTAATTTAGTCTTTAACTGCTTATGCAGGTTAGAATCCTCCACAAATACAAAAATATACTTTGGTGTCTCTGATGTTACTGTATTTCTGCCAAGAAAGAAGAAGTGCTGCCAAGAAAAATTATTCCTGTTGAAGATACACTGCGACTTTTTTGATGTGGCAGTCTGCCTTTTTTTTTTCATTTTGGAAACACTGGTGTTTGATTGAATATGTGACGGATGAAGAGACAGTCAACAGATTAACGACAGGACTGTGGGTGATCAAGAGCATGAGAATGTAAGATTGTCTATTCAAATTAAGAGCAATACATGCTACTCTTTTTATAGTCACATTGAAGCTGAAAAAAATTATCTTTTCAGCGACTTCAGCTGTTTCACATATCACCAGCTGTTACTTTTTATTGACTCAACACTTTTGTGGAAAGCTGTTGCTTCTACTTAATGTCATGAACTTGAAATTTGCTACTATATATGAAATGAGTTGTATTTGTTCCTAAATTTTATAATCACACTTCCTTTATCATGGGAACCTGTCATGACACCTTTAAAAAGCATTTAATTCTTTATTTCATCCAGTGTAGTCTCCGAGATATCTGCTTATCTTCATTAGATTTTAACAACTATTTAAATTTAGTTTCAAATTAATCCAAAGTCTATATTTTGCACAGATATTGCAAGCTCTTTGAATAATATTTTTCAGTTTAAATGGATCTTAATGATATTTTTTAGTGCAGAGTGATTATCAAAAAAAGTGATGTCATTTTTTGCTTGGTATTCTGAGGTATCATGTTCTCACCTTTTCAGTATAGTAAGGATGATCAGACAATTGATAAAATCTTTATTTAATACAGGTAGTGTAATATTTAAATGTCCTGCCATGTAAGTAACCTGCAGTGATATCACACAGAACAAAAACACACTGAATGAAAGGATCAATCATTCTTGAAAGTCAACAAAGTTTTGTTCCTAGAAAGAAACTATTTTCTTCAAGAAGTGTTCAAAATAGAAAAATTAATTAATTTTGTAACTAAAGGGTGTTATAAAAACAAACAACCCCTCCATACACTCCCACTAAATTAGTTTGCTTTGGGAGGTTTGCAAAAACCTGTAAGGTCAAACTTGGTAGATTAGACTTTGGCCTGATGTCTTAAATCATGTTCCTGTGGGGTTCATGAGATTTAGTGATTTTGCATCTGGTGGTTATTTACTGTTATTTTTCCTCCTGTTGCTCTTCTGCGTGTTAGTAAACTGTTATTTTTTAACTTATATTAGCTTGCGTGCATTCCTTATTGGTGGAAAGGGATTGGCTGAAACTAAGGGGAGATAACTCATTTTAGAGTGCCCACATCCTAAATTCTCTTGAACCAAGACAAGCATCTGCTGAATCATTTGATTTTTTCACAGGGAAAATTATTATAAAAATGAAGTTTATCTGGCTACAGCTTTATTAGCTTCACTATTATGTTAAGTCCTCTTAAAAAGTCTCGTTTAAGTTTTTTTCTGCAGTGTCAGACACTTTGACAGCACTGCTATAAACTTTTGTCTCCACTTCCTTTTACACATTATGGGATTTCTAGACGTGTCTCCTTGTATGACAAAGAAGGAAGTAATTCTCCAGCGAGTTACACGTGAGAGGTCTGGCATCCCATGTGAAGGAATCCATTTTCGTAATCCCATTTCCTGCTCTGGGCAGTTAATGAGGGAAGACAGGACCTTATTTTAGATGAAACAGATCATCCAAGTTGACAGTATAATTTATTCTAACAAATAGGTCTTGTCCTGCAACCCACATCAGAAATACCAACTCTTTTTTTTTTCAATTCACAAAGGAAAAAACCAAATAGGTCGCTATATTTGTACATGAAATTCAGGTAAAATGAGTATAAATATAATCTTAAAGAGTCATATAGACTGACAGCACCAGGATGAGTAGTGATCAGTACCTGTATATCCTTACATGGCACACTATTATGTTTTCAAGGATTTCTTAGTACAGTTTTTCTGTCATCAATCACCTTTCTTACTGCTACATTTTCTGTCTGCCAAGCTATACATGTTGTTCTCATTACAGCTGGCCTTTATACTTCCTTTGTATAGTGCTTGGGTTTATTTGTCTAATATTAAATTAAGCCTTATGTATCTGTCATGCCCAATCAGCTTCATAATTTCTGAAAAGATTTCTCTGTACGAATGGCTGCCTGAAGTGAACATGAGAAATGGGTAGAATTTTAGAAGATATGGAATGTCTCCCACATTTGAAAAATGTGCTTATTTACTCTGATATTTTATGCCACAGAAAGAAATACTAATTAATTTTTTTTCCACATGCTGTGATCTGTGCAGGTTATCTATATTCAAAGCACTCATTTCACATGTTGTGTTGTCATTGCTGAGTCTGTAAAATATGAATTTAGGAAGGGAAATTATTTTTTTGGATATAAATTGTTAGAATCCCTATTGTCACTACTTCTCGGAATGTTCTCAAAAATAATTATAAGCAGAATCAAACAAAAAACCCAAACCAAAGCAAAACAAAACAAACAAAAATACCCAACAAAACAAAAACCCAAACAAACAAACAAAAGCAAACAAATAAAAAACCCCAAACTTGTCTTTCTGCCACTGTCCTGCTTTTCCATTCATGATATGGTGAACAGCTAATTCCTGATTCTCTTCAGTAACCTCAGAGGCTGGACTACAAATCAAACCATGTAAGTATTGTTACAAAAAGTATATGCATCCCAAACACCCTAAGATACATCACCCAGATATAACTAAGCATCACGTTAAGGAAATAATCATGGTAAGGAAGATGTAATTACTTTGACAACTATCCCTACATCATACCTGCATATTATTTTCCAACTAAATTAAAGTGTAATTTATGAAGGAGACCAAAATATTTTTGATACTTACTAGGTTGCATAATGCTAACGGTGTCGGAAAAGTGCTTATGTTTCCGGTAGTTGAAATACCCAGTTTTTTCAGTGCTGATAATGGCTTTCAGCTTACTATTTGGCCAGCCAGGTTGCTATTTCCCCAGCACCTTGTCATTAGCAGTAGGATTAGTGCTTCCTATTGTCTTTTAGTCAACTGCATATCCAGAGGCTTTGCAAATGTCCAAGTCACTTTAATTAGCTGAATTACCTCTTTGGAGTGATATCGAATGGCAGAGAACTGACAATCTCCAATATTTTTCGGGCACATCTCCATCTCTCTGGGCTTACCAGGAAAGTAATGGTAAAAAAGATTGTTTTAAACAAGTCTCACTTAAGAAATTATTTAAAATGCAATATCCAAGCTCATTCAGTAGAACTTCTCTGCTTCACTCTGAGTACAGTGTTGGCAGGAAAAGCTGAGATTTGATAGACACTGTTCTGTCAAATGATGTGCACTGTAGAAGAGGAACAAGAAAGTTATCTGCAGCTGCAGGCTGACAGACTGCATAGACAGCCCTAGCTATCCTGGCATTTTAGTACAGTGCTGTGTGCTGACATGGTGGAAAAGAGAACAACTGATAAAACTCCCATAATATAGACATTTTTGCTATTTTAAAGAGAGTAATTTAACTCCATATAATATAAACATATTTGCTATTTTAAATCTAGCAATTTAAATCTGTATACACTTCAGTACACTTGGTTTTATAGGAATTTGCTGTGTGAGCATTTATTACACTCTGAGACCCCACAGCAACAAAAACATTGATGCAGAACTTTATATTTCCCTTAAAGTAAGGACACTGAGGGATATCAGAAAGCTTGTCATATTTAATGATGTTATATTGCAGCATATTTTATATTGAAATTAATTTTGAATTAAAGAAGAATCAGTTTTTCTAGTAGATACAGGTTCTGAAAGTCATTTCCTTCCTCTGCCTCAGTCTTACACATTGTAATTGGGAAAGTTATCACCTCAAACTTGCTCTCTTTTATCAAGTGTCAAGGGCATCTTAGGCTGGTAAAGGCTTCACACAGTCATCATCAAGCCTTTAGGAAAGTCTGTTGGTTTTTTTCTTATCACAGCAGTTTGGCTCGCATCTGCCCTTCTGCCACCTTAGAAAATTCCTGTCTCTCGTGGGCAATGGTCTCCCCACCTTTCTGGAGTTTGGTCTCCAGACAAACTGCTCTCCAAAAAAAATTCAGTCTCATTTCACCTCGTCATAGTTGTGCCTTACCCAGTGTGCAGCAGCAAGAATATCGTAAAGTCAGTCTTTCTACCTGCTTTTAGTAAAATATAACATGAAGTTAGCATTGAGTCAACCAAATTATTATCTTGATCATAGGAAGCAAGCCTGTTGAACCTCCTAGGTGTACCATTGCCAGGTATTGGAAGTGGAGCCAGCAAAAAAAAAAGGTAATTGGAAAGTTAATACCACTGTTTGAACAACAGTCACTCTTCAGCCATGTCTTAGCAGTCCAATATTATCAGGCAATCTAAAGAATTTCCTTTCAGAAAACTTCTGAACTTCATTTTGGAATTTGATCTTAATGTTGCAATGAGGTAAGAACAAGAACAGTGCCTCCTAACTGAAGTGCATTCCTAAAAGTTACAATAAATTGAAATAGTTTAAAAGTCTCTGTACATGCACTGTCATATATTTGCTTTACATACCCCACAACAAATCAGTCTTTATATAGAATATACTCAGAATATTAATTTTTGTCTTGGGCATCAAACAATAGCTTCCTTATTATTCCTGACAATCTGAATCCATGTCAGAGTACATCTGTTGGAAACTTTAGATTGTCCTCACCACAAGACAAACCTCAGACGTTCAGTTTTTGCAAACCACATTTCTTTCTGTTATTGGAGCTCACAGTAAGAAAATATTTAGATATAGGGAATTATTTTGAGCTTTCTGCAATGTTAATTTGCTGAAAAGAGAAGTCATGCAATCTTTGTAATATTTAATAAAATTATATCCTTGCATACCAAAACTTTCTAGTGACAGTTCATTCAGCTCCTATCCAAAAATTATTTGTGAAATAAGGTGTGGCTTTCACCAGAGAATTCCCAATGGAAACCAATCCCAAGGGTCTTAGAGAAGTAGTATGTATTAGCAGTGAATTTTTGTGAAAGATACTCAGGTATTCTAAGCTATACTTTAGGCTAGAGTAAATAACAGAAGATCTCTTCTGTACTCCTTTGCCATCCTTTCCTTAATTTATCAAAGATTAAATGCAACACTTTCAGACAGAAAAAGGGCTCACAAATTACATTCATTCCCAACTCTTGATTTTTGCCTTCAAAAATTTGTTCTCTTATGCTGATTCCAGCTGTGTTTCACCACATTCCTTTACTCTGGATATGTACTTCAGCTCTTTAGCTCCTGCAGATGGTGTACGCCAGGCAGAATAATGTTAAAATTTACAATTTGCATGTGCTGGAAAATACTATTGTGTATTACATAATTGAAACCATTACTGTGTCCTAAATATCCTGCAAACCTTTTGTACAAGCAGCCATTGTTATCCATTTTCTGTAAAACATTATCTACAAAGGTTCAGAAAGTTTCATTAGGGTTGCTATAAAAGTCAGCTATACCATGTTTTATGTCTTAAGCTGAAGTATCTTGCACCTAATAGAAAGCACTTTGTAGACCACTTGCTAAGTAAGTGTGTGGCAGACAAACAGTGTAGGTGATTCATTTTTATATGGAGTGATAACATCAGAAGAGTTAGAAGCAAATACATCTTTAGGTAATGATTTTTCTTTTGTTTTCAGCACATAAAGCATGTTCATGCCCATTTTTCTATTCTGTGCCCTAGTTTTGGCTGAGATAGAGTTAATTCTCTTCTTAGTAGCTAGTACAATGCTGTTTGCTGGATTTCATATGCAAATAATGTTGATAACACACTGGTATTTTAGTTGTTGTTACGTAGTGCTTGCTTTGAATCAAAGGACTTATCAGTTTCCCATGCTCTGACAGGGAAGAGTTGCACAAGAAGCTGGGTGAGAGCACAGCCAGGATAGCTGATCCAAACTGGTCAAAGGGTTCATCCATACCATGCAATGTCATGTCCAGCACCTAAGATCATCCATGAGGGAAAGATCGCTGTTGGGGATGGGCTGGACATTGGTCAGTGGGTGGTAAACAATTTTATTGTGCATCACTTGTTTCTCTTGGCTTCTCACTCTCTCTAACCACTTGCAATTCAATTAGAAACGGTATTTGTAGTAGTAGTAGCTGTAGTAGAAGTATATTTTATTTTTATTATGAAACTGTTCTTATCTCAACCCATGAGTTTTATCCTTTCTCAATTCTCCCCCTCATTCTTTGGGGTCAAGATGTGGAGGGCAGTGAGCAAGCATCTGTGTGGTGCTTACTGGCTGGGGTTAAACTGCAGCTATCTTTCTTGGTGCCTAGTGTGGGGTGATACATCAATAGAAGTTTTTGAGGAAAGGAAGAATAGCCCAAATCTTTCTGAAAGCTGATTTTGCCATAAACCAAAGTAAGATCAAGGAACCTGCACTGGAGATCCAGTTTTTAGGAATAAACTGACGAGATGAATGTCATCAGATCCCAGTAGATGTAAAGGACAAGGTAACAGCAATGTCTTCACCAACTAGCACAAAATAAACACAAGCTTTCATAGGCATTGTGGGCTTTTGGAGAATGCACATTTCAAACTGCAGTCTGATTGTAAGCTGTCTCTATCAAATGACCCAGAAGAAAAATTATTTCAAATGGACTTCTCAGCAATGACAAGCCTTTGAACAAATCAGACATGAATTAGTTAATTCAGTAGCCCTTGGGCTAGTCAGGACAGGGCAAGATGTAAAAAATGCTCCCTACACTGCACCTGAAAAGATTGGCCCTATCTGGAGCCTCTGGCAGAAAACATCAGGGAAGACCTGAGGTTTATCCCTAGGTTTTTGGAGTCAGGGATACAGAAGATCTGAAGCCACTATACTCCAGTTGAGGAGACACTGGCAGCTTACAAAAGGGTTTGAGCTGCTTCAGAAGTGATTGGTACTGAAGCACAACTCCTCCTGGCACCCCAGCTGTCAGTGCTGGGCTGGTTGTTCAAAGGGATGGTGTCCTGTGCATGTCATGCAACTGATGCTGCATGAATTGAGTTGCACTGATCAAACAATAAGCTCAAATAATAATCCCCAGTCATCCAGAAATCCTGGAAGTGGTCTGTCTGGCCAGGAGGTAAAGACTTGGGAATGTCACCAGAGGATGGAGTGACCTGTGCTGAAGAGGCCCCACTGTGTAATAAATTACCAGAAAGTGAGAAGCAGTGTGCCTTGATGGGTCCTGCTATACTGTAGGAAAGCATTGGTCGTATGGAGTCCCCCATGACAAGTCATAGAAAATGCTGAAGGAGAAAGTCAGTCAAGTCAGTTTGCAGAGGTGAAAGCCATCTGTCCAGCTTTAGACACTGCTGACCAAGAAAAATGGCTACTATTCTATCTCTGTCCTGGCTCATGGATGTTGGCAAATGCCCTGTGGGAGTGGTTACAGAAATGGAAGCAGAGCAACTGGCAGCACAGAGCTAAACCCATCTGAGCTGTGGCAAAATATTGCTGCTTGGATGAAGAACCTGGCTGTGAAGGTGCATCATGTAGATGGTCATGTACGCAAGAGCTGGGCCACGGAAGAACACCAAAACAACCAGCAGGTAGATCAGGCTGCTAAAATCGAAGTGGCTCAGGTAGTTCTGGACTGGCAACATGAGTGACTTAGTTATAGCTCAGTGGGCCCATGACACCCCAGGCCATCAAGAAAGAGGTGCAACATATACATGGGCTGGTGATCAAGGGGTGGACTTTCACAGAATCACAGAAAATTCTGAGTTGGAAGGGATCTGCAAGGATCATCACATCCAGCTGTTAAGTGAATGGCCCATACAGGGATCAAACCCATGACCTCGGTGTTGTAAGCACAATGCTTTAACCAACTGAGCTAATTAGACTTGACCATGGACACTGTGGCACAGGTTATTCATGAATGTGGAATGTTCTGCAATAAAGCAGGCCAAGTAGTAAAAGCCTCCCTAGTATGAAGGACAGTGGCTAAAACATGAATATGAGGAGGCCTGGCAGTCTATCACACTCCCACAAGCCTGTGACATCAAGTGCCACGTGCTTACACTGGTGGAAGCAACAACCAGATGGCTGGAAGCATATCCTGTGCCACATGCCACTGCCTGGAACCTTCCTGGCCTTTAAAAAGCAAGCTTTATGGTGACACATACCCCAGAAAGAATTGAGTCTGACAACAGGGCTTATTTTTGAAACAAACTCATAGACACTTGAGCCGAAGAGCATGGCATTAAATGAGTATATCTCATTCCCCACCATGCACCAGCCTCTGGAAAAATTAAACAATACAGTGCACTATTAAAGACTACTCTGAGAGCAGTGGGTAGTGTAACCTTCAAACATCAGGATACCTGTTTAGCAAAAGCCACCTGGTTAGTCAGCAATAGAGAATCTAGTTGGCCCTGCCCAATCAAAACCTCTATATACTGCAGAAGGTGATAACATTTCTGTAGTGCATATTAAAAATATGCTTAGGAAAACAGTCTGAGTTATTCCTGCCTCAGACAAAGAAAAAAACTATGGTGGGGATTGCTTTCACTCAAGGATGTGAGTGCCCTTTGTGGAAAATGCAGGAGGATGGGGAGGTCCAGCGTGTACCTCAAGTGATTTGTTTCTGGGTGAGAATAGCCAATGAATTAAGTTGTATGTTGTTACTTGCTATATGACACTGGATATCATCCTCTCTATGCTGGGCGTGTGCCCATCACCGCACAGGACATCTCACAGTGTCCGTCCCTGCCACTCCAGATTTGCGAATCTGAACCTGACTCCCTTTTAATCGCCACATTAATGAAGAATGGACCTTGATTAAATCAGGCAAGTTCAGCAGTGATGGAATCAGGACTGGCTTTATCTTTCAAAAATCCAACACCACTTTTTCCTGTCCTGAAAGGCTGTCACATTTGCATCTAATAGAAAACACTTTATAGACTATTTGCTAAATGAGTGTAGCAGAGAAGCAGTATAAGTGATTCATTTTTATATGGAACGATGAGAAGAGTTAGAAGCTAATACAACATCAGCTAATGACTTTTGTTTTCAGCACATGAAACAGTATTTCATGCATATTATTTCTGTCTCTGCAAAGCATCTAAATCTGCATTTGGACTGAGCCTATTTTTATTGAATAAGTGAAATGTATTCTTCTATGTACAAGTTTTTGTGAGAAACAATGGAGATGGATACAAAATCAAAAATCTGGAGATAAGAAATAGTTAGCTCACTTATTTTTCCCCATACATCAAGCAAAGAACCTTACAGGTAGGTTATGGCTTGCAGAGTAGAAAATTAGTACTGGACAATGGAGATTGATTACTAGATGTACAATTCCATGAGGGATATAGCGACATGTTTATCTTTTCTGAGGTAGATATTATGAGACAATCAGGTGTAAGAGGAGTCTGGATCACTAAATTGCAATACAAAGGACCTATGAATTGCCCATGAAGATTTTTCATCACAGGAAATGTGATTTTGATCCTGCTGTAATTCCTGCTTTTGTGAGTGCTGAAACCACTTAAACTTTCTCATGCCCTTCTCAGAGTGATACTTCAGTATGTTAAATGAAATACAGCCACTTTGGTGATAAATTATAAAGTCATAGATTTTTGAATAATTTTCCTTTTTTTTTTTAAAGCACTAATCAAAGATTTCATATATGTCAGGTAGAAGCGGAAAAAGAGGAAATGGCACACAAGAAAAAGAGTTGAAAAGCTTAGGATTAAAAGTAGGACTAGACAGCTAGCTTGAGGCTGCACAAGTTCATACAGGGACTACATACTCCTATGTAGCACATCCCTCCCTTGGCCACTATCCTTTTCTATTTCTTTTGACTGTCATGGTTTAACCCCAGCCAGCAGCCAAGCCCCATGCAGATGCTCACGCACTCCCCCACCAGCAGGATCAGAGAGTGAATAGCAAGGGTAAAAGGTATGAAATTCATGGGTTGTCATAAAGACAGTTTAAGAGGGAAAGCAAAAGTCGTGCACACAAGTAAAGCAAAATAAGGAATTTCTCGCTGATTCCAATGGGCAGGCAGATGTTCAGCTATCTCCAGGAGATCAGGGCGCCATAAGGCCTAGCAGTGATTTGGGAAGACAAACACCATCACTACAAATGTCCCCCACTTCCTCCTACTTCCCCCCAAGTTACATACTGAGCATGATGTCACATGGTCTGGAATATCCCTTTGGTCAGTTTGGGTCACCTCTCCTGGCTGTATCTCCTCCCAGCCTCCTGTGCACCCACAACTTCCCCACCAGCATGGCAGTAGGAAAACCAGAAAAGGCCTTGGCTCTGCACAAGCCCTGCCCAGCAATAACAAAAACATCTCTGTGTTATCAGCCCTGTGTTCAGCACAAATCAAAAACACAGTCCCATACCAGCCACTCTGAAGAATATTAACTCTACCCCAGCCGAAACCAGCACATTCCACTCCTTGTGTCCCATCAGTCTAATCTCAGCCTCCAATACAGTCAGTTGTTTGGATCCCCCTGTCACTACAGGCAAGTCACTGATCAGTACAGAAACAGTACTGTATTCACTGTATTCACTGAAAATTGTTGAAAATCCTGTCTTACCTAGTGAAATAATTTTTTATTTATTTGGGTTCAGGACCAATAGACAAATAAATACACCGGTTTTTGGTAGGAATATAATACTGAAATTTGTGATTCCCATTAAAGAATAACTTCAATTTCACTCAGAAATACAAATGTACCTTGGTAGGATGGAGATTTGAAAGTATATGGAAGAGAAGAAAGAATATCCTGAAATAGAACTCTATTCTTTTGGCTCTCAAAGAAAAAGGAAATAATGTTTTAATAATAATCTGCCAGTTTTGGCCCAAGTAGAACTTTTAAACAAACCTTATATCTATTTTCAGAATCAGAAATGCCAGGATCTGCATTTTTCTTTAAATATTTTGTTTAGTTAAAAAACTTCTCAACCCTGATCTTAATGGAGTAGTATTTTGCTAGCACGAGGTTTTCCAGTGGATCAGTTTAATCCTGTAAATCCTCAATACAGAGAGGGCCTATTTCAGTATGAGTGTACACTGCTGTGTTAGCACTGTTGCAGTGAAGGCTACTTTAGGTAGAGCAAATAACCTTCCTAGAGCTGCAAAAAAACCTGAGTTGTAAAATAATTTTCCAAATATTCGTGAACAGAGTTTTGGGAATCCCTTCAAAGAGCTTTTCATGCCTCACCTGACACCCTATGTAAAAAGCTTTAATCTTGCTTAGGAGTAATAGGCAATTTGGCACCAAATGACCTTATCAAATTTTATCAAAAGGAAAAGCAATACAACCAGATTCCCTCAGGTAATTTCTTGGAAGCACTTTTAATATAATGTTCAACTGGGGATTTTTTTTATCACTTGCTTTTAGCACAACTTTATCTGGGACCATGTTAAACTGATGCTAGAACACTCATCTGCTATAACTCAAGCATTCACTTTTTCACTTAAACATGTCATGTTCTATTTTTAAAAAACCTTTAGAAATGTACATAAAACATTTGTGCTCTTTGTACACCTTCTTTGATTTGTATATAGAAGTAGCTGAAAGCAGACTGATGAATACATGAGGGAAATTGTGCTTAACTAATCTGATTGCCTTCTGTGATGGGACAATGGCTGGATAGATGAGGGAAGAGCAGTGGATATTGTCTGCCTTGACTTCAGGAAGGCTTTTGACACTGTCTCCCATGATATCCTCATAGACAAGCTCAGAAGATGTGGGCTGGACAATGGACAGTGAAGTGGATTGGGAAGCAGCTGCATGGCAGATCTCAGAGGGTTGTGATCAGTGGCACAGAGTCTGGTTGGAGGCCTGTCACTACTGGTGTCCCCAAATGTTTAATACTGGGCCCAGTTATTGTTTAACTTATTCATCAGTGAAGGGAAAGGTGTCAGAGAGCATATCAAACCTCAAATACTTCAACAACTTTAGAATATTAAGGAAGATTTCCAAATGAAAGAAGATTGTAACAGAAGTATGTGCCCAATGTGTCTGTGCAAGCTATGTTAGTTGGTTTGTTCTTTAAAAATCAGATTAATTTGTTTGGCTTATTTTTTGTAGTACTTAGTATAGAGCTCTTGGTGACAAGACTGTAATGTTAACTTGTACTTGAGTTAACCTTTTCATCATTTCAGTCAACTGAACAGCATTCCTGTTCTTTTCGTTTGTTTGGTTTTTTTCAAGTAGAGTGATGATAAAGAAACTGTGTACTTGAGTAAATTTGAAGTTTTGTGGAAAAGAAACTAGACCTAACAGTGGGGATGGATGTATGTGCTTTACTAAATATTTTTAAGGAATGGCTGACAAGTTTTTACAACACTGTATTAGGTAAAGATAGAATTACTAAAAAAGCTTGGATAGCTGTGGACCAAGTTGAATAACTTCTATTGAATATTCTTTCTATAATGTTTGTGGTAAGGATAGATGAGGATCTTTTTTTCTGAATATATATTCATGTTACCTGGTTTTAAGTGTTTAGTTCAAAAACAGAATGTTAAAGAGAAATATTTTCATAAAATTCTTAAAAAACTAGACACCAACATGAATTAGGCATTATTTAAAGAACACAGCCTATTGTTTTTTTTATAAATGGAGACTATTACATATTTTTATTCTGCTGTCTTCTGTAGATTGTTTAAACTTCAGGAATTTTTACTGCATTACAAAGCAGTAATTTGTCAGTGTTTTGGATCAATGGAGGTGGTTGAAATGGTTATTTCATTAAATAACTTGTCTTATTTGGTACAGTCAGATATTATATCACAATCTGTGTTGAGATCAGAAGCCAAATATCAAAACAAATACAGGAAAAGGTATTAGTGTACAAATTCTGTCATGTTTAGGTACCCATACCCAAAGAGTGATACACACTTTACAATCAAGTATCTGGTCAAAATCCTTTGCAGTACATTGCAGAAATTAAAGAGAATTTCTCATGCAGTCTTTGGTAATGGAGCCTCTTTCATAAGCACAATATACAAGAGAAGAGCCAATGGACAATTTTGACCCAACTCAAACGGACAGCTGAGAAGAAATTAAAATTAAAATAAAAATGAGCAGCTCACGAGCACAACATTTTTGAGATATTTTGAGGAAAAAATATGTTTAACACCTTAGTTTGGACTCAAGAGTATTTTGGTCTTGACCTCTTGAAAATAAAGAAATAAGGAGAGCAGGAGAATTGAACAAACCTGAGCAGGTTCCTGCATGATGAATTATTGTTCATGAGTAGAACACTTACTTTAAAAGTAAAGTCAAGACATTTGCACCTATCCTGTAGGAATCTCAAGAAAAAGTTGATGTCCCACTTTATCAATTGCTGCATACAGAATTTCTGGCATATTTATTTGGAGGATGCTAAAAAACCTGGACTGTTTTCAGAAGCAAGTTGTGGTAATTATCAGTGTTATAATAGGTTTTAAGGACTGATTGAAACAAATTAAAGAAAGTTAAAAAACTTTTGTGATATTTCTTTTTTGCCTGTTGAATCTGTAAATTCCAATTTTATTTTGTAAATGTATTCACATATAAATGGTTGTTAAATAGATTTAGTCATGCTTAAACTGATCATAGATCCATGTTGCTCTCTAAAATTAACTGGCAAAAAAAAAAATCATTGTTATTGCAAAGAACACACAAAAATACAGACTGTGCTTCTGTTACTCACCAGAACGTGCTTTCAGAAAAAAACCTTGAAGACCATGGTTTCATTGAGATTTATAAATCTACTCCATATAGAAACTAAGACTGCATTCATGAATTCAACTTATATGTATGTTAATATTTGGAGAAAAGCCCACCACATTCAATATAGAACAAATGAAAAAATCTGGCAATGGATTTGTCTTTTGCACACAGTTTATGCACAAATACATATATAAGTGTATGTACGCTTGTATTAACATATATCTGCATGTATATATATGTAAATAGATATAGCTGTATGGAGACATATAAGCCTACATTAAGGAGAATTAATGACAGAAATAAAAATACAGCAGAGAAAGAAGAAAATAAATCTGATATATATTGCAGTTTGTATCATTTGATAAGATTGCAAGGTAAAGTTCTAGCTTGACCAGAATTAATGCAAAGCTCCCTTATTCCCTAGAATCAAAATTTCACCCTTTATGCTTACATTCCTTATACAATAAAATTCAGACCAGACATTACAAAATTAACCCTTGACATAATTCAATTGAAGGAAAGGAACTATGTATGGGATGCATTTTATTCTGATCTTTGCTAGTTCCTTGCAAGATGAATATAACTCAAGCTCACGAAGATGTCTTAAGTTTGATCTCTTATTCATTGGTGAAATAATTAATGAAAGAAAGCTAAAACATTTTCACAGGCCTTCCTTCCTTGAATGACTAACTTGGTTATACATCAGACTTATATCAGTAGGAGTATTAAATCAAGAAAATATTAGCATTCATTTATTCTAACTTGCAAGGAAAAATACCTCACCTAATAATTAATTAGATTGTAAACTGAATACCCTTTGAGATCAATACCCAGATGAAAGTGATCATTTTGCTGAAAATAAGGACTGAGAATAAGTGGGAACAGAAGTGTGACATATAAGAGAAAGGAGTAAAACTGACTTTTAATGAGAGGGAAGTTATTAGCTCATTATAGAAACAGTGCAGGAGGGACCGGGTTAGCATATAACTATTGTATGAGTCAAATGGGGTGAATAAATTTGAGCTGTCAGTAAGTGACAGAATAGCAGATAATATTAAGTAAAATATGGATTTAAATCCATGTAGGAATTGTCCATCATAGAAAAACATTATAGAAGGCAGTATTCATACTCTTCAAAAGTGCTGCTATTATGATTAAATAAAAGCTTTACATTTTGTCATTTTGAATATCTGGTCATTATAAATAGAGATTCCTAAGCAAAAGTATTCCATTTGTTACTGTGCTTCACACGCAGTTGTGGAAACTAATATTCTGAAAATATCACCTTGGTATTCTAATAAGGAGCTTAACCTCATGGCACATTCAAGTTTTAAATTAGAAAATCTTATTGAGGTTTTTAGAACTCTCCCTCTTGTTTTTTTTTATGGTGAAAGCTACAAAACTCCACAGGAATTATTAAAATAAGTATAACTCCTATCTTGACTCCTATTCGTTACTGAAAGAGTGAGAGTGGTGAGGCACCGGAGCAGATTTCTGGGAGATGTGGATGGCCCATCCCTGGAAGTGTTCAAGGTCAGGTTGGATTGGACTTTGAGCAATCTAGTCTAGTGGAAGGTGTCTAGATGATCTTTAAGGTCCCTTCCAATGCAAATCACTCTTTGATTCCATGACTTGCATGGGTTTGGATATATTACTGTGTTTTTCTTGTCCTCAAATATTTTTCTTAAGCTCAATTGCCAGTTGCCCGCGGATTCCTATCTATTTCTCTTTTTGCACATCTCTTCAGTGTGCAAATTAATTCAGTAGTATTAGAATACTTGAAAAAGAGTTCTTTTTACCTGAAATTGTATTATTATAACTGACAGGTG
The DNA here is from genome assembly GCA_013399875.1 of Gymnorhina tibicen. Classification (NCBI taxonomy): domain Eukaryota; kingdom Metazoa; phylum Chordata; class Aves; order Passeriformes; family Artamidae; genus Gymnorhina; species Gymnorhina tibicen. Next base: position 68,745 of record VXAZ01006779.1, read on the forward strand.
TCAGGATCCATCACATGTGTGATGTCACCTTTTTTCCAAATGGAATAGATAGCACTTTGGAGTACCATGCAAAATAACTGGCTTCTAAAAATGCTACAAAAAGATCAGCATGAGAAATATTAATAAGATACAAACCTTCATTTATCTAACAAAAGTACGGGAGGGAATTGAAAAAATAGATCAGTGTGGAATTTTTAATCAAATGTAGTGTATTTACCTCTGCCAGTCTGTCAAAGTACTTATATTTTACTAGCAATTTATTCTGAGAAAAATGGTTTCGCTCAGCACTTTAATACATAAAAATTCAACATGATGTAGGTGAGGTAAGAAGTCTTAGCTGCTGTGGAGCTATTTTATTACCTTCCTCGTTGTTTTGGGTTCCAGCATATGCTGTCCTCCATAAAAAGAAACTTTCCTATAGACATGGCATCCCTTATTATTCTCAGAATTTATAGGAATTTTTTTCAGTTTCTTCATTTTCAAAAAGTCAGTGGCTTTTGAACATTTTCAAAACCACATCCTCTGATGGCCATACAAATATAAATATAAAGCAAGGTTGTATGTGGGCCACTAGAACATATGTGGAACAGAACTCTGAATCTTTGAGCTGATTAATGGGAAGAAATTACAGCATTAAAACCCTGTGATGGAGGTAACGCTATTGATATAAAAATTAAAGACCTGGTTTACCATTAGTGTTACTGCAGTTTTTCATTGGCACATCCCAGTGAAATCAATTTAGTAAAGTTGATAAATTCTATCTCCATTAGTTTAGAAACATTTTAAATATTGGGCCTTTTTCCTTTTTTTCTGGTTGACAGAAAATTCTGTCACTTCTATTTCTTCTAGCTTTATTAAAGCCCATTAACATTTTTGCCAATGAGTTAATAGGCTGCAAGTTTTAATCCAGTGTTTAAAATGAAGCAGTCTTGAACATTTTCTGACTACAGCTGTTTTTACCTGTGCTGGTTTTGGCTGGGATAAAAGTAATGTTTATCATAGTAGCTGGCTGGCATGGTGCTGTGTTTTGGATTTGTGCTGGAAACAGTGGTGGTAACAGAGAGACAGTTTTGTCACTTCTGAGCAGCGCTTACACAGAGTCAAGGCCTTTTCTGGTTGGGGAAAAGTTGTGAGGAGACACAGCTGGGACAGCTGACCCCAGCTGCCCAAAGGGCAGAATGTACCGTATGACATCGTGCTTAGGATACAAAACTGGGGGATCAATAAGGAAGGGGGGAACGTGTTTGGAGAGACGGCATTTGTCTTCCCAAGACACTGTTGTGCGTGATGGGGCCCTGCTTTCCTGGGATCACTGAACACCTGCCTGCCCATGGGAAGTGATTAATTAATTCCTTGTTGATTTTTCTTGTGCACATGGCTTTTGATTTCACTGTTAAACTGTCTTTATTTCAACCCACAAGTTTTCTCAGTTTTACTCCTCCGATACTCTTCTCGATCCCACTGGGGACAAGTGAGTGAGTGGCTGTGGGGCTTAGTTGTCAGATGGCGTTAAACCACGACATTATTTTACAGAATTGTAGCACACCAAGGTTGTACACCTAAACAGAGGAGTGCAAGTAGTCCTACTCTTCCTCATATGCTGTCAACCAACTGTCTGTGAACACCATCAACTCTTATAATTAATTATCTGGCACAATTAGCAAACTGATGAACTGAAGAGAGGTTCTTATGGTCTTAGGTTTGGCTCCACAGCAAAGTAGCTTTACATCTACCAGACCCCAGCTGCCTGACAGAAGTACCCTTCCAAATAACAGGCCTTTTTTGCTACAGGCTAATGTTTCACTCTGAGGAGAATAATACCAGTAATACTCAAAATATGCAGAATTAAGGCAAATTTATGTGATAAGCTACTTGATCATAGACTTTTTTTTTTAAATATCAGACATCCATCCAGCTTACTGAATGAACTAGAGGTTAAACAGAAAGAACAGGATTTATTACAGACTGTAATACTGTATATACTACTTTTTGCAATAAATAAGTGCAAAAGAATTAAAGGGTGGTTACACATTATACCTTTATTGGGTCATAAGCACACAATCGTATCAGTTCAGACCAGATGTGCAGAAGCCCTCAATCCTATTTTCAAGAGTGAACAATAAATAGATACTTAAGCAAGAGCACTAGGAAAAATAAATTATATAACAACATTCTTCTAGACACCAATGTTTTTTATCTTAGGAACTTCTTGAACCAGAACTGCTATCTGTATGTAAATAGTCCTTGATTTTTTATTTTTGCTTTTAAATTTATTAAAATATTTCATCTAATTGCTTTTGCAGTTTTCAGAGTTCAGAATAACTCATGGTAGGGAGTTTCATGGCTTTATTAGATTCTCTGTGAAGAATCACATCTTTCAGTGTGTTTTGAATGTTATTTGGGTTCATATAATAACCTCTGGCATTGTTATTAGATGTGGAAGATAAAGTCAGCTGCAACTCTAACAATTTTCTAGACTGCTGTCTCCTCCTACCTGGTTATCCTTTGTTTCTCTACATGGCAGCACTCTAGCCTATCCACTGCACAAATATCAGCTGTTTCATCCCCGTGGTTATTGTTTTTATTTCTTTGAGAATGCCTCAGTTTTAGTATATTCTTCCTGAAGAAAGAGGGAAGCACCAAAACCGCAAGAGTTGTTCAAGATGAAAGTTGATACACAACTGTGTCCAAGCCCAGGCTGGATGGGGATCTGAGCAACCTGGTCAAGTGAAAGGTGTCTCTGCCTACAGCAGGGCAGTTGGAACCAGATGATCTTCAATGTCCCTTCCAATCAAAACCATTCTATGATTCTATGAAGGATGGCATGGTTTTCCCTTTTGTTCTCTATTGATTCCAGGTTGATTTCTGACATTTGTTCACCTTCTGCCCAAGTTTTCCTTTATGAGTGGTGTTCTCCAGCTCAGAGCCAATCTTCTGTTACATAATATTAGGGTTCTTGTTTGAAGGTATGGCATTTCACATCCATCTATGTTGAAATTATTTGCCATTTTATTACAGACTTGTCCGTATTATGAGAACCTTTTGCAAACTGGTCATGTTTAGGTAACATCTTTTTTACCTTGAATTCAGTAGTCAGCAAACATTATTATCTCAGTAATTCTAATGTTTCCAGACTATTCTAGCTGATGTGCTTAGTACAGACATCTGACTTGGTGGCTTGGCTTCTCATAAAGCTGCCTAGAATCTTTTCTAATAATTGACAACCTATCATCTATCTTAGGGTAGGACAGCATTCAGCAGTTTGGAGAGGAATTTCATATGAAGTCAGTATTTCAGGTATTTTGTCCTCTGGGAGTTTTTGCCAATCATATTCTGATCCTTGTAATTTATTACAGTTCTCACTAGCTTTTATTGAGTATCCTTTATCAGCAAGTTTTTAATTTAAGACAGAACTTCCCAAGGGCCACCCATGTTCTGACATGAGTATTTCCCTTTCTGTTCCTCTTGTACTGTGAAGAAATTTCTTATTATTTTTTCAAGGTTTGGAAGTTGGTCTTCCTTTTCTTGTTCATGTTTATCTCTTCTGTATTCTGTATATGAAGACAACTTAATCTTTAGACCGAGTGCTTAAAACAACATAGAAACACGAATGCAATATTTGTCACATGTACTTAGCTAATTCACAGTTTCCTTTTTTTCTCATCCCAAAATTCTTCTGTAGTCAACTGGCTTTCCTTACCCTTAGCATTTCTCACAAGCCTGCTCAGACTCCCAGGTGTAACCTGCTTCCATGCAGCTAATCTTCTCCAGAAAAATTCAGACCCTTTATTATAATTTTTGGTGATAGTTTTACCCCACCAAATGTCATTAGAAGATTTGTCCACTGATCTGTTATCTGATCTTCATCATCTGTGCATTCAAATATTTCTCTTACACTGACCAAAAAAAAAATCATTCCATGGTATATTTGGTGGCCAACAATTTGAAGGTGAAGCCAAACTGGTTATAAAAGAGCAATGTTGCTTGAGGAGAGGCATAAATAGATTAAACAGCAAAATATCTTATTGATATGTATGAAAAGTTGTTAAATCCATTATGTAAGCACACTAATACATGGTTCTTAGTTTTGTTATTTGTGAAATGAAGGTTTAAATGAAAGAGACTGTGTTTCTGCCTACTTAATAGCCATCATGGACGGGATAAAAAAATAAGAGAGGAGAAAAACACAGAAAAGAAACATTTATGTTATTTGAAAACTTCATTACAGTTTTCTGGATTGCTTGCAAATTTTATGTTTAATGATCATATTGTGAAGCATGAGTGACTTTGATTAAAAATCTGATCATAATAGTAATTTCTTTTATTGCTGGCTAAACATAAATCTAGGGATTATCTTCCTGGCAGAGATGTCTGTTTTGATTTTGAAATTTGCCTTACAAAAATATTTCATTATATCCCCATCAGTAAACTTCCTTCACTAGAATTTTTCTAGAAAGTAATCAAAATGGGGATCACACAGAGTTAAAATTAGATTATTTTAGATAAAAATATCAGTGTTTACCTGGGCTGCAAGTATTCTCTGTTTACACTTGTTTCTTCATCCCTTTATCCATACACAGCTACAAATGAATAAACAGATCCCAGAATCAAAACTTGGACCCCTCATTACAGTGTTGTACCAGCATACCTCAACACTAACAAGTCCCACCTATGAGTAGTAAAATGCAAATTAAGAGACAGTTAAGGACAAATTAATATCTACAGTTAATTATAACTTCTGATTTTAGGAATACCCAGGAGTTTTGAGTTATACTGTCATGCATACATATTTATGTTGTTATTTTTATTTAAATTGTATACATGGGATATAAGTGAAGATATTAATTTCTTTCTTATCTTTACTTGTTGATAACAAGTTTGTCAAACCTTCCTCCTTTGTAAGAAGGGCTCATGTATTACAGAAATCACAGAAATGGTCAGGTTGGAAGGGACCACAGTGGGTCTTCTGGTCCAACCTCCCTGCTCAAACAGGTTCATCCCAGAGCACATGGCACAGGATCGTGCCCAGATGGTTCTTGAATATCTCCAGTGAGGGAGACTCCAGAACCCCTCTGGGCAATCTGCCCAGTGCTTGGTCACCCGCACAGTAAAGAAGTTCTTCCTCATGTTCAGGTGGAACGTCCTGTGCGTCAGTTCCTGCCCATTGCCTCGTGTCCTAGAGGCTGGCACCTGGCACTGAGAAGAGCCTGGGTCCATCTTCTTGGCACCCCCAACTCTAGATATTTATACACATTGATGAGGTCCCCTCTCAGTCGTCTCTTCTAAAGGCTGAAAAGGCACAACTTCCTCAGGCTTTCCTTATAAGAGAAATGCTCCAGTACCCTCATCATCCTTGTTGCCCTCCACTGGACCTGCTCCAGGAGCTCCATGTCTCTCTTGCACTGAGGAGGTCAGAACTGGACATGGCACTCCAGATTTGACCTCACTAGGGCTGAGTAGAGGGGATTCCTTAATATCTTGTCTCTTGGGGATTCCTTCCTTCTTATTTTCTTGTTTATTACAGTTTCATGTTTGAGTTATTGCTGTACCAGTTCTCAAAACCACAGAATTTTGTTAGTGATCCACAATGACCTCCTAAAAGAGTCTGCCTATACATCAGAAAGAAGTGTTTTCCTTTATCGAATACTTTTTATGTAGAGTCTCTTTGAGCAGGTACTTACTTACAAGAGAAAATCTGTATTACATATAAAGCTAAAATAAACATGGAAAAACCTTTGGGATATAGTACCTAACACCATTTGTAGGAGAAAAGAAGAAAGGATAGAGAGTTGCTTAATGGACAGTGGTAATATTTTTGGTTTTGATGCATTTCACTTGATGCATGTGATTTGGCTAAGGAAAAGATTGTTTGAACTGTCATTTCAGTACTTAGTCTCTGTTCTTTATAAATGACATGAACATTATGCGACCTTAAGAATGAAGCTGTCACAGGGAGTTATATTCCAGCATTGGGCCAGTGAGTGAGAGATGAGGACAAAGTTGAAGAAGTAGAAGAGGCCGCCCAGTGCTCAATCTACCATCACTGATGGATCATGTTTCCTGTTTTGGTAAAAGTACACATCCTGGGAAAATGGCATGTAGGTGCTCCATACTTGAGGTGCATATAGTCTGTTGACATTCTGGATGATTTGCACTATCCTGCAAAATGTATGGATTTGTGTTGTTGGTTGGGTTTTAATTCCTTTAAGCTATAAAGTTATTTTAAAATTTATTAATGTATTTTGTTCTGTTTTCAAATATGTAAGTGCAATAGAAAATGGAAATTAACATAACTCTGTAAAACATATAACTGATTTTTCAGTGATGCAGTCATGTTAATACAGGTGAATAATGAAAATACAGTAGAACAAATGGGTTTTGGTCACAGACTAACTTTTTCATTTATAATGCCATTATTCCTTCTTTCGTGTGTGTAGACAAATACTGAAAAAAACCTTTGTTTTTCCTCTGTTCTTGTCAGTATAATTGGGATGAACATCACCAACTCCTTTCTCCCTAAACACAACAAAAACAATGCTGCTCATTCTGCGTTACATTGTTTTGGTAGCAATAATGACTGATTTGCTTGGGGGAAACTGTCAAGTCTCTGTGTAAATTATTAACAAACATATTTCTGTATTATTTATAAGACATTGAAAATATGGCTTAACGATCATTTAAAATTATGACTTTAGATAACAATTGTTTCTTTACAGTTCTTATTGACACAAACAGTTTTCCATTTTATATCAGGGAATATTTCACAGAGTAGCAAAAAAAAGCACAATTTTAATAACATGATTTCTGCATTTACCTCAATATTTTCTACCCTTTTATAAAGTAAACTTTTATTGTAACAGACACAAAAAGTCTGAGGACTGAGTTCACTTAGTGTGAAATTAACTTTTCTGTGAATGTAGCTGTGACATATTTTTTTTTAATATTTGCAATTTAATCATGTTAAATTGGTTTTTTCTTGATGAAAATCATGAAGAAGACACACATATGTGATAACTGTTTCTCAAGTTCAAAAAAGCCCTGGGGAGTACGATGCTAATGTTTAGGTGCTGAACAACAGAAGCTATGTAAAACACACTCTGCTTTTCTGCTGGACGTCAGAGAGAGAGAGGATGGTCTCATAGTCAGGAACAATCTCTTCAACAGATACCCACCCTGATCTTGGGTGAATAAATAACCATCTGTGTGCCTTTATGTTTCTGATTTAAATTTATTGTGTTGGTAACTTCTCTGCACACATAAGGTGATGTCAGTGTGTATTTACTAACTCTATGTCACTGTGCCAATATTAATGGGATCACTGATGCAAGATTTTCACTGGAGCACAGCCTGACTCATCTTGGGCAGGGATGTTTGCATGAGCTTTTCTGAGAAAACTGGCTATAAAATTCTGGTAAAGAGAATCAAAAATTACATCACTTACATTAAAAACTTTTTGAATCGAGCTTCTTAATTTTACTCTGAGTTTGTTCAAAACTTTAGTGATTTTTTTTTCTATTTGTGTGTGGGTGCCATATGCTTGGCAGGAGGCTTCCTCAATTTGAGAACTACATTTAAGCTAGTAGTTCTGATCCTTGATAGTAATAAGATGAGATGTCTTCATTCTAAAGAATGAAAACAAGGCCTATTGTTATTTAATGGTTTTTTGGACATTGTTTATGGTGTAATTATTTAGAGGAAACATTTTATGTTAATTATTTCTTTAGCTATATTTTTGCCTATGAATTATGTAACAACTCAAGGGTATAGATAGCGAAAAGAAATATTTAGTGGCTTCTAGATTTATTCTTCAAATTTGGCTCTCTTGCATTTTTTTCTTCATTAATGCACATTGGATGGTAAAGAGAAAACCTCTTTCACGAACAATAAAAATAGGAAGTTCTGTTTTGTTAATCGTCAATCTGTTTTGAAATCTGGGAGATTGATTTTTTTTTAAGCAAAATTTGGATTTTGGAAAGGAATCTTTCTGATCACATGGAGCAATATCAGCTCTTTCTTCCTATGTGTTTGTTCTTGATTAACGCTCAGCTGCTGTGAAGCCGACATAGGAAATTCCTCTTTATTCAATCCAGCTGCATCAAGAAAAACTGTCCAGACTCTTTCTATTACTTTCCTTCTTTTGTTACTATCACTGCACAATTTCTAATGGAATTTTCTCAAATAATGGGCTAACACAGACAACATTGACAGTAATTTAAGGAGGTAACGCCCTTTAACCAGACTGTGTGTATTGATGATTTGGGTAGCGTAGACAAAGGGTTTATAGTACTGTTATTTCCATCCATCTGTACATGTTTTTTCAGGGCTCACTTTGTACATGAAAGGATATGGCCAGAGTCCAGAATTTTGCAACAATTTTCTGGCAGGCAATTTTGAGTAGCAGAGCATGTTGTGATGTTCTTTGGGCTGTATGTCTTACACTTAGAGCAAAGGTATAAAAATACTCTGAATATAGGCAGCAATTTAACAGCATGCTACTTCATTGCCTTATGTCATACTTCATTCTTCTTTTAAATGCAAGGACACAATACATTAAAGCCAGACTGACAGCAGAACCATTAATCAAATATTTGTAAGCATTTCTGCTGGATTTCCCTTCCCTCCATTAGAAAAATTATTCAAAAGAGAGTTTGAGAAGAAAAAGTCAACTTGTTCACTACAATAAAATTTCATACATTTTCACCTAGGACTGAATCTGAAGGTTTACAGGCTACTGAAAAAGATATACACAAATGATGACACTGACTTTTTTATTACTAATGAGGTGAATGCAGCTCTGAGAGAAGCTAATAAAAATATTTTTAATCCATTTGCTTGAAAGGCAATAAAAATTCTTGTTCCTTGGTGGAGCAAAAGTGTAATACAGCTGTTAAAGAAATTGCAGGGAGAAGGAGATCTAAAAAAAGCTGAGACATCACATTTAGTATAAGGCTTAATGGCATATAGGAGTCTCAAAATGTTATAAGGCTGAGACAAAGTATATATTGGCATAAGTTTCATTCAAGTGTTAGATGAAATACAGTGTCATCAAAACTGAGACGAAGAAAAGGTTTACAATGCCAGGATAAGTAGAGGAGATAATTACATAAAAAATGTATTACTATGTGAAATTTAAACTGTGATCATATATAATGGAAAGCCTTGTTGCAATGCATTCGTGGCACCTTTTGATGCATTAGGACAGGATAAGCATAGGGATGCTTCAAACAGCCAAAGCAGACACCCTGCTAAGAAGCAGATATATCCCTATGTTAAAAATAACTGCTATATTTAATTCATTAAAACTTACCACTTTGGAGAGGAGTTGTATATGGAGCATTTCACTTACAGGCATCTTTGCTTCTGGCTGTATGACAGTGAGAAGATGAACATAAATGTATTCCTTTAAAGGTGATCCTTCCAGTAAGTGGAGATATCCCTCAGCAGAAAAATGCTGGAAAACACTCCTACTCACCTTGCTCTAGTCTGAAAGCCATACTGCTTTTTTTCCTTCCACTCTGAGTGCATTTGCGTTAGCATTCTGGTTTGGAGACACCTTTCTGTCAGGAGACACCTTTTGCTGTGACTCTCCTGATTCACACTCACATGATTTTGATTTTAAAATTGAGTGATCTTGGAATTTATGAGGTGTATTTATCTTGAATGATGCTAAACCACAGATATGCATTTGGGGCACACCTGGTACACTGCATTCACAAATGATCATTCAGGCCATGGACTCTGACCAGAGTCAGTTTTACATATCCTCTGCCCTCCATACAGTGTGGATACTGGTCCTCAATGTCAACTATTTTTCTTTATAAATTTGTGTTTATTTGCACATGGTAGTTGCTGAGATAGATGTAGCCTTGGTGTTGAGTACTTTTCATGGTTTGACAACGTGACAAAAAATTAAAAGGTTTTAAAACACTGGCCTTTAAGCCAGTAAAGTAAGCAATAAGGCATAGCTAATGGAAAGGGCTGTAAAATATTTTTGTTGCTTTATGAAAATAATCTCATTCAAAGTTTTTCTTAGTTCGAGTCTGCAGGAAAAGGGTTGTTGTTGATTACGTCCTTGAAATTTTTGACAAAAATAGTCTTGTTTCGTTCGCAAACCCCATCTTTTTCCTCCCTCTAGTTTTAACAAATGAGTAAGCCTAGCAGAAGGAAGGCCTGTGCAATTTATCCTAGGGTTTTAGTAGAGGTATTTTTTGCTAAACCTATTCATCATTTGCTCTAAGTCTATTTAGAACATGCCATATTGAACTAATACTGAATGGATGACATTTGTATTTGTTTAGTGCATTGGACCAAACAGGACATGATGACCCTAGTGAAATCACTTGGTATATATATCATAACTGATTAATCTGTAGTAAATGGTAGAGCTTATTTTGGCTCAGCAGACAGTTCAAAAAGAAAATTGAAGTTCAAAAGTGATGTTTGAATGGCTTGTTCATTTGATCTTTATATGTATTTTATCTTGTTTGAGGACAAAATGAAGAGATGAGCAGAGACATCTTCTCACAAAACCACAAGAAAATTCTTATAATCACTTAATTTACTATTATTCCTGAAGTAAATATTTTCTATTTATCCAGTAGAGGGAAATTAAGGAGCCATGAAATTTTAAGTTAGGTTAAATCCTATGAGCCATATGGGAAACAAAAATCTCCCTGGTTAAAGAAAAGGAAACAGAAAAACTTAATTAAACTACAACTAAAGTACTTTCAGGAAACATGGATTAGTGAATGCCTCAAAGTAGAAAATATGTAATTTTACATAACAGTATCACTAGGTCTGATGACAAAAAGATAATGTAAACTCTTAAAAAAATCTTATGATTCATTTTAAAAAAGTCCCCAAACAGTTTTCATCAGAGTCTTCAGACTGTCTCAAATTTCTAGATTTATGGATGCCTCTTTAAAATTCTAACTGTGATGCTTAAAAGCAAAAGATGAGAAACAAATTTAGTAAATGAATTTATGCATATTCATACTAACATAATTTCTAAGAAATTGTGGTGAGTTGACCACGGCCAAATGCCAAATCTCCACTCAGCAACTCCACACATAAACTACCTTTCGAGGAATGACCTTTTGGGAGTGGGTATAGTGTCTTCCTTGAAAGAAGAAAGTCCAGTTACAGAATTACAGGATCATAGAATAAGCTGAGCTGGAAGAGATCCACATGGATTATTGAGTACAACTCCTGACCCCGTGCAGGACATGCCAAAAGTCACACCATGTACCCGAGAGTATTTTCCAAATGCTTCTTGAATTCTGTCAGGCTTTGTGCTGCGACTACTTTCCTGGGGAGCCTGTTCCAGTGCCCAGCTACCGTCTGGGTGAAAAACCTTTTTCTAATCTCCAACCTAAACCACCCCTGACACAACCTCAGGCCATTCCCTCAGGTCCTGTCACTGGTCACCACAAAGAAGATGTCAGTGTCTGCCCCTCCTCTTCCCCTCACCAGGAAGTTGTAGACTGCAATGAGGTCTCCCCTCAGTCTCCTCTTCTCCAGGCTGAACAGACCAAGTGCCCTCAGCTGCTCCTCATACAGCTTCTCCTCAAGGCCCTTCACCATCCTCATGGCCCTCCCTTGGATGCTCTCTAAAACCTTAATGTCTTTCTTACATCATGGCACCCAAAACTGCCCCCAGCACTCGAGGTGAGGCCTCCCCAGAGCAGAGCAGAGTGGGGGAATCCCCTCCCTTGCCCAGCTGGCAATGCTGTGCCTGATGCACCCCAGGACACGGCTGTCCCTGCTGGCTGCCAGGGCACTGCTGACTCAGATTCCACTTGCCATCAACCAGGATCCCTGCGTGCCTTTCCATGGCACTGCTTTTAGCATTTCATTTCCTAGTCTGTCTGTATATCGAGGGTTGCCCCATCCCAGGTGCAGAATCCGGTACTTTCTCCCACTGAATTTCATAGAGTTGGTGATTGCCAGGCCCTCTGATTTGTTGATGTCTGTGCAGGGCTTCCCAGTCTTGGAGGAAGTCAACAGCTCCTCCCAGTTTTGTATCATCTGCAAATTACCTTAGTATCCCTTCCAGACTTGTTTCCAAATCATTTATGAGAATGTTGAAAAGCACAGGGCTGAGGATGGAGTCCTGCAGAATCCCAGCAGTGACAGGACTTCAGTCTGTCGCCCCATTCACTACAGCCCTTTGTGCTTGACACATTAATCTGAACACAGGTCTGTGTTGGGAAGTCACCAAGCCTATGTGCTGTGCATTGGTATTCCATGGCCAAATCCTCCCGTTCTTTCCATATTAAATAGTAAAAGTACTATTAAATTCATAGCTATTGACCACAGAAAATTGGTGTATAAATATTCATGTAGGTGAATGCTTGCAAGTTTGTGGTAATAAGCTTGCACAGCAAAACTTTTACCTTAATGTTAAAATTCTGTCTTTGAGATGACCCAGTTATTGTATCCATTTCTATTCATATATGACAACATTAAATTTTTTTCCATGTAAGTGACCAGTGCGAGGCATCAAAACATGAGGAGAACAAGTCTAGCTGTATCTTGTTAGTATCAGGTTTTATTGTGTACATAGAGTTCTTGGCTCTTTATGGGTGTGTTGGAAGAAAACTTTTCTGCCAGTTACCACTAAAGAAGCTATAGCTGACCTAACCTTCTGATGAAAACTTCTACAAGATATTGTTGAATCTCATTTGCTACTAAAGCAGCTATATAAATGTTTTTTTCTAAGAGCTAAATGCACACTGTTCCTATTTGATAAGCTCAAACTTTCATTATNAATGTAAACTCTTAAAAAAATCTTATGATTCATTTTAAAAAAGTCCCCAAACAGTTTTCATCAGAGTCTTCAGACTGTCTCAAATTTCTAGATTTATGGATGCCTCTTTAAAATTCTAACTGTGATGCTTAAAAGCAAAAGATGAGAAACAAATTTAGTAAATGAATTTATGCATATTCATACTAACATAATTTCTAAGAAATTGTGGTGAGTTGACCACGGCCAAATGCCAAATCTCCACTCAGCAACTCCACACATAAACTACCTTTCGAGGAATGACCTTTTGGGAGTGGGTATAGTGTCTTCCTTGAAAGAAGAAAGTCCAGTTACAGAATTACAGGATCATAGAATAAGCTGAGCTGGAAGAGATCCACATGGATTATTGAGTACAACTCCTGACCCCGTGCAGGACATGCCAAAAGTCACACCATGTACCCGAGAGTATTTTCCAAATGCTTCTTGAATTCTGTCAGGCTTTGTGCTGCGACTACTTTCCTGGGGAGCCTGTTCCAGTGCCCAGCTACCGTCTGGGCGAAAAACCTTTTTCTAATCTCCAACCTAAACCACCCCTGACACAACCTCAGGCCATTCCCTCAGGTCCTGTCACTGGTCACCACAAAGAAGATGTCAGTGTCTGCCCCTCCTCTTCCCCTCACCAGGAAGTTGTAGACTGCAATGAGGTCTCCCCTCAGTCTCCTCTTCTCCAGGCTGAACAGACCAAGTGCCCTCAGCTGCTCCTCATACAGCTTCTCCTCAAGGCCCTTCACCATCCTCATGGCCCTCCCTTGGATGCTCTCTAAAACCTTAATGTCTTTCTTACATCATGGCACCCAAAACTGCCCCCAGCACTCGAGGTGAGGCCTCCCCAGAGCAGAGCAGAGTGGGGGAATCCCCTCCCTTGCCCAGCTGGCAATGCTGTGCCTGATGCACCCCAGGACACGGCTGTCCCTGCTGGCTGCCAGGGCACTGCTGACTCAGATTCCACTTGCCATCAACCAGGATCCCTGCGTGCCTTTCCATGGCACTGCTTTTAGCATTTCATTTCCTAGTCTGTCTGTATATCGAGGGTTGCCCCATCCCAGGTGCAGAATCCGGTACTTTCTCCCACTGAATTTCATAGAGTTGGTGATTGCCAGGCCCTCTGATTTGTTGATGTCTGTGCAGGGCTTCCCAGTCTTGGAGGAAGTCAACAGCTCCTCCCAGTTTTGTATCATCTGCAAATTACCTTAGTATCCCTTCCAGACTTGTTTCCAAATCATTTATGAGAATGTTGAAAAGCACAGGGCTGAGGATGGAGTCCTGCAGAATCCCAGCAGTGACAGGACTTCAGTCTGTCGCCCCATTCACTACAGCCCTTTGTGCTTGACACATTAATCTGAACACAGGTCTGTGTTGGGAAGTCACCAAGCCTATGTGCTGTGCATTGGTATTCCATGGCCAAATCCTCCCGTTCTTTCCATATTAAATAGTAAAAGTACTATTAAATTCATAGCTATTGACCACAGAAAATTGGTGTATAAATATTCATGTAGGTGAATGCTTGCAAGTTTGTGGTAATAAGCTTGCACAGCAAAACTTTTACCTTAATGTTAAAATTCTGTCTTTGAGATGACCCAGTTATTGTATCCATTTCTATTCATATATGACAACATTAAATTTTTTTCCATGTAAGTGACCAGTGCGAGGCATCAAAACATGAGGAGAACAAGTCTAGCTGTATCTTGTTAGTATCAGGTTTTATTGTGTACATAGAGTTCTTGGCTCTTTATGGGTGTGTTGGAAGAAAACTTTTCTGCCAGTTACCACTAAAGAAGCTATAGCTGACCTAACCTTCTGATGAAAACTTCTACAAGATATTGTTGAATCTCATTTGCTACTAAAGCAGCTATATAAATGTTTTTTTCTAAGAGCTAAATGCACACTGTTCCTATTTGATAAGCTCAAACTTTCATTATTTCTGGGCTTTTAGGTTCTCTTTCTCACTACCCTTATTTCATTTTAAGAAATCAGATTTAGCAGACTATTACAACCCTTAGGTATTGTGGTTTACTTCTTCACTCATTTTGCCTTCTGTATTTCATTATGCAAGTATTTCTTTTTGCTACCCTGAAGAATTTCTTTTTCATTAACTTGACCAGAATTTGCTTATGTGTCCGCATTTTGTTTGTATTAAAAATTTATGTGAAAGCATTTGTAAATAAGAACAAATCATATAGCTCATCTCTGGAATCAGCACAGTGATTCTCTGCACATACACTGAAACATAAGAGACAAAAATGAGAGTGGAATGTAGTCACTGGTATATAGGAAAGCATGGAATTAATTGGCAAAACACCTGGGAAGTGTTTTAATAACATGATTTTTAATATAGGAAGGAAAAAACCCTAACATCACAGCTTTTCCCAGACAACCTGCAAGATACAGCAATCTGTCACAACAGTAATGGAGTATGCTAAATGCCAAGCCAAATGGCCAGCCCATCCCAAACCACACATTACTTTTAAAAACCTTTTAAGCCGGGCACAAAAGTACCTTCAGAAGATATCCTCACACAAAGCAGATACAAATATGATTGTTTGGCTGTTGCTCATTCTGGTTTTATATATGTTAAATTGTTTGTTTAACATTTTACATCTCAATTAAATTCCCTGCCTGGACATCAGAAAAGCATATATGAAATCATGTTCTTTCTCTTATATATCCTGCATATTTATCATTCCATCTTTTCTCGTAATCCATACTGACAGTATTTTCCTTTGTTTTTTTCTTGAATATGCCAGTCCTTCTTCTCAACTCAGTTTTTCTTTAGGTTTCCATATCAATTTCTTCAACTATACAATGCTTAATATTCCATGAGTTTTTGGAAACTGTGCTGCTCAGGAGCCAGAGGAGGTCAAGCCAAGGTGCTCTTCTCATTTGATCTTTGATTACAAGGCAGACACAGTGCACAGAGTGGCAGCAAGCTGGTGATCCCGCAGCTGACACCTAAATCCTGATTATAAGGCAGTCACTTGGCTTAAAGAGCTTCAGGATGATCAATAAGGGTGGCTTCCTTGACTCATTTCAAGGCCACCACCTCATTTCAAGGAGCCCCACTTAACAAGTTTCCCCTGGAAGATAATGCCACTGGTGCCTGCACCAGTTGCATCAGACCCAGATCCACGTTACTACTTTAAAAGAGCTCCCTACTTCCCAGCAGATGTTATTTCCAGGCAGGTCACTCTCTGTGGGGTAGAATGTTCCAAAGGGATGGGGTGAGACCCTGTGGGCAGAAAGTATACCCATGGAGATGCAAAGGTCAGGCTATTCATGGGGATCAGGCATCAGGTTGCCTGTGGTGACAGGAGGACAGGCTGCTTTGGAAGAGGGGGCTTGAGCAACAGCGAATGCTTTTCTGCCAGTGAGTCTGGGGGAAAAAAATGTCTTCATCCCTTTTGTTTCTTGTCGCCCTTCTGTGACCTGGATCCTACTGATGGTAC
The DNA here is from genome assembly GCA_013399875.1 of Gymnorhina tibicen. Taxonomy (NCBI): domain Eukaryota; kingdom Metazoa; phylum Chordata; class Aves; order Passeriformes; family Artamidae; genus Gymnorhina; species Gymnorhina tibicen. Next base: position 84,993 of record VXAZ01006779.1, read on the forward strand.
CACTGATAATTTATTTACTTTGAATTTGGGTTAAAAGCAAAAGAAAAACTCTGCATGGATTTTGGTAAAACTGCTATAATCCAGACCCTAATGTTAACAATGCCAGCAGGTGCCTAAGACTCTTGGGAACTGGTCACTGGAAACTCATTTTTGTCAGCTCAGTGCTGTGCAGGGAAGCAATGAGCTTCCTGATGTGTGGATACTCCTACATAATTTAGATTATAAAAAAGTCCTTTCTCAGTTTATTCACCTTTTTAGTTTGAGGTCCAGGGAAGCCAGTGTCATGCCACTTGCTATGAAGCCTTTTTCTGTGCTGAGTTTTTCTATATCTGTGCTCATTTTGTCAATGTTATCCCATGCTATTTTTTATATGGTCATTTAATATTAGCAATATTTTAGAGGATGGCAACAGGTTCACTGTGGTATTGTACCAAAAGTTTAAAAAAACCCTGAAGCTTGGAGAATATTTTTTTTTCTTGTTACTTGATGATTTCTCTTTGTTTATGATGTATTCGAAATTACTGGGTCTGGGACTCACAGAAAAAAGGAAAACAGGTGACAGGGGAGGGGGAAAGTGTACAGATGGCAGCTTAAATACTTCTTCTGACAAAGTTATAAGAGTGCCAGAGATTATTTCCAGACTGTTTGTTATACTGGGTCCATCCACTGTGTGGTAATTACATTACTGAGGGCTTGAGAGTCTTGTACAATATGGGATCAAATTACAAACAAGTACCACTGATCTCAAGTCCTATTCCTTGTCACTGTGATCTTCCCTTTCTTACTTTGTAGGAAAGAGTGATAACTGAAGACAGGGGAGGCCTTTCAATGAAGGCTTATAGCATATACTGGATAGAGAAAGAAAGGTCACAAAGGCAAAATCATGTCTGTGTACACAGCTGCCTGACTTGACACAGGATTAGTCCTCTTTCCAGTCAGACTCCGAAATTCATCAGCTGCAAGCAGTCTTTGGACTGCAGCAACTGTGTTCTGTATCATCAGGACAGGTAAGAGTGGCATGATCATAATTCATGGTCATCCAAACCCTATATATTGACCTAGGAAGTTGCCATAGAGGGAGCTAAACCATGGCTTTATGTAATTGTTAACAGAGGCTTTGAGTTTATACAGACAATGAGGTTGCCTTGGGAGAACAGTGTGTCCCTGATTGGGGAAAATTCCTGTGACTGATAGCCAGCTCTCTCTCTCTCTCCCTGGGCACAAACACTTATTTATACAGTTGGTGCCCAGGTTCTTTATGAAGGGTAGCTCACTTTTCCTTTTACTTAGCATCATCATAGTGTACTGAGATGGTCGGCATTTCCTGCAGAGGCGATTGCGTGTGGCAGCCTGTAACTCATGAGGAAAGCAGGGCTCCCTCAAGCATAGTGGTGGCTTGGGAAGGCAAATGTCCCAACTCCAAATGTCCCCCGCTTCCTTCTTCTTCCCCCACCTCACATGCTGAGCATGATGACACATGGTATGGAAGTTTGGTCAGTTGGGACCAGCTTTCCCGGCTGTGCACCCTCCCAGATTCTTGTGTACCAACAGCCTGTTTGCTTCCGGGGTGGTGTGAAAAGCAAAAAAGGCCTTGATGCTGTCCAAGCACTCCTCAGCAATAACAAAAACATCCCTGTGTTTTCAACACTGTTTTCAGCACAAATCTAAAACATACTTCCATGGTGGCCTCTTATGATGAAAATTAACTCTATCCCAGCCAGGTACATGAGTGCACACGCAGACAACCTGAGATACTAGCAAGTCCATACCGGTTGCAACATTTCTGGACAATACCAGGTCTGTGGTACAGATCTGCTACATAAGTGCTAGATTTAAAAACACCTAATTTCTGGTATAAATGAAGCAAATTATCAAATAGTAGGCAATAAAAAGAAAGAAAGAAAGAAACAAAAACCCCTCCATCTAAGTTAGCTGTGGAGCAAAACACTTTATTGTGCAAAATTAGAATGATTTATGGGACATCATCCTTAAAAAGCATGAGCATTTGAAGAACATTTGAATTTTAGCAATATCTTTATGTTTGAAAATATGTGATATGTGTATGCAAGCAACACTTGCACTCTCTTTTCAAACAGTCCTTCATTGCAATGTTACATGACTCAGAATATGTGCAAGACTGAGGCCAACCTTATTATAAAATCGTGCTTCACACCCAACATGAGCTCCTGAATGGATCTTTTATGGAACAAAAAACAATCAGTGAAGAGGGAAAGTTAACAGCTAACTGCTGGCTTTAGTAGATTTGAATTAGTAAAGAAGAGGAATATGTGTATTTCAAGATCGCAGAAAATTACATACCTTCATAAAGAAAGATTAAAACTATATGAAATATATGCTGTAGTATAACAGCTACTTTAACATAACATAAGCAGAAAGCATAATGACTGTCACCTTCCCTTTTTTACAGTTTTATTGGCTTTTTTCTTATTTGGTCAAAGAGAGAACTGACTGTGGGGTTTGAGAAGTGAATAGTAACACGAATGTACATTAATTTAATATGTATAATGCTTGAAATGTTGCTGAATAGAGATCACAATTCTTCACTGTTTAATTCCACAAATTCCTATTGGAATACTATAATAATACTGAAAAAAATACACCTTGTAAATGCAAGCTTTTAATGGTGCCCTATTTTTCTTACAATGATTGCATTTGAACAAGCCTTAATGAAACATAAGAAAATGCTAAAGCTCTCACAGCCTTCACACTTGTCAATGTCCTTTTCATTCTGTCTAAGACCAAAAGATGAATGAGCTGTAAGTCACTTTAGTCCATACAGAAGGTAAAATGGAACTACCACTTAGAAAAACCGACCTACAAATAATTTTCACACTACCTATATTGCACCACATGGCAATGTCAGATTTTCTGTCCTATAAAATCCAATAAAAACCACACACAGAAGACAACCTATATTTTTCAACAATTCACAGTGAGTCAATACAACTGTCTCAGAACTTACCTCACAATCAGCAATTACAAAAAAGTACTTAAATTTTTGCGCTAGCATCTGTCTTTAAGAATCAGCAAAATTTCTATTTAATTCTATTCTTTCATATTATATATAAGCATCTGCAAATATACAATTACAATGCATGATAAATGGCCACTTAGGTCAGTGTCAGTTAGAAAACACTGACACAATAGATGAACTCTTGCAGTGACTGTATGGTGTGAAGGTGTCAGCTTGGCAGTGAAATGTGGGCTTTTAGAGGTGGGGAGTAGGAGGATGCTTTATTTCCTCATTTCCCATTTGCTTTCTTCAAATATGCAACAGGTAGCTTTATTAATTTGGGTGCAAAAAAACCCCATGCAGCCTTGAGTGGGTGCCTTTGCAAACAGAAATATATTAAGGCGTGCCTTTGAAAATACGGAGGTTCAAATCTTCAAAGCCCAACATCAAAGAGGTTATGAAAAAATGGCAAAGACTAAGTTTCAGAAATTAAACTGAAGACCTATTTCCTGCTCTCCATACCAAAATGTGAATGCTACTGAGGAAGCATTAACTACTGAGGAAGGATCTCTAGTCCATTTACAAGAGACATCTGTTCTAGGAATGCTGTGGGAAGGCCCAGGCCCTAGGCAAGTATGGCTGGGGAGAGCATGGACAAAGTCCTGGCAGAAGAGGCTTAGTCCATGCACAGAGCACCTCTTGAGCAAGGCTGGCAAAAGCATGCCAAGCCCAAGGCACTAAAGGAAACGTGAGGGAAAAAATAGTGGGAGAACTAGCATCATCATCAACATTCCTGTTCTTTTTGCATTCCTGTTTGTGGTAAGTTCTAACAGAGATTGTGCTAGTTATTTTTTCATCTGGCTTGGAAATGACCCCAAACTCGGTATGGCAAATTTGTAGTGAACCCTCCTACAGTGACCTGTAAAAAGGATTATAATTTCTGTAATCTGAATAAATACAGTTAAATCTCATTTGTTCTCATAAAAACCACCGGATCAGTTGAAAAAAAAAGGAAACAACAACCTAAAATCAACAACTCAAAAATGCCCCAAATTTACAAACATTAAAACCAGGTAAGCTTTAAAGGAATTGTCCTGAGACAGGCCCATCAATTGATAAAAATTCTTCTATGTGTGAATTGAAGCCTTTTATTCGCTTTCTACACTGTAGGCTCGATCGTTAATTCAGTTATGCACAATTGAAACAATTTCCAGTTTTAAAACTGCTAACCTCTTCAATACAAAAGGCAATTCATTACACCCTAAAATAATAAAAATAAATATAGCTTCACGGTAGTACTAATAGTTTGTTGCCTGTTCACAATGAATTCTTGGTGAGAGTGATATTTGTACTAAAAGATTACTTCCCCTGATGCTTATCAACTTGGTTGCTTCTGACAGTGTTTATCACAAGTCTTTTGCCTCTATGAGTTAAGTTTAAAACAGGAACAAAAAAAGAATGTGAGGAAAAGAGTGGGTGGCCTAATCTGTTTAGGAAGGTTTTGTAATTCTTTCTTCCATAAACTACCGAGAAAAAAGAGTATGCGTTCTCAGTGTGCTATTTCCTATTACAACTGAATGCACAGTTTACTTCCATCAAAAGATCTCATCCCCAAATTCCGGATTGCAGATTTTTTTTCCTAGTGTGTGTCATAAACCAGTTCTGAAGCTTATGTGAACACAAAGTAAAATTCTAAACTGGCAAAGGAACAAGGACGTACTCCTTAAAACAGAAAAGCCCTTTCTCCTGGGTTAGTTTTCTGCAGTTTTACTGACTTAATCAGGTAAGCTTCAAGTCAGGATAAAATTAGCAAAAGAATAGAGCAAGAGGAAAAATGGCTTCTGTCTTTCAGAAGCAAGCTGTTAATTTGTTTCCACTCGTAAGAAGGAACTTCCTTTCCAAAACTTCAGATATCAATATGTGCTCAGGTTAATGATTATACAGTATATACCTATGTGGCGGTTCTAAACTGCTAAACCACCACAACCTACTTGCTGCTATTTTCAGTACCAATTTCTTAAATTTTCCTGGTATTTTGCTACTACATTTAGTGAAACATTTCCTTCTGGGAGATTTCTTTTTCTTAATTAGAGTTTGAATTCCTCTCGAATTTCAGAAAGATTTCTTTAATAAACCAGGAAAAAAATACTGTGGGAACTGATTTTTTATTTTTCCTAACTTGATTTCTAAGAAGCTAAAATGAAAGAAATAAAATGTTTTCTTTTGAAGAACTTTTCAACTTGGCTTTTGTTATCTATGAACTAGTTATGGAAAGTCATTAATCATTGATGCCTAAATGATTTCTTTAATTAGCAGAAGTAGTTTTCCATGGTGAAATGTGTCCTATTACTATTCATCATATTTAAACTTACCACATTAAATAGAAGCTATTTCGTTTTCTAATAGCTTATTAACCTAGGTAATTATTGTTAGAAATAATAATCACACACTTTAAAAGGTGTTTGTCATCTTCTTTGATCAAAAAGCTTGTATGCTTTTGGACAGGTGCTTGACAGAAAGTCTTCCAAAATTTCACCAGTTGCAGGTGTTTTGATTAAAATTTGAAGGTTTTTTGTGTTTGTAGAAAAACAAACAAATTATTCATGTTACAAAAACTTTAGCCCTATTTCATTGCTCTCCTTGCAAGGGAGGAAGAAAAAAGTAGGGGAAAAACAGTGGTGGGGGGAGAAGGCCCTTTTAGGGATAATGGCTTATGACTCGTACAATGCATACATCCTGAACAAGAATTATCTGTTCAGAAGACTTCCAGTCTCTTTTAAAGCACTCTTTTAAAACTCTATTAGTCTTAAAAATTCTGTATTGTAGAGATACAGATTACATCTCTGTCGGATCCAGGGAGTGTTCCGGTGGAGTGCTAGGACCTCCCGAATCGACTCTAGCAGAAAGTCTCTCGGCAGCCACTGCACTCACACAGATGCTCACGCACACTCCAGAGAGCTTCTTCGACAAATCGACAGCAAAGAGGCAGGAAGGGTCCTTTTGTGGAATTCCACGGCAGGGGTTTATTTCAGCTCTGCGTGTGAAGGTGCTCAGGGACAAAAGATCCTGAACAATGGAGAGTCCAGGGTTAAATACGGGGGTGGGGAAAGCGTCAGGGACAGGTACATAGGCGGGACTAGGGTACAGGAGCCAATGGGAAAATCTGAGGGAGCGGTGAGGAGCAAGGTCCAATGGGAGAGTGGGGAAGGGAGAATTTTCTAATAAGGAACAGATAAGGCATAGCGGGGCGGGGAGGCCAACAGGGGAAGCAGAACTGGGATACATTTCTATAACAGAACAGGGCATTCTGGGAGAGGCCTTTTTGGTCACCTTAACCTGGGGAGCATTTTTCCACTTAGGGCACATTTTCTCCAGGGGATTCTTACAGTCCCTGGTGCCATGGGCTCACTGGCCACCACACATCTGTGCTAAACTGCTTTGAGTTTCATTTATTTTATTCTTCTTCAAAAAGCCGTGTTCTTAAAGGAGATGCACATACTGATTGCTACTGTGTTGACAAAATAACTTGTCTTTACAATCTTTTGGGTTTTATACATTCATAAAGCAGATAGGTCATTTAAAAAAATGTTACATGTTTTACCCAAAGAACAACTGAAAAACACGAAAAGAAAACTATGACAGCAGCTATTAAAGCTTCACTGTAGAATACTTATATTTGCTGTTTTATAGTCATGAATGTTATTTCTGGTAATAGCTGAGACTCATCCTAGTATTGCAGAAAAGAAAATTCTCAGAGAATTTTTCTGAATAACTGAAACACGTATCTTGATCAAATGACCACTCAAAACATTAATATATGGTTTTCTTCAAATGCTTTGAGTACAAAGATAATTTTAAGTGTCCCAAAATGAATTAAAGATGTGTTTATGTTTATATTTAACATTCTTACAGTGTGATAGCTTTATCTGTTTCTCTATCTTCATTAGCAGCAAAGCTTTGCCTGGCACCAAGTTCATTTTCAATTTGCTGTCTCTTACCCAAAATCTGACTTTCAGAGATGCTGAGCATGAAAAAATCTTGGTTTTGTAGGACCAGAAATGCTCAACTGTGTTCCTCCAACACAGTAATCCAACTAAATTCACCAGTGCTGAGGCATCCAGAAAGAATGATCCTGTGGAAAGTGAGGTATTGAATTCCTTCTTGTCCTCTTTTATAATGAGCGGTACAAGTATTTTCTAGGGAATTTACAAGGTTTTATTAATTAATGCCTATTAATTTAATTAAAATCCCTGAAGAATAGACATTATGTGATTGCAAAATATTATTATTCCTCCTTCAAAGTATGAGCTTTTTTCCTCATTTTAAAAGTGGAGCATTCTGTCTGCTTTTCTACTGGCAAAGTTCCAAAGTGGGAAGATTTTAATTACCTGGTAGAGTGACAAGGGCCATTAGGCAGCTTAGGGTGCAGCATCTCATTGAGAAACAGGTGCTTCCAGCCTACAGAGGATTATGTGTGCCATCTACCACACAGGAGTCAATTAAAAATCAGAAATGTCAACTACAGAAGAGAAGGAAGAGCTGCGATGACATTATGTTAATTGATTCCTGTAGTTGTACTGAAGTGAGTCATAGCACAATATTATAGAATTAGTGATTCAGATGGATTGGAATCATGGAATCATTCAGGTTGGAAAAGACCTTTAAGATGATTGAGTCCAACCGTTAACCCATACTGCAAAGTCCACCACTAAACCACGTCCCTAAATGCCACATATGCATGTCTTTTCTAAATATTAGATGAGTACCATTTCCAGTAAAACTCATTTTGATTATCTAACCTTTGATTCATGTTTTTTGAAGTGTTGCCACTTCCTGCCAGGTATTGATTACTTTAATTGAAAAGTGCTCTAGTATCTCAGCCAGAGCACAAAAATCAGACATTCATCTGATCATGTTTCTTGTACAAACAGAAACCTTATCCATCATGATGCTCATATTGACAATTATATCTGTTAATATTCTAGAACATATGCTTTCTGTCTTACCATTTCCTACTATACCAAAACACTCTATGTGCGTTTGAATCGCTTTTTACTTGGTATTCATCAATACTCAAAAAAGCACAGAAATATGGGAGGAAACATTTCTTACCTTGATTTATTGATAGCTTCTCTGTATTTTTTCCCACAGTGATTCGTGTTTAAACGTGCAGTACTAGTAAACAAAAAATCTGAAAATGTGATCTTCTAAAGGATGAAAAATATTTACTCTCTGGCCCGCACGATATTGTGTAGTAAGAACTGGGTGTATTGTTGTATCTCATGAAATCTTCTTGTGCCTGTTTTATAGACTGGAGAGAATTTCTGGTTAAACAGCAACTCCATGGACCCCGTGCAATATTCCAGTACACACTGTTATGACTTAGTCAGATGGAAATATTCATTATGAATTAACGGAAATTGGGCATGCTTAGACAATAATAATATGAGTCATTTCAATCACATTGATTTATATGTATCATTCCAAATATTACTCACAGCTATGAAGGAGGGTGAATGGGATGTGACTAGAATAATCAAACAATTGTTCTCGAGTAAACAGTGAATTATAGAAAGGTTAGCATTAAACAGAAGTTATCACAACTGTATTTATCAAATATAAATACACTAAGATGGGATGTAGCTCAGAACTCCACAAACAACAAAGCCAGCCTTTCTAAGAAACCTTGCAAATCTTTCAGGTTTATCATAAACTTTAGCATAATCATGCCAGAAAATACTTAGGTACATCATGGCTATTTACTAGCCACTTAAAATTTATAGAATTCTTCTTAAGTGGAATAGTACTTGAGTTGTATTTTGACAACAGGTGAAGTAGTGGATGTTCTTTAAAAATTTGAGAATGATACTTAACCACAGAACAGAACTGCACCATGCAGAGATAACTTCAATGGGAATGTAAACTACAGAACAGGGTGATCTCATGACTGCCAGAAACCACTGTCCTCAATTAATTATTCCTAGCTATTTTGACTGTAGTGCTCCCCTTCTGGAGCCTGCACAGAAAGGCAGGAGCTTCCACTGCCAGAGATTCTGCAAGGTGAGGAGCATTTCTCCTTTCTCTTTTGCCCCAATGCAGCCCCCTTCATCCACTGGTCCTGCCTCTCATGGCCTCTTTTTGTGTGTGTGCTTTCCTTTAAACTGATTGTTCACATCCCCACTTTCTTTCAACCCTGGGATACTTCTCTCTTGGCTGAATCTCCACTAAAAGTAAAAGAACTTTCCATTAGAAGAAAGGGGCTTTTCATAGTGGTACAAGGTGGAGGTTAGAAAACTCTGAAAAGAAAACTCTGACCTATTTTCTCTGACCTAGCTATTTGAGAATGAGTGCCACTGGTCACCACAGCATGATCTTAGTCTTTGATTGGAGCTTGTACCTGTTAATAGGACACAAAACAATGTTTGTCACAGCTGAAGGTGTATGATGCAGTCATTCTCTGATATGAGGAAAAAAATAAAGCAAAGGATGCTTTTCCTTAATTTTTTTGTTTGTTTTGGTTTGTTGGTTTGTTGAGGATTTTTTTTTCTTAGTTTTGTTCCACTGTTCCTTGGATCACTATAAGCTATTCTAATATTTTATTTCTGATGTAGCTGGAGGTGTCTATTTATATTTGAAGGGCAGAACACTGCAGCTGTATACTGACATAACACAGACCAGTTGCAGATTCATTTCAACAGGACGTGGTAGCATATTCAGCAGGAGCATCCTTGTCACTTTTGGAAAAAACTAACCAGTCAGCCTGGTTGCACAAAATAGCCATACATAAGAATTATTAGGAGGATTGTACACTGAGTGATTGTTATTTCTTAAAATCTTGGCATAAATTCTTATCTCCTGTTGAGAGATTGAAAAACTATTTGAATTTAACATCCCAGATAACATCTGGGAATGCTCATGTCACATCTCACCTGCTTGGAGATGGATTGTGCTCCATGGCCAGATCACAAGTTGTAGCCATTTTCACCTCAAAAAATGTGTAAACAGACTCTAAACACTTTCTACCTAGCAGAGAAAGGGAGCGCTCAATTGCTAGTATGAGGAACCTGACAACCCTTGCCTGTACTGTCTGCATGCTGTTAATCCTGCGTTCCAAAATTTAAATTTTAAAATAAATTCAGATTTCTTGAAATAACACGTCTCTTTGGTTTAATTTAACAATCCTCATTTATTGATTTAGTGGTATGTTACAAATTATGAAATCGGAACAAGCTTTTCTGGTTCAGGTATATTTATTCTGTCACCAGGGACCTTTCTTTTCTGGACATGCCATCATCTGTATTTTCTAGATGGAAAGCAGAGGGTTAGCATCCCACTGATCAGTACACGTCCTTAATCCAGCCAATAGCAGGTAAAGGACAAAAACAGGAGGAAGCTCCACAGGAAAGCTTTGTCTAAATCGTGTTGAGTTGGATTCAGTATGTGTGTGGGGGGAAATCTTCTGTTTGGGTTTGTGCTTGGGGGTTTTTGTTGTTGTTTTTAACCTCAGACAGCTGTTTGCCTTTGAAAGCACATTTGCAGGTCAATTTTGTCTACCTAGCTTCACTGTCACCAATCTCCATAGTTAGTGAGTCCCATCTGGATCTCGGTAGGAGATCTAAGTGTTTTATTTTATATTGTTTTCTTGAATCACAAATGGTCTTATTTCTGGGGTGACTCAGCCTTTGTATCACTGCCCTTTCCTGCCTCCCATGTCCTTTCTGAAATGTTTTAAATTCGGCTTTGCCTTTCACTATTATCCCAATTTTGCTGCTCACATAGAATAGTGAGAAATTCTGCAACAAGTTGGCCAAATGTATCTAAATCAAGGCAGGAATGAGATTTCAGTGGGTAGATAGATTTCTGTGATAGAAGAGAAATAAGATTGAGGGAACTTTTTTTTTGTCCATTCCCATCTGTTTTGAAATAAAAGCCATGCAGCCTTTGTAAGTGTACAAGAGAAGTGACTGTAAAGGACACACAGTATTTTTGAACAACAACAAAAAAATCAATTTATTTCCCTGCACAGGAGCTGTTAATGGCAATTGTTAGCACCTACATGGAATTCTATTTTTCTTCTTTCCAGGCATACTGAGCCACATTTCGACAGGAAATAAATAGCTTATTACTTTCTGGTTTAGGAAATAGCTGCTATAGAGATTGTTGACTGGGTAGATGAGACTTCTCTCTATATGAAAAGAAATGACTCATGTGTCATTATTCATTTCATTCTATCTGTATTAAATTATTTTAGATGTGTTTAATTACGAGAGAAGCTGCTTTTCCCCAGCTGTTTTTATACGACGAATGGCCTTTCTTTTGCAATGGAAATAACTTTGTGGTCTTCTAAAAGAATCTTACTTAGCAAAATTTAACTAGTGCAAAATATGCCTCTTGCTCCCATGCTGATTGTATATTAGTTAGGTGTGGAAAGTAGAACCTAAACTTTTTTGTAAAAAGAGCAAATAGATGAAGCAAGTGATCCTACATTGGTATTTTCTAACATTTTTTACATACATGTTATAGAAAAAGGAGCAAAAAAAGGGAAAAAAATAATATTTAAAAATATTTGCAGAGTCAATAAATAACATCATTGTTTGTTTAGTCAATTATGGAAATGCGATAAACAATCTGCCCTGAAAAGAAATACCATCTTTGCTATAAACAAAGACTACTCGCTGCGTTATAAAACATAATGCTTGATATTTTTCTGCCTGTAATTTGCATGGAATTTATATTCTTTAGGATTCTTTCGATGTGATGCCATTGTCATGTTTGAGATTGCTGTAACTGTAACATTCGAGACCTCATTTGAAATTGGCATTTTGACACTCCTGCTCATCGTGATGCCAAACACTGGAGTGCTCAATATGGACATAATACAGCAATATATTTCAGTTTAGAAATACTGTCTTTTGTTAGCCCAGGGTCTTTTGCCGCCATTAGTATGTTTAAATGTTTTGCTGATCCACCTGGCCCACACTCACTCATGCATGTAAAAGCCATTAAAGATTTTCTTGCCCCATATTGTTTTCTGCCCTTGGCAAACACCTGTTTCTCCACATGGCAAAATAGGCCCTATCAGGATTAGTGTTTCCTAGCAATTATTATTTGACTCATTTAATGCCCCACTTCCCAAACCAAGAAAAAAACCAACAAAAAACGCCCCACAAACTTAGTCAGATTACTTCACTTGAGGTTAAAATAATTTTGAGGCTTTTTATCTGATTTTTTTTTCCTAGAGTCTCTTCTAATATTTAGAGCCATTTGCAGCAATGAATAAATCCATGTGCCATTACGAGAAGAGAGATTTAAGAAGTCTGTCCTGAAAGACCTGATTTTTCGCAGTGCTCAAGAGTAGCTCTTACAATGTTCTATTAGCTACCTACATATGGCTTGTGAATTTTTAATTTCACTCCAAATGTTACACTAGTTCCTAACTTTTAACTTCTTTTAATGTTGAAGAGCATTTACACGACAAATAAACATTTAAATGAGGTTAGAAAAGACCTTGCTTGATTGTCGATGTTTGTTCTTAGTTTTGCAGATCTTGGCTTATCTACAGCATGGCACTACTTGCACCACAGCCATCTCCTGTAACGTGCTGGGACCTACAACTAATCACTGCCACATGTGCAGTGAACCGCTTGCTTTCTGGCATTTCTGAATTTACACAGCAAGGTCCATGTGCAGGCTGCAGTGTGGCTCAGTCTGCAAAATCCTTGGGAAAGACAGCAGCTCAGTGGGGGCTTCTGCTGCCTGAGCACTTCAAGCAGTCTGCTGTAGCCAGACTGAAATGAGCAGTTCAGATAGGTGCTCAGGTCACGGCAATTTCTCTTTGAGGCTTACACAAACCTGCCTCTGCATCTAGAAGCTGTGTTTGGAGCATCTTGGAAATGGAGGAAAGCTCGAACTAAGTGGGTACTTTGTGCAAACATCTTTGTGTTAAATTAACTATCTCTGGTAATGATAAAAAAATTAATTGTATAGGCTATTTCCACCACAGAGTATAAAGGAGAGGTAATAGCTCGTGTGCAGATGTAAATAGCACTTGAGAGAGCGATAAAGGTTAGAAGGCAAGGTGATGCCAGCCCTGTGTCTCAACTGAAGAGAAAAAAGCCAGTCAGAGCCCATGAGAATCTTTTAACCTTTTTTTAGCAAAAAAGGGCCCTAAGATTACTCTTGCTTGGTATCTGAAGCCTCCTTGTGCCTAATCTTAATGACAGCCTTCTGCTCCCTCCAGTACAGAAAGTCTACTGGGGTTTAATCTGACAGAGTGCTCAGGGGAGGAAGGGGAAGAAAATCTGAGAGCTCTTCACCAGAGGCCTTTGTCTAGTAAACCATTCTCAGGAGACCAGGTAAACTGGGACAGGCTCAGGCAATCCTAAAGGTGATGCAGAGAAAAAAGGAGTATGTAAGGGCATCAGACTCTGTTCCATTGTGACTATTGCACTTTATTGAGAAGGGACAGAAAAAAGCTAGCAAGTTATAAATAACTTGTGTGAGACTGCTTTTAGGTGGTACTGTATTGATTGCACAAAAAAAACATTCGAGTTGTAAAATAGCAGACTTTAATAAGGTTCTATCTTAAATCACAGTATATCATGAAATTGCTTCATATATGTTGCTAAGAAACTTTCTATGAGTAGTTCCCGAGTCCATAGCTATGGGATATATCAGTTGGTACTATCCATAAATTATCTTGAGCCAAATATGCAAAGAGGTAATACTGGAACTATATCATTGAACTACTGCTGGCATTATTAACACTAACCAGAGTAATAGGAACACTATCTGTGTCCCTGATTAACAACCTAGCTTAGCAGAGTCCTAGGCATTTCTGGCAAAGCTCATCTGTCACTTGAATTCGGAATGATAGTGGTCCTGACGCTGTGGATAACTAAAACACTACCACTGCACAGCAGTGCCCTGACTGTATCATTTATGAGCCTGACAGTGTTTAGAACATTTATTTACAGTTATGGTGATGTTCCAGGGTCTCAGATGGCTGCAATCTTTGGAAGACTGACTGCAAGAGCTGTACAGTGAAGAAGGCATGGCGTATCTCATACCCAGTTCTGAGAAAGCAGAGGTACAAATAGGAAGGTTAAATAATGAGTTGCCTTTATCTGTGGAACTGCCATACATTAATAGTCTTCCCTTTATCCTTTCAACCTTGAAGAAGAAATTAAAAGGAAAATGAGCCAGTTTTTCACTGATAAATCTCCTGACCCCACAGGATCAGAGGGTCTGGTGCCTGAGGGGCCAGCCTGGTCCTGGTGGCACTTATCACCCTGACTTCCTGGGTGTGAGTGGCTCTCACTTGCCCGGGGCTGTGTGATACCATCTGCCCTAAAGGCAGGAGCAGCCAAGGAGTACTCAGAGACAAACCCCGGCTCTGGGTGTCCCTAGGGTGGAGGTCAGGTAGTGAGTGCTGGCCACGCTGCCCTGGTTGCCTGGGGAGGGCAGTGGCGTGTACCGAGGAAACATATGAAAAACAAATGCAAGTATACCCCAGTATTAAAAGGGAAGAAACTTCTACCATGAACACCAGATTCTGCTTGACAAAGAAATCAGGATGCTGATGGTTGTTGCAAAAAGCCAGTGACAGTCAATAAAGGCTCACAACCAAGAAGCTGCACAGAAATGCAGGCATAAGAGTATGTATATGTAAGAGTGGGAGTAAAAATTTCCTCTCTGCTATGAATTTCCTTAAGTTGCTGAAAACTAGGGGTTGTAATTTTGGTGAAATCTGTATTCAGTCTCTGCTCATTAGCACACACCTAACTCATGTTTTTTGTTTAATTGATTAATTATGACTAGTTCCCATATAAACAGTAGTCCTCATCAAAGCAGTTTGCAAACAAGGTTGGTGTCGTTAACTGCACTTTGCTATCGGTGAAACTGAAGCATAGAAACTGATGGCTGTGACTCGAGTTTGCTGGAGTCACAACTAATCCATACTACTTAATCTTGTGGATACATGTTGTGATGGAAAAATAAAAATTTAAAAATCTTGCTGCAAAAAGAAAAAGCCTTTTTAAAAAAAATCAAAGTAATTGACAAGTTTATTAAGAACTATGTCCTGTTTGCTACCTAAACTGTTAGTAAATCAACTCTAAAACTAGAAAGGCATAATAAAATCCAGAAGCAATAAGTACAAGTGGTGTTCAGCATCAAAACTTGTATTTGACAAAAAAAAATCTTTGGGTTAAAAGTCACAGTTGGATAGTTTGCTATCAACCATCCTATGAGTGACAGCAGGTTACATAAACCAAAGTGTTCAAAGTTGACTCAGCCTAAAAAAAAAATACAAGTAACTTTGATTTATTAGGATTAGGATTGCATACACAAGAGCAGCTTTCTTCTAATGTTATAGAATATGTTGCTTTGCTTGCTGCTAAAACCAAGCTTGCCCATCACATTTTCTTAAAAGACAATTTGATTATATTATTGAAACCTTCATGATTCTGGACTTAATGAGGGAAATTGGTTTTTTTATTCTTTATTCCAAATTTATTTGAGTCAGGGAAAAATGGGAGAGAGGGAATGACTGTGGGTCTTACTGAAAAACTGCAATCTTCAGATTTTTTTGAGGTAATTCCTTCATACAAAAGATGAAAACATATACTTTACTTTTCCATCTCCACAACAGTTTCTCTAAGAAGATTTTTGGTTTTGTTTTGCTTTGTTACAGTGAAATTGTTGGGTCTTTGTCTGCTGGAGATATTTTATTCCATTCCGCAGTGGCAGAGACAGCTGATGAGCTAAAGTTACCTAGATAGAAGAAGGAGGAAACAAAACCATGGAAAAGTGACTGATTTGTTTAGTTGTATCTGGAGCTAAAAAAAGAGGAAAAGAGTTCAGTGATTAGGACTTTAGCTTGAGCCTTTACATTCTTCATTTTTGGAAGACTCACTGCTTCTCCTTGAGCATAGCATTTAATCATTTCTCCTTCAGTTCTGTTTTTAAAGTAGAGATACTAACATTTGTCTACATCAGATACTACTAGAGAAATAAATAATACAGCTATTTATATACTAATATTTAACCATGTTTATACCACTATTTAATTACATTTATATATCACTATTAAGCCTCATAGAACCATCAAAAGTCATATAGGCATGTAGATATGTGTGGAAAAAACACCCCACATTGAGTATCTTCATTCTTGCTAAAACTAGTATCTACATATATGTAGAATTGATGGGAAGAATGATGATTTAAAAATTTCTGTGCTTTTCATTTCCATATCCTTTTTTTACTTCTGTTCCTTCCATAGACACAAAGCTGATACACAAAGGCAATCACATCAGTGTTTAAAATATGAGTGTATGTAGAAAAAATCATTAAATGGTATTCTGAACAAAATGTCTAGGCATTATCACAGAAAAAAATTTGAATTTATCAGTTCATCATAGAATCATGGAATAAAAGAGTGCTAAGCAATTGAAATGGATCTTAAAGATCATTTAGTCACATCCCCCTGCCATGTGCTCAATGCCTTATCCAAGCTGGCTTTGAACACTACCAGGGCTGGGACAATGCAAAAGTATGTATTTTTCAACACATAGTTTAAGTTACGAAAAAGAAAAGAATTTTGTGTTCAAATGTAGTTAAAATCAGATGCTAAAAATTTATAGCTCTATCAGTTTTTGTCTCTGACATGTCTTTGTAAATCCATAGGAAGTGTCTCAAAACTCAGTGCAAAACTTTGTATGTGTAACTTCTGGTGACAAAATTGTGCTTCTCTTATTTTCTTTTATTTCTTTTCTCTGTTCATAACTTTAAGTGTAATTCAGAATGATATCACTTTTATTTTGCTCTCTTATTTCCTTTTTTTTTTTTTTAAATTAAGCTAGTAACGTGTAGGTTGTGAAGTTTTTCTTCTTTCAGACTAGGGTAAGAGCAAAAGGGCAGTGTATAAACTAACATCAATTTTTCACAGCATGACCAATAAGTACTATGGCAGAGACTCTTAGGAAGCAGTGTCCTGCACTGAGATGCCTTTCTGAAACACCAAGGTAATCTGTACCTTTTCAGAGTAACCTTCGGGGAGTAGCATCATAAAACCAGTGAAGTGCATCACATGTCAGTTATTTGTGCTGTAGAGCAACAGATTAATCCCAGATAACAGGCTCTAGATGCGCATGTCATATTACTAAGACACCTGTAGAGAACAATCAGACAAGGTCAAAGAGATTTCAATACAGTGGAAATAGTGAAAAAGTTAACAAGAGAAAGATACTAAGTTAATTCCTGACATCTGTTTGTTCCCTTGTACTACAGCACCATTTCTGTCTCTGTTTATCTGGTGTTGGAAAAAAAAGCTTGAAACACCACCGTGTTAATTCTGGCCTAAGCTAGAGTCATGCAGACATGGTGTCAAGAGCCAATCGGTTGCATCCTTGCGCTTTAGTTGATATATTTTAAAACATCTATGAAATACAAGGTAAATGGGATCTTTCTCGCCAGTTTCTCTGTGGCCATTGTTTTAACGGCACAGACTTGTGTAGAGAAGTAGTCCATGCCCAAAATGATGTAAACAAAATTTAAACACTAATAAGCTCCCATATTTTAATTTAACTTCCAGTCATTAGACTAAAATTTGAACCACAGCTATTAGATTTACCCTTGTGACTGAGATCCCACACAGATATTTTAATTTTTGCAGAGTTTAAGCAGTATCATGACATGTGTAATAAAAGGAAGTCAGAAAAGGGGTGTAAATGAAGTTCAAATAGTAAAAACTGCTTCTGGCAGCAAGTCAAATCTTGGTTAATCAGGACTTTGGCACAGGCAGAGTCAGGAGTGAACAAGCACATGGCAGGTTTGTTTTGCCTGACAGGAAATCACAGCATGATGTACTCGAGTGCTTATTTTCCCTAAGGCAAGGAATTGCCTTGTCAAGTCTTGATTCGTGCATAGTATTCATCTGAAGCATAATGATATTAAAAACATTTATTTTAAAGTTTTGTTATAATTTTAGAAAGTATTTGCTGAGCTGATAGAGTTTCCTAAGTAATGTAAACACTTTCCTCATATTTTTCATTCTTTTTTTTGGATGTAGGACTGGTAAACCTACACCCAAAACATTTATGCATTTTCTGAAATGCATTTTGATTTCTTAAAGGTGTGTGTTTATGTGGGGGTTTTTTTTCTAAATAGTTTAATTAATTTTTACTGAATTAATAAATACAAGAAATCTTGAAAATTACATAAATGTAATTTTCATATCTGAACAGATAAGGAAAAACTGGATAAATACTTTTTTTAGATCATATCTTTGTGTTGAAAATCTTTAACCATAAATATCAGAGAAAAGCTAATATTGTGGAGGTTTTTTCTATTTTTCCCTTTACCTTCAGTGTTCATCCTTTTTATCCATGTTTTGCTAACCGAATTTCTTTGAATTACTTTTATCATTCAAGTCCACTCTCCTGAACTTCACACTGAAAATTTCAATCCACCTTGAAGGAAGTTACAATTTCCTACTAGGTAATCTGATCTCAACACTTACTAAAGAAATCCCCTAGAGCTGCTGGACTAATTGTATAAGACTTTCTACAGACAGTCTATGAGAACTTCCCAGAAACACTGTTCTGTTGCTTGATTAATTTCCCTCCTGCCTGATGAAGTATTTAAATGTGATTGTAAATTTGAAGAAAGAAAAGAAATATGACAGTGCAAAAATGGCCTGCAGCCATCTATGATCTCATGAATGAATACAAGTATGATCAGGGACTTCTAAGGAAAGCCTCACTGAATAATCCCTCTTCTATTTTGGAAAAGTAATCTATTTATCTGCTTTAATGACATGACTTTCAAGAAAGGTTTGACCTAAAATGGAGTGTGACAGAAGCAGCTAAATGCCTTTCTCCATCCCATTCCATGTATTAGTTTATGTGCTCCAGCTGTCATATCTACTACTTAAGAATGGCTTCAAAACTTATTCAAAAAGAAGAAAAAATGGAAATTGCAAAGTAATTTTTCCTGTACTCGACTTTTTAATGTGCTTGTTCAACTGTCAGTCACTGTTTCTTCAGTCTTACATCATGTTTTAATTCTTCTAGTTACCTCAAAAGTCTTCTAGATAAAATAGGAAAGAGGGTGTTTTAAGCACACCTGATATCATCTGGTTTGGTTTTGCTATCTGTTAGTATGCTGCTTAAGGACATGATGCTGTAAATGCTTTTTCATGATCATTGGTAGAACCAGTCTTTTGCAAAGTGATTATGACCCGCCCCTGAAAGTATGCAAGGCCCTGAGAAACCTGGTCTAGCGGAAGGTATCCCTGCCCATGGCAGGAGGGTTGGAACTGAATGATCCTTAAGGTCCCTTCGAACCCAAACTGTTCTATGATTCTATGATTACCTTGTTGCTATAGAACAAGTTATGTTTTATGAGAGGCTAGGCCAATAGATTAAAAAAGCATGGAAGGAAGACACAGGAAAGAGTTTTCTCATCAAAAAGCTCATCATGATTTCTTTATCAATTAGTGAAGTCAAAAAGAAGAAACAGTTACCCCTTGGAAAGGTCCAAATCAAGAAGTAGGAAACCTGATGCATCGGCAAGCCTGGAAGCAGGACTCAAAACCCATTTATTGGTATTCATTAGCAACAGAAAGGTAGTCTTTAGCAGAAAATTGCATGAGCAGAATTAGCAAATGCAAGATGCTCTGTTGCATCCATGCATGACCTGATTTTTCATAATTTCTCAATAATCAGCTACCATTAGTCAGTGTCAGAGCCAGTTTACTCTAGGCTGACCCATTTGTGTATTTTGTATATATATACATAAAAAACTGTTAACTCTCATTTTTCCTTAAAGAAAATTTCTAAATAACAGCAACAAATAGACCCACGTTTGTCTTCTGCATTAGGCAATATAGGGGTCAAGGGTGCTAATGGGACATCAGTACATGTACAAAATAAGTTACATGTTGCAAAGGATCAGGGTTTTACTATAAAAATGTTTTTTGAAGGGAAATCTATGATAGAAGGGAATACTCCATTCAAAAGAATGATTATAGACAATTTTATTTTGACTTTCATAGACAGTGCACTTGTCAGACAGTAAAGGGAGAGGCTAAGGCATATAATTAGGCAGGTTACTGGTGTGGCAGAGAGTCACCCAGCAGAAGCTCTTTTAGAGGGCAGCTGTGCAGTCATTTATAAGATTTCCTTTCTGAAGTCAATAGGAGGTCTGAGTCCATCAGGGATTCAGAACAAGCTCATATGGAAAGAGAAGAGACAGGAAGTCAAGTGTCTGTTGTTTGCTCACCAAGAAAGACCTAAGGGCAGGGAAGATCAATACAACTGAAGAACTAGAGTTAAGAGGAAGATTTATGAATTATTTCTCAGACTCTTCATCTTTGAAAGACGAGAAGGAAAGAAAGTGTCCAATTTTCTTGTGTGAAGGGTTTTTTTCTTTCTTCTAGAAAATATCAAACATGCAGGTAGCACTTTATTGATGCTAAAGTTAAAAATTGGAGGAATTTTCAGAAGTACAGTTTTTACTAAGCTCTTTAATCTCTCATCATTTTTTTTCTTTTTTTTTTTTTTACCCCCAGACTCTCTCAAGGTCAAAAACTTAATCACATCTTCTTTTACCCAGTCGAACTTAAAACTAGGGATTCTTCTAAGGATCATTAAACATAAAAATCCCCCAACCACCATTTAAAAAATATATATAATTATACAGACTTACTCAGTATATTAAAAATAAACCTTGATGAACTTCTCTAATCACATCTTCAATATGCAAAGTGTAATGTGCCAGTGTCTTGCATGCATATATATATTTATCTGTCTTGTGTGTGTGTGTACACTTATGTGTACTTAAAGAGATAACCATTTCTGATATCCTTTGGTTATTTGAGCTCCTCTAGAAGTAGAAGGTATTTGTAAATTCAGCATATTTTAAAAACATGTCAAAAACTTTAATTGAAAAGACAAGAAGTCAGTTTTCAGTGAGTTTTAGACTTTCAAGCTAAAACTATTTTAGTCTGCTTTGGCATCTTAGTAATCAGTGGAAATAAGAAGATACATACTCTGTAAATGCCTGGTTTTGTTTCTAGGAGGAGCTTAGATGAACAGCCTAGACAAAACATTTAAGTTTTATAGGTGATATTAGTACTTCTGCAATTGCATTCATCTTGAAAATGAGACTACACATTTTTAAAATATGACATATTTATTTATAACATTAGTAGTGATATAGGCAATAAAACATGCTCTATTATGAGTTACAAAATAATAGGTTTCCTTTGTACGTTGTTTTTGTTTACGTATGATCTCTACAATTGTAAACTCACATTTTATGTTATGCACTACTTCTAACTTGAGAACACTTGTCACTTGTCATTTAAGGAAAAGAGAAGAGAATGAAAATGAAGTCTTAGACAAAAGGAAGAATGCCAAGGAAGGGAGTGATAAAAAAATTCCTTTAAAAATCTCTTCATTTATTAAATATTGGAACCTGACAATGAGTTAAAGAAAAGATTATTTAACCATAATGATTTTAATACTCCTCTATACTTCAGCAGTAAAAGAAAGAACAATAGAAATTAACATTGAATATACCTGTGTTAATTTCTAAACATAAGTGGGAATGAAGTAAAATAATTATTATAGAAAAAATAGGAGCAAGTAACTTTTCTAGGAGCAAGTAACTCCCTCCACCCCATTTAATAGAGGAGTTCCTTCCAGGTATTTTTATGCAGCTCAATGAATTCCTGTCCTAAGCCTGTTTTAAAGGGCATGAACTACATTGTTTTTAAGGAAAATAATTAATTGAATGAATTAATTATTGAATTACACTTGTTTTAACTAAAACAATATTTCCTGCCATTCAAATGTGCATCCTAGTCTCCTTTTTTTTACTTCAAATATTATTCTCATCTTATTTGTGTGTTGTAAACTTGCATTCATAAGTTTGTACTTTTATTTCCTTTATGAAAGTTCAGAATATAAGAAAATACTCTGATAGCTGTATCCAAAACCAAATGTGAATCCAAGTTCTGCTCCCCTTGAAAGCCAAGTTTTCCTCCATTTTCTTTTCATGGCTAGATTTACACTTTTGTCCACATTCTAAAGGATTATCTGAAGCAGTGTCTCTTGGGAAGCACCTGTTAAAGCTGGTATGTCTCAGATGACCTGAAGGCATAATTCCTGTCTTTTGTATCTACTTTCTTCAGCTAATAGTGCTGAGTTGATGTTGCCTTATAAATGTGTTTTATCCATGCTCCTGAAGTCATTATGCCTCAGCTCACAAACGTGATGCAGCAGGAAGAGTAAGATGACAAAACAATTCAGTCGATATGAACTATCTTGCAAATAGGATCTAAGATATTTGGAAACTGCATTTGGTTGCTGCCTCTGTCTGATTTTTTAAATTTGTTTGTTGGTATAGAGTGGGATTACTGTGGTAGTGTTGTGGGACCAGCTAGTGAAAGAGAAAAGGAATAAAAAACTTACATGTTTGCAAAAGAGCCTGTGAAATGGCAGGAAAGCCAGGTGCATCAGCAGTTTTGTCCAGTTGAAGGAGTAGAAGTAGCAGTAGAAGTCCAAAAATGTAGGAATTGAATCATAGTCTCCTAATCCCCTGTCTTGTGTATGTTTGCTTTTTAAATTAAAAATTGTTTGTGAGCAGTGAGAATTAGCTCTATGTGTACACTAAAGTCTGGATTAAGTTCACCATGATGTGGCAGATCTAATCTATGTTTTATTAGTGACTCCTTTAATTTGACCATGACCTATATTTCTGCAAACAGCTCTTTCTAGAAGCTTGTATATGTATGTGATAATATAGACATATAGACTCCTTCCAAATTTTCTTGCAGAAAAATATGGTAGCTGGTCATAAAGTATAACAAAAGGAAAATAACTTTGCAATTTTGTGTGATACTGAACACAGCAAAGCTATTCTTGCATCCCCAAATTATCTGTTACATTCTGGATGCAAATGCATGCATGTAGCTCTTTTCAATTTCACTAGAGCCTGACTCATTTAAGAAATGAGTATTATCCTGTGTACCAAATTTAGAGGCATTGGTGCAATGAACTGAATACTAAACAAGCATTGAATCCTGGCAATTTCTACATACAAAGTGCCTGTAAAAATACTTTTCCTATATCTGAACAATATAGGTAAATTTTTAAAAGAAGAAAATTATCGCCTGTCTAAAAGCCTTATTCTAATAAAGGGATTTGCAGAATATCTCAAATAACCCAGTAAATACGATCTTAATCTTGGTATTCCTGTGAAAACCATTCCTGTGTTATTTAACCTGGATAGTTTGACTGCTTCCATTTCTCTGTTTTCCTGCACTGTCACTAATTCTCTCATAGTCGAGACTTCTGGCCCACATCCATTATCCTATTCATATTCCCCTTTATAATGCACTACTCTCAGAGGCATCTATGTGCCAGTGTTGCTTACACTCAGTCTGACCAACACTTTGGCTCACCGTCAGCTGCAGAACAGATCCTGTGTGGTTGCTCATCATTCTAGCAAAATGCAGTTGCTTACCATTCAGTTGCTGATAGCAAAAGTCTGATTTTATTGAAGATTTGTACATTTCCTGTGTAGCTTTTGTGGTTTTGGCTCATTGTTTTTAGGGGGGAATATTTTCCTCAGAGGTCTTTCTCAAAGACTACTGGAGTTTTGGGATGTTTTTATGAGCTCACAAAAACCCAGTTTTGTTATTCTGAGCTAACACTTGGATTTTCATAATTTCCCTCCAACCTGAAATGTTTGCTGTAGCTCTAAACTATCTGCCATTAAGAATTTTAGTAGCCCAATTAGGTAATTCTTTCTGGTGATGCAATTTATGACTATTTTTATGTAAAGACAGGAAAAGATAGATTTATAAGTTTAGTGGAATTATTTAACAACCAAATTTTATTAATTAATCTCTTTTTTTAGTATTGTTTTATGTACTTCTATGAGTCACCTGTGTGTAAATATCCATGCTTACCATGCCCATGCAGTTTTTTCTCTCTACTGCGTCGTATAAACCTGCATTCTGATCAATAGTTTTTAATTTGTATTAGGATGTTTTTGGTGTTTCTTGTTTATGTACTTTGGATGAATTCTGTTTTTGAGAGGTCACATCTGTACTTTTGAAGTAATAAATGTGAAGCATGAAAACATAGGACAATTGAACTTACAAAACATGACATTAAGAGAATGTGGTTTTGTGAGGGATTCTTTGGAAATTAATGTGGTTCAAGCATGGAGAAAGTTCCGCATTTCCCTCTGTAACTTTGCTGCAGTTCTCAGCTCTGAACACAGAAGGGTTTCTAGTGATATTTTTGCAGAAATGAGAATTCTTTTCATCAACATTTTGGAGAACATCATTGCCTGCAAGACAGTGAAGCTTCTTTGTGAAAAGCAGATCCCTTTTGATATGTCTAGCAATGACTAGTCCCAAAGTCTCTGATATCAGAACTGACTGACCAACTCAAAGGAAGGAGAAAACAGAGGATTTGAAAAAAAAGGGAAGGAAATTAATTCCATTAATTCCATTAATTCCGTTCATTCCATTACTTGCTTGCTTCTAAAAAGCCTGAGATGCTACCACAAAAATATAGCCACTGAAGAATCCAGATGAGTCCAGATACAGTCCTCCAAATCTGTCTTTTGATTCAAAATTATAAAAAAAGGTCCTAGCTCTAAGGCTTGTTCATTTGTCAGTACCATATAAATATGGCCTACATTATATGAATAATATGATTATCAAAATAATTTTGATACTTAATTCCAATCTATTGCAGTGTGAAATATAAGCAATAGGTGCAATTTTTAGCACATAAATATGTCTATATTTATTTAGTTTTCAAACTCAGTTGAAGTTTTGGTGCTCGTCTTCCACCCAGATTCTATGGAAGATGGAACAATTGCAAGGTGTAAGAGGACTGAAAAATTATAGACAAGTGCAATCCTCTACATCTATGATACCAAATTTAATATCAAATTGATTGAATAACAGGCCAATTGGTGCACATTTCAAATGCATAGTCTCTTCTGTTCCTAGATTTAGGATTAAGTAGATGACTTGTTACATTCTTTTGTCCAATCCTGTTGTAGAATTACAATGAAATAAATAAGCAGTATTAACAAGTGCTAATCCTACAATTTGAGCTCTGCAATACCAAGTTTTTGTCTAGTATCTTAGTAATCATACATTTTCCATCCTATTTTATAGCTACAGCAATTGAATCACAGCTAGAGAGAATCAATCCATGGGTTTAGGAAGAAAACCTGTTAGGGAAACAAAGCACAGTAGGGAAATGAAAGAGTAGGGTTGGCATAATGAAACAATACAATTTAAAAGGTTTTAATCATTACAATGGTTGCATTCTGCAGTGAAAATAGAAAAGAGAATCTATGTGATTGTCTTGAAACAGACAGTGAAAACTGATCCCTTTAAGTTCTATCTGCAAAGACCAGAATATCAGAGGTCATGGCTGTTTCTGAAATATCTTCACTGGCATGATGAATTTTAATTTTGAACCCTGCTATGTGAGAACAAGAAGTGTGATCTAATAGTACGTAATTTTTTTTTCCAAGTTGAATTGTTCATTGATTATTAATTTCCTTGTTCCTTGTATTTCTTAAATAACAACAACAGCACACCTGAAAATCTTCCTGCAGACTTTTACCATAGATTGCCAGATTCCAAAATATGGACAATACAATTTCAACACCCAACAATATAGATTCCATTACAAAATAATATGGATACCAAGGCTCTTTGCAATTTTCTAGCCTCTTCCCACTGCCTCAATAAAAAAAGCATTTCAGAATTAGAAAATGTTTTCTTGTTTGATCTATTGTTGTATTTATGAACAAGGAAAATTGCATTTCTCTCAGTCATGCTTGTTTGAAAATCATGAAGCATCCCTAAAACAGAACCTTACCTCACATTCTTCTCCAGTTCAAAATAGGAAAGAATAAAACCAAACCCTGCATTAATTAATGTCCTAAAAGTCACTGAAGTAATCCTGGTGCTACAGCCAGCTTCACTGGTCTTGGTAGAATAGATGTATTTCCACCAGTTTAAACTGCTGCTGAATCTGAGTGTTCATTGCTCATAAACTTTCGCTTTTATGAAGAAAAAACCACCCTGTGCATAAATATATGAAACAGTACTGAAATGCATTTTCAAATTGGGCTTAACTTAAAATATACATTCATTTTATGTCAAGATCTGATTGGTTGAAAACAGTACACAATACTAGAGAATGAAAGAATGGCTGTGCTTCATTAAAGAAAAGCTTTTTTGGTAACTGCTGCAGTCTTGCTAGCAATACTTGATAACATTAATATCCCCTAATGAAAATTGATTTTGTTTATGTACAGTCATAATGGATATGGCCACATAATTACTGTGTTGACTGCTACTTATTAATTAATTATTATATTTTCTTCTATAATTTGTTTACCAAGAAAAAAAAAACAAGTATGAAGCAGCATCTGTTTTTCAGTGAAGTTCTGCTTTGACTTAATTTTACAGCTGAGCAGGAAGGTAAACATGGAGCTTGAGTAACTTTGCCAAGGTCACCAAGACTGAAATCTGCCTTCATTAGAGCCAAGTGCAAATTATTTTTCATTCTTGTGTTCTAGACACTCAAGGTGATGTGTTTTTAGTTTTCAACAGCTGTTCCTTAAGTTACCAAGAGAGGCCACAATCTTAGATTAGTACATCAACCACTTTCTGTGTATGGCAGCAAGGCAGGCAGAAGTTCTTCCCTGAAAACCTTAGTGTAAAAGAAGAACAGTTTGAATGTGAAGAGATAAGGAACACCACATTTTCACCAGCTGCCTTGCCTTGCCTTCTCTTTTCTCTTCTTTTCTTTTCTCTTCCTCTCTTTTCCCTTTTCCCTTTCCTTTCCTTTTCAGAGAGAGGTTTGGGATAACAGTAATACCTGTAGCAGAGTTGAAGCAGTAGATTAAAATCCATCAGGGGGCTGCAGCCTTAAAATTGGTACTATCCATTCTGCTTCTGTGATGCATGTCTTTGCTGTTAAAGCAGGCATAGCTCCTGTGCTACTGCATCAGTTCCTGCAGCAGCATAGTTTCAGCCAGGTATATTAAAATAGAGAAAAATAATTTGTTTTGACTTGATGTGTCAGGCTGCAGATCTCAGCGGTTTAGCAACCTATCTGTGAGATGATCAAATGTCCTAGGTATGAACCTTAATCTGGAAGATTGCTTGTGTGGTTTAGGTGGATCTTGCAACAAGACGCCTCCTGACTCATCTTTTGATTCAGACTTCTGCCAGACTCCTCCTGGACAAAATAGCCTCCAAGTGCCACTTGTACTTGCCTGTGGAAGCTGGAGTACACAGGTCACCCTGTTCTTCTACCCTGTAGCTGTACAGGGGCAGTATGCTGGCTGCTCTGGCTCCAATGGGACAGAGTGGATTGACATCCTTAGAGCGTTATCATTTAAATCCAGCAGTTAAGCTTTAAATGAGGATGCTGTTCTACATGACTTCCAGATTCTATTCCAGACTAATTTTTTTCTTAGATCCTCGCATCTCTCCTTCTGAAGACTGCCAGTATGCAAATAAAAGAAGAAAGGATTCTTGGGATCAGAGAATAATCATGAAATAATCTGACTCTCTAGCCCTGTGTCAGGATCTGATTATTGAGGTTCTTAGAAATACATCTGCCCAAATTAAGGTGCAAATGAGACCATATGCCAGTCAATAGTAAGGGTTTTATTTGATGGTAGATATGAGAGAGAGAGAGAGAGAGAGAGAGAGAGAGAGAGAGAGAAAGAAAGAAGTATAAAATAGGTGGGGGGGGGCAGAAAGAGAGTGACCAGGACAGAATAAGGAAAATATCACCACTCCATGGATCCCAACAATGTTCTGTTGATCCTCTCCAGCTGGTCTTCTTGGTGGTGAAGGTCCCCCTGAGAGGCATAGAATCCCATGGGTTAATATACACTCAGGCTAGGCAGGCATGTCCAGGCATGTCCCCCCGGGGGAGGGGGGCAGTCTCTTGCAGCAGCCTCTGGGTCTGCTGCATCACGTGCAGTCCTGTGGGACAAAGCCTCTCACGTGGATGTCCCATAGATGTGACCTGTGAGATTGGGGGTTCCACAGCTGGGCTGGTTTGTGTAATCAGAGGATGGGTGTTAATTGTCTCTGACCAGAGGTTATGCAACGCACCCAAAACCTCCTCCTCCCCCCTCAGTTGGGAGGGAGTCTGTGCAAACCTGGCTTCTGTGAGCTGTGCTCTCCCCCACCCCAAACTCAGCCGGGGATGATTCTCAGTGCAGCTGGTGGCTTTGGCCTTTGTGGATGCACACCTTTCCCTCAGCCTGAGATGACTGAACAATGGGTTTCCCTTTATCTAATCACCAGTTTGACTTTCAGTCCAAAGTCCCAGTCTTCAGGGAAGCTTCTTTCATTGTAGCTTCTTTATAATGAGCAAAACTTTATATCAATGTTTGAGGCATGAACTATTTTCAGTCTCTGACACCCTGTGAGACAGTAATATCATTATAAAGGGAAAATGCTGGCTTCTGCAAATGCTATGCAACCTAAAATATGTGTGCAATCCTCAACTAACTTATGAGACTACGGAGTTGCATGATTGAGTGAATGGCTGGACCTCTTCTCAATGACCTAATTTTTTTATGTCTGCCTAAACAGGGAGTTCTATTGTGGCTTAACTTAAAGGCACAGTATATTTATGTAATAAAGTATACCATGACATGATATATGTACTATCTCTTCCCAAATGTCTGCTGAATAGAAATTTCTTGTTTTCTCTTATTGCTAAAGGAAAACATATTGCAGAACATTCTTTCTGGCTGCAGAAAGAACACTCTGTCTCTCCTTTTCCTTTCTTTGGAGGACTGGAAAGCTATAGCTGGTGTCACTTCAGTTGTTTGTTTTTCTAGTCTTTTCATAGCACCAGGCAGTCGCATATATAAGGATTTGGACTCAGGTGTGAAGGCTCTTATTTTAAGGGTACTTTACTAATGGCAACTAAAAAATGAAAAATGTGGCAAAACAAATGCGTTCTTAAATAATTTCAAGACACCATAGTGACCCACTGAAAAAACCCACAATCAAAAATTCATCTTAGAACCATTCAGAGTTACAGAAATTCATTGGAGATATAAAGATTATATGCATACCTTGAAGAGATAACTGCAAAGATTTTTGGTTTGGAAAACTAAGTCTAATAAAGTGTTACAGTGGTACCCAGGTAACAGATTTTAGGAGTGTGCCTTAAAATGTAGTGAAAGAGACAAAATTGGGCAGTACAAGGAATTACAGTAAACAGGCATTTTATGTGGGTTCATGAAGCTCAAAATTATCTAGAAACCAACTAAGAATAATTTTAAAACCTGTTTTCCTCTATGGGAGGAAGATGACCACAGAAGCAATGGCTACCATGCCAGTTGCATGGACTGTATGCAACAAAGATGGACTGCATAAACAAAAGAAAGCATTCTTCTTTTGGGGATGATGACTCCAGATTTCAGCTAAAGCTGCCTGTACTAGTTTGAAAGCAAACCAGTGAGAGGCTCAAAATCAGAACTACAATTTAATAAGAAAATTAAAAATAAATGCAGTAGTACAGAAACACTGACAGAATCAAAATACAACCTGATACCCTGTCGGGCAGAGTGTTGGTAGCAGTCCGATTAAATGGTGGTTGCAATCCTCCTGAAGTGATAGATGTGGTTCTGTTGAAGCGGTGATCCTGTAGAAGGGTCTGGTCCTCCTCGGAAAGTCCAGTGGTGGTTGGGTAGCTCTTGTCCTCTGGGCACCCAGTAGGTAAGGGCTGAGTGTGGTGTTCCAAATGCTTGGTTCATCCCCCTGGGCGGAGCATCTCACAAAGGGTTGATGTAATTTTATGAGTCATGCAGTGAGGGCTGATGGCCCAGTAACAGAAGATATTCCCCAGAGGGAGTTATCAGGGATGTGTCATGGAAGAGATAAAGCACACTGCCCCACCTGGTTTTAAGGGATGATGGTAGAATACATACTTTTGGTTACATCTTACATTGTAACCTAAGACACTGCCATAGGGTAATAACTGAAGTGTTACTTGAGAAGTTCAGGTACTGCTGGGCCTAAGACCGCTATCATGGGGGAGGACAACTAAAAGATATTTCTAAGCATGCAAAAGCATCATGGTTCCAGAAGAATCAGAGTTACGTTCAGTTTTACTTAACATATTTAAGTGTTTTGATGACAAAATATATGGCATGAAAGTAAGTTTCATAATACTACAACATGGGAGTCTCACATACTGGCTATGGCGAAAAAATGATACAAAGAAGGAAAATAGAAATTAGAAATTCATGGTATCACAGTGGCTGGAATGACAGGGATTGGAACCACAAGCTGAAGAATAGAAAGATGTTCTTATGAACAATCTGAGCTGAAATTTGGCTGACCATTTAATTACATGGAGAGGCGAAGACATTTAGCTTTCACTTTTTCTTTCAAACACCTCTTCAATTCATCCACAACCTTTTGTACAGGAGGCCTGAAATAAATTTAAATACAGTTAACCCTTGGAAAATACTAATGCCCAAAAAAGTCCCAGTTGGAGGAGTATGTGTAAAAATCAAAATATGAATTTTTGGTATGGTACAGAAAAAAAGAGGTAATCTAGTATTCATAACTATCATATATTCTATAGAAGTTATTAAATATCCATTGTCTTGGTTCTATCACCCTTCTTTATGCAGTGTAATTTCTTTGTCTATGTTTGATCTTTCCGAAAGCAATTGTGTATGAAAGAACACCTAGGCTTTGTACAAGCTGGGACAGCTACATGAGAAATAATACAGCAGTCAGCATGTTTGCCTAAATCTGTTGGAAGATTCAAGCCAGGAAAAACAAAAAAAGAAAATACTGTTAGAGTTGGGTGACTAACTTGTGAGGGAACATTTTGCAAGAGGATTGCATGTGTATGCGATGGCTGAAAAAAACATGACATAATGTCTTAACAAAGTGTTAACTCCAAGGAGTAAGAAACAGTATTTAATGTAAAACTTGAAGAAAGAGGTAGGCACAGTAAAGTGAAATCAGGTAGTGATTGCTGTGATAAAAATTGTTACAGCAATAGGATTTTTGGTGTAGTCTCCAAAGGCATGGATTGTGGGTTTCAAATAAAATAGCTTAAAAACACTAAAAAACTCAATACTTTCTGGAGCCATACCTACTTTTGCAGCAATTAATAATCTAAAATATTTTCCAGTTATAACACGTCATGCCAGTGCACACGGGCATACAGATGCACTGGCACAAGTCAGGAGCAACAGGAAAAGCACACTAGTAAATCCTTTCTGACAACTGTAATATTCCATCATCTACATCTGCCGCTTAAATAAATCCATGAGGGTCAGACTGTTGTCTCTTGGTGAAGGGTGAGGAAAAGATGCTGTGAAAAAATAAATGGAGCTTTTTTAGACAGAGATTTTATATCTCTCCTCCTCTGCAATCTGGTCCTTCAGTTACTGGCTTCCATTCTTAGCATGTAGGAGGATGAATTTAAAGGCCTCACTAAAATAACTAACTTCCCAGAGTTAAGGATAGTTTTAAGGTCCATCATCTTTTGAACTCCATGGAATTTATCCAAATGTTGAATTGTAGATTCCAGGCAACTTTTTTTTTCCCAAATTTTGTGTTTAAAGTTATTCTCCTAAATGTATATGTAAGGATCAAGAGTAAGTTGCCCTTTTTTCTCACCAAAACTTAAGGGGAAAAAAAAAAATCAGATGTTTCGATCTAAAGGCAGATGCTGTACCTCTGATATTCTTGCTGTTACTTATTTAGTAGCCTGATGTCAGGAATGTGTAGCCCCAACCACATCTAACACCTGTGGTACAATGTTGCTGTAGTCACAAGAGCTGAGCCAGTTTATTCCAACCGGGGACTATGATCCCTACTACTAAAACTATTTAGCCCTGCATTACTATAAAACTTGGGAATTTTTTTTTTCCTTCTTTTTTTCTTTTTTTTGGGGGAGTAGCAAAATTGTCACTGAATGAATGCTAAAGAAAGCAAGACTCA
This sequence comes from Gymnorhina tibicen, assembly GCA_013399875.1. Taxonomy (NCBI): domain Eukaryota; kingdom Metazoa; phylum Chordata; class Aves; order Passeriformes; family Artamidae; genus Gymnorhina; species Gymnorhina tibicen. The sequence continues at coordinate 117,026 of VXAZ01006779.1, forward strand.
GAGATAAAGCAATTTATTTTTCTTTTGTCTAACCTGTTTGGTTACAGAGTTCAGTATGCAAGGGTCAGACCAGATCACCTAACCTGTTGGGTAGGTGTACACAAGAGACAGTGCAGTCCAATATCTGCATTGTTTTTAAGCTGCTGCTGCTGCCAAGCAGATTGCCATTTAAATTCAGGCAGTCAGCTGCTGCTACTGACTACTGTCATTAATATCATGGCTTTGAGTACTGTTACACTGTTGCAAATGTTTCTTAAATTAGCTTTTCTCCCTTCTGCTGTGTTCCTTTAAAAACAGCACTAGTGGGTCTTATTGGGAGTTTTGAGAGCAACTGGCCTCCACGGCATTTATTAGCGGCAGGAAGCAGCAGAGTTTTGTGGGCTCCGACAGAGAAGTTAAATAGCTTCAAACATTTTCTATCAGCTTAAAGCGGTGTGCTCAATGGTGCAAGCACACTGCTTCCTTTGCCTTAGAATCACCCTGGGACATCCACTCTGAAAGCAGATTTGAATGAGCTTGAAAATTCAAGATAGGCTTCATTGCCAATCTGTCAACAGACCCTAAAAATAATAAAAAAATAAAATAAAATAAAGTGACAACTCAGAAAAGGAAACTGCTTGGCACACTCCATGCCCTGCTTTGTCTCCTCTGACTGTTGACTATCAATATTTATATTCAGTGGGGTAAACCTGGCCAAATTAGAGACAAAAGAGGGCACTGCTGAAATCAAAATTCTGTCACAACTCACAGTTGGTCTTGACTTTTGTTTCATTAAAAATTTAATTGGAACCAAACTGTGCAGTCACAAAGCTCATCAGTGCTTCCTGTTCACAACACTAAAGAATCAGATGCTCAAACATAGCAAATTAGTGAAGAGCATGTTTACATTCTGCTCCCTTATTACTGAAAATGATTATTTGATAAACAAAGAGGCGCAGCCAGGAAGAAGCCAGCATGTGTTGACAGAGTTAGCGGGCCTTGGTGACTGCACCTACTACCTCTGTGTGGATCAAGCATGGTGCTTCAACGAGTAGTCTTGAAGAACTGATAAATAAAAGAGAGCATCCAGCTGCCTCCGAGCTCCATATTAACCTCAGGGCAGAAATGGTGGGGGACTCTGTGCAGTACTGGCAGTGCTGCTCTAAACCAGCAAGCACTAAAGGGAAGCTTGTTTGCAACACACAGAAAGAGCTCAGAGGACGACACACCACTGTAGACATGATCTTCACCGTGTTCACGGTGTGCTTCTCACACTGAGAGAATCACTCACAGGTAGAGCAGATGTTCCAGTGTAGGAAGCTATATGATACCACCATAACCTTCCCATTTCAAAGCTCACCCAGTCCAGCCATTCTGTGTGGCTGTCTAGTGAAAATTAAACTGAGAACAATGTTTTTTTTTTTCTTTCTAATGCTTTAGAAGATCAGGCTTTCCCTTGGGAATACAGGTGTTGCTGAGAGTCAGACGAGCTTCTAAATGGTTTAATTTCAAACAGCTTGCAGCTGGAAGACAGAATAATAAAAATCTCTTAGGGAAGTAACAAATACCAAGAGTTCAAGAACAACGGAACAAATCTACGTTTCTGTAAATGGCTTCTTAGCTGAGATCAGGAACTATATGAGAAACTGAAACTCAGGCAAAACTTAAACATACATGGCTAAATAAAATAAGGGAAGAGTAACCGTAATGTTATAGTCTTCTGTGGAATTACTAACTGGGAATTTATTGGATTATGTAATTTTAATACAAAAATATTAATTTATAGGGGTTAAAATTAATTACGACCCTGCTAGTTTCATTGCTAGTAGGATTGCCATGAAATTGTTGTACACTAAAAAATACACTTGAAGGTATTTGGAAAGTCTTTTGTATTTAATTGAGAAGTCCTTAAATCTGCTTAATTGGGTCTGCTGAATCACACAGGGGATAGATTTAAACCCAGAGATAGTGGGAAACAATTGTAATTTATGTGGTTTCTATTTCTTCTTAAATAGGATTCAAATTATTTTAGTAATCCCTACCTGCAGTTTGCACTTCAACTACCCCTGAATCAGAGCACCCACAGACTGCCTGCTGGGAAGCCCAGTCGGAGCCACAAGTGTCTCCTGGCTGCTTGGCATAGATATCTCCATATTGATGTGTTCCCAGTCTCCAGCTCTGTCCCCTTGCCCTTATTGCTTGGTCTGAGCAGGTGCTGGGTTTGTTACTCTTCCTCTCTCCTTTATCACTCTGTAAATCTTTGGGACAACCTGTGATTTTTTAAAAATAATTAATTCACATTAATTCTATTAAAACTGTTTCATTAAGTCACCTCCCACCTACCCACCCAGCTTTTAAAGATTTTACAGCTTTTATTTTTTCCTGGTTTAGGAATCAGTGGTTTTATTGTCATTTAATTATTGATTACTTCAATAACCCCTGCACTGGCAAGAGTGTTCTGTTACTCAATGCATTGGCTACAACACTTTTACTTTTCATTAGAGATTCCAGAACTATTATGAGAGAAGTGATCTGGGACTGGCCATACAGGATACTTCTATTAAAATAAATCCATGGGACTGGAAATGCTTTTATCCTGATGAAAACAAGAGGTAACTATACTGGAGAAGTATAATGTATGTTTTCCCACCATAAAGTAGCTTCATCTTTAGCCTCTTAGTGTATTTCACAGCCCATCATGTGTGTGTGTGTGTGTGTGTGTGTGTGTGTGTGTGTGTGTGTAATATATTCTAAAAGATGGTTTAGAACATTTTATTGCACAATGTACAGTAATTTAGATTTAGCCTTTGAATCCACAAAAATTCTTGCACTTGCATAACAAAACCGAAGGTCTGTCTTCCAGTTGCACTGTACAACTAAAGCCTTATGCAGCCAGGTTATTTCCCAAAGTGCTAATTACGTTTCACACTCAGCTCATCTGTGCGTATCTGTGATGTTATTGCTGCTGGAAGTAAAATGAATAAAACTAAATGACTGTGTACAGAGTTGAAAAGTAAATATAATCGTGCAAGACCTTTACATTCTCCTACTTCATAAATAGATGAAAGTTGTGTGCACTGGGGCGCAGGTGCCCCGGCGGCGGCGGCAGCGCTGGGGCTGTGCCGGGGCGGCCGGGCCCGGCCCCGGGCGGTGCCAGCGGCTGCAGCGGCCCCAGCGCAGGGCTCGGCTGAGCCCCTCAGCCACGGGCGGGCGGGCGAGAGCCCCGGGGAAAGCCTGGGCAAGGGAGGGCAAAACGCTGCCCGGCAGCCTGGGCTGAGCGAGGGAACCGTGCGGGAAACAGCCCTGCGAGCCCCGAGGGGAGAGCGGCAGCGGGGACGGAGGCGGGAGAGACCCGGCAGGGATGGCCCTGCGGCCGGGGAGAGACCCCGGCGGGCAGCTTTCGATACCATCTCTCACAGGATCCTTCTGGACACAATGTCCAGCACACAGCTGGATAAAAAACACATCACATGATGGGTGAGCAACTGGCTCACGGGTCAGGCACAAAGGAATGGGGTGACATCAGCTGACGACATTACGCTAGTGGGGTTCCGCTAATGGGGCTCCATCCTCTGCCCTGTGCTCTTCAACATCTTCATACACGATTTGGATGCAGAGCTATCATCACATGAGGACAACATTTTTGAGAAATAGTATGGTGCTAAACTCATAAAGTTATAATTTTACAGATTTTTAAGTTTCCACTCAGAAAACTGCATTAAATCCAAGTTTAGAGGGTTCACTTATTTCCACACAGTTTTATAATGATCATCCTCCTTGAATAACGGATGTTTTATTGCCATTTCAAATGAAAGGGGAATTGTTCCCTGTTTTAGTTAATTACATTACTATAGGAGAAACCTGGTTTACTATTCTTTTATGCCCATCAGCTTAATAGAATATTAAATAGTTATTGACTTTGGAAGAGGTGAACCATCATGATTTATTGAACTGAGAGGTAAATATTCATCAAGCAACTACAATTAAGCTTCTGCTCCTGCTCTTCATTTACAGGAAATGTAGGTGGTAAAAAGAGGCTTGTGAAATGTGAAAATAACTGCATCATTAAAGCCCAATTACCAGCTGATCTAAAGAGGATCTGAAGAACTGTAATTTATAAGTCAACATAACAAAACTGACTTAACAAAAATAATAACAAAAAGCACAAAATATTTTCTTTCTATCTTTGTTATCTCGATCATGTACTTGTAATTCCTAACAGGCCTAAGGAGTATAAGGAAAATGGTGAAAAGACAAGTAGACTCTCCTCTTAAAACATCAAGATACTGTTTAATGTTGTTAAGCTGAAGCAATGAATTATTTCAAAGCTAACATCTTAAACTTAGCAGTTTTGTTGGTTGGCAGGTTTCTATCCCTCCTAATTCATTAAATGAGAAACTGCCAACATTTGTTTCTGGTTTACAACTCCACAGAAGAACAGAAATAATACTTCACATTGTATTTTGCTCCTCCCTTTGTATGTATTCAGAAACAAACAATGCTGTTGGAGAGTTTGGATGCAGGAGAGGTAATTGTCTACTAATCTAGATTTAAACTAAAACTGGAACATTATTACAACTATCACCATTTCTGATTACATAGAATGATCTGTCAACACATCTCCAGAGCTAATGTTAAGTGTGATTTGAACTGAAAGAGACTGATTCAAGTCTTGCCGTAAGTCCTTTACATAATTATCAGCTTAATGAAAGAATGAGCATAAAGGAAATAATATTAATCATTTACAAGAAATTTGTGACTCATTTTACTGCTTATCATGTTGGTACAGAAATGCAGAAAGTCATACCTATACGAAGAAAACCACCCCAAAACAAACAAAAACTAAGAAATGAGGCTGGTAGGAGAATTGCATTGGCTATACCAGAGGGCAGGTATGCTCCAGTGTATGTCCTGATCCTGCAAATGTGTGACATGCAATGGACAACTGTTATACCCCAGTTCCCTTTTACAGGAAGGTTGTTTGATTCAGGCTGGGAGGTGGGTGGGAGAAAAAACAAAATTCTCAGAAATTCTCAATAACAAAGTTTTACTTTTAAACTTTAGAACATTAAGGTAGAATAAGGTGCTTGGCAAATTTTAAAACAACATCCAGACAAAGTAAGGGACTTCACCAACTTTAACTTAGCAAGCTTAAACTTAGCCAACTTTAACTTATCCAGACACAACAAAGCACTTACTAAGGCATTGACTGGAATTTTTTAGTCTGGCCTACAATATACTTTGAGAAGTTAGGAGAAGAAAGAGAGAAAGAAAGAGTAAGAAAGGATAAGCAGAAAGACAGCACCACCCATGGATCCAAGCACAAAACTTGATTGCTGTGATTTAGATATTCATTGGTGTAAGTGATGGTTGCAGTCTTGATCTGTTGTGGGTGGGGGACAAGGCCACAAACCACAAAATTGAGTGGGTTAAAATACATTTAGGTTAACATGGGAACATTCAGGGGATGTTGCAACACTGTGGATCATGTGCAGTCCTCTGGTGGAAGGCCTCAGAAAGGAGTCTGGGGGGCTTATGACCTCTTCTAAGACATGACACTCTTTCTCACGTCAGCTCAGTGGAGTTGAGCCAGTTATGCCGCATCAGAAGGGATGAACGCTTCCAGGCCTATGTGTAAATGTCCCAATATCTCCCCTGGGGTGGGGGAGTTTAACAACTGAGCCAGTTGGGTAAGGGAAGACATTGGCATGATGAAAAGCACTATCCCACCTCACAGGATCTGCTTCTTCTCATCCTCCCTCCCTGTCCAACTCAAACCCCAGCTTGTTGCTAAATAAAGGTTGATTTGTCATGATCATCCTCTGGTGATCACACCTTCTGCACCTGGGCTGTTCCCTTGCACATTGTCAGCAAAGCACCTGGTGTTTTTCCAAATGGCCAATTGAGTTATTAACCATTAACATTTCAGTTTCACAGCCACACAATAGCTTCCTCCCTGCCTGTGCACAATTTTTCCTCCAAAGGCTGGGAGCTGCAGTAGCTTATTTCCAAAATAAAGTTGAAACCAATCCAGGAGCTGGGAGATACTCTTCAGTTCTTTTGTGAAGCAGGCAGTGTTTTCTCAGGTTAGAATATTTTTTTACCTCATAAAGAAGTGGCAGCTACTGTTTCTTCTATAGTAAGAATTATTACTTCCCTGGACAAACTTTGCCACTGATCCAGGTGGCACAGGTTGTGAGCTTCAACTCAGGTAAATCACCTACTGGTTTTCTTGCTGCTGAAATTTCATTGAATCACAACTTTGATGATTTTAAGCCGAAGAAAACACAAGCATGAATTAGTTATTATAGTTCCTCTGAACTTCATTTTAATTATCTGATTCTGCATGTTTCATTGAATGTGTAGAAATGTTGTTGATATTCCTGTGGCAGTAATGACTTTATGGGACATTAATGCTAGAGTGTAATGCAATTCCTGGCACAGAAAATGTATACATCAAGAACTTATATAATAAAAATGTTTCATTTTTGACATAATAATCATACATTTTAAATGCCCTTAGAATGGACAGATTCATAATATAATAATTTTATAGTGTTTGTGTAAATGCTCTTCACCATGATTAGAGGTTCATGTATACTAAATGAAAAATCTTATTTCAATGAGAAAAAACATTTGTGGAAGATTTTTGAGGTAGATAATTACAGAGGTGTACACCCTGTCCAAAGACCAGGTTGTCTGCTTGCCACAAAAAATCTGACAGGAAGTCAGATTTTTAGAGTATTTTATTTGAAGATGTAATTAAGTGACTAACCCTTTCCAAAATATATCCTTTTATACTTTGGGGAATGTTTTCCACTCCTGGTTGCCTACAAAGTTCTAGGCCAGTGCATAATTTTTTGTCTCTGACCTAAAGGGGAAAAAATAACCCAACAAAAACAAAGAAGAAAAAAAATAAGGAAAAACCCCAACAACAACAAAGAAAAACAATCAAACCTCCCTCAGTGGTGAATCCTGATATTTTATTCTACTCTGGCCCCTGTACCCACATGAGCTTTTTGTTAGTGCACATGGGGGTTACCCACCCAAGGAATATAGTAAAAAGCTTTCTAAGAAACTGCTCAGACATTATTAGCTACACCTGCTCCATTACTCCACAGGAATAATTAAACTTTAGTACCAGCCAGTTCTACCTTCCCTGAACCTGCCATTCTCAGCAACTGCAGAAGAAATTAACTTATTTACATAAGTAAGGGGGATAATTGTTAGCTAAATACAAGAACAAATAACTCCTCTTGTATTCTTTTGCTGCAGAGTTAACGCTGCTGAAAAATATTAAGATGAGTTATCAGTCCCCTGATGACATCCATATTCTCAGGCTTTATTGAAAGAAATCTGTGTGTGATTCTTCTGCAGATCCATTGCTAAGGTTTTATGATATGACAGACACCTCTCCACTGCTTGTTGGTACTATAGGCTGTGAAGGGACATCCAGGCATTCAGTACTTGTGATTTCCACATGATTAAATAAATAGCACCTCTAGGTCAAGTACAAAGCACCATTAAATAGTGGAACTGAGCAGACGCCTTTCAATGGAATTCTGCTAAATTTAATACAGAAAAGAAATTGTAAATTTGTAAAAGAAATTGTCCTTACTCCCCCTCAAGTCACAGAGAACAGACCATTTGCATATAAATTTCAATGCTGCAGCTTTTGCATAATGAAAAAATGCACTCATTCAAGGCTTGTTCAAAATACACAGTGTGGATGCCTAAAGAAGCTGGCTTTATATGTAGTTACATTTATTGGATATGGCATTTTATCTTGTGTAGTATGAAATAGAAAATTGTATTTATTTTTTTATGTATTTATTAATTTAAAATTGTATATAATCTAAATTTACTATGATTTTTTGTGACCTATGGCTCTCAGATTTTTGATTTTTTTTTAATTCCCCTGTTTGTTTTTTAGAATCAAAATAGTGGCAGTTGTAGCACTCTTAGCATGGTGGTCTCTTCTGTGTGTCCTCAATGATCATTGTTCTACTAACCCTCATGCATTTAATAATCAAAACTCTTTTGATGTATCTTAGTTTAGCATGATTCAAAATATGAAGCTAATGAATTATAAGACATAAAAAATTAAAAATACAAAGCAGTGTTAGGCTGCTGCAAGAAATGCATTTTCAATGCATGCAATGTATGCAAGAAGATACATTTGTGAGAAAGTTGCAAGAACAGAGACTGAACAGGAAAAATGTTGAAGGAGATTACATGATAAATTGAAAAAACCCCACCTTTATTTAATCTATTTACCTTGGATCAAATTGTTTTCAAAGCTTATTTTTTTCCTGAAAATAATTATGAATTGTAAATTGATGTATTCATATTTTACTAGATATTTTTCCTTTTGTTGTTGTTACAAATAACATATGGAAGACCTACTTGCAGCTGTGTATTTTTATCAATGTTATGGTGACTAAGACAAAATCAAGCACCTTAATAGGCGTAAGGATACATAATTATTAAGTATGTACATCCTAAACAGTAAAATTTAATAATAAATTTAATTAGATTTGTCATTTCATCCCCCACTTCAAAATTGAGTGGCACATTTTTCTGAAGATATCATCACTAGGCTGTCATAGACAGACTGGATATTTTAAGGACAGGTCCTTAACAAGTTTATAACAATCGGTAGGTCTTAAGGTTTCCTCAGAAAGCTATTGAGACTTGTGTCGCTCTTTTCATTGTCTCTGTACATCTTGCTACATGCAGAACAAATATTGCTTTTTTTGCTTACCCTTTTCTTTTGCTGGCCAAAGCTGAGAAAAAGTTGGGAGGAAAAAAACCAAAAAACAAAGAGGAAAAGAGGTAGTGTTTATTAAAATATGTAATGGTGCTACATGTTCTCCTTAATTAGGCTCTGGCTTGATTGGCATACTTCTCTGCCTTCAGTCTTGTAGTATCTGAAATTCTTTATTTTAACTGATGTGTCAGGATACTGTTAGCTCTATAAGCACAGGTCTAAAAGGTCAGAAATTCTGATCTCATTGTCCTGCAAATCTTTTATTTTTTTAAGATTTTGGGTTGGTTCTTCAATTTTACACTTGTCAAATTCTTCCTTTCTTTTTTTTTTATTTTCTCATTTGTTGGTTCGTTGGTTGTTTTATGGCCTTTTTGCTTTTTTTTGTTGTTGTTGTTATTGCTGAGAAGTCATAGAATGGTTTGGATTGGAAGGGACCTTAAAGATCGTCTCATTCCAGCCCCCCTTGGAGGGAACACGTTCCACTAGTCCAGGTTGCTCAGAGCTCCATCCAACCACACCTTGAACACTTCCAGGGATGGGACATCCACAGCTGCTCTGGGCAACCTGCTCCAGTGCCTCACCACCCTTGCAGCAAATAATTTCTTCCTAATATCTAATCTAAACCTATCCTCTTTCAAAATCATTCCCCCTAGTCCTGTCACTACATGCCCTTATAAAAGGTCCCTCCCCAGCTTTCCTGTAGACTCCCTTCAGGTACTGGAAGGCTGCTATGAGGTCTCTGCAGAGCCTTTTCTTTCCCAGTCTGTACAACACCAGCTCTCTCAGCCTGCCTTCATAGAAGAGATTCTCCAGCCCTCTGATCCTCTTCCTGACTCTCCTTCCTCCTGCATTTCGTTTTTTGTATAATCTTAAATACTTGCTCTTATTGCTACCATACAGTTTCCCAGTTTGCTTCCTAAGCCTTAGTGGCTGAAAACTTGACAATTGAAAAATTGTCAAACAATTTCTGGAGATTTTCAGGGGTGCTGTTGGAAATTAAGCCATCATCTATCTGAAAGTCTTCCTTTTTGCCCAGACTTGCTACTCACAGGTACAGATGCACCTATGACAACCTGAAGAGTTTCCTTACGTATTTTCAAAAGTCTTCCTCTGCAGCGATGTTTTCAGCTATCCAGTTCTTCCATGCAAGTTATTTTTCTTTCCTGATCCAACTGTTCCTTCCACCTGAAGCCAGAAATTCTGCTACTAGTCTGTTTTATTTAGTATTTAAGTTCCCACGGCATAAGATCAGTCTGTTCCTTTTACCACTGCTTTCAAACAGCTTATGACAAAGTCTTTCATGTGTTAGGGAATTGTTGTCATTAATACTCCCCTTTGTAACTTTCATATTTTCTTTGTTTTATTTTTTAAAAAATCTAAAGAACAGTGCTTCCTCTGTCCTCAGATAGCTCAACCACTTTCTAGTCCTCTGACTGGAAAGTTATTTTCAGTTTTCAGTTTTGGTCCTTCTTCAGTTCTCTTTTTTTTTTTTTTTCCCTTTTCTTTTTCTTCTTTTTTTTCTTTTTTTTCTTTTTTTTTATTACCCAGTCCAACAGTAATACTCTGGTTCTAAGAGTCTCACTGCTGCTGTGGAAAGATGAGTAGCTGCATCTCCTTTATGCAGATTGTGCTTCTTACTGCATGTTTTGTATTGAAGAGTTTATTAAGTGAAGAGCTCTTAAAGAGTCAGACAAATCCTGAGGCAGTGTTTGGTGAGAACACCTGCTGCTTTTTAAAAGAGGTTGAAAACCTAAGGGATATAGCAACACTAATTAAAGCTCAGGAGAATTTTGAAGTCAGGAAGACACAGAGCAGCAATAAAAAGCTACTGAAGTTTGTGGTCATAAAGTCTAACATTAACTATTTCAATCTGAAGTGAAGCATAAAGTGAGAAATGTCAATGCCTGATTTTAACAATGCCTGATTCTCAGGAGAGAACTGAAACAGAAGACATCGAGGCACCTAAGAAATCTCTCTTGTATGGCAATGCCTGTTCAATTTTGTTAGTTCTACTAATAAATTACAAAGCTCAAGCTTTGTAACTCTTCAGAGAACTTCAGTTTAACTGCTTAAAAGAGATGCTAAATCAATTTGTGAAACAGTTTTTTAAGTAACATAGTGGCAAGAATAAGTACATAAATCAGTTGTTCAGAAGCCGTATTCAGATACCCCAAGGGCTGAGTGAGAGAGCCCAAAATGAGGCATTATTGATGGATCAGATATGCAGAATAGTTTTATTATACCACGGCCCAAATTCGGATTTCTGGCACACTGCTTTTTACGGATATAGCTCCAGGGGAGTTTAAGAATGGCTGGTAGGGTGCCATGTGTAGCAGCTAACAAATACTGCTCTGCAAGAGTGTGTGATCAGCTAATAGGATGTAAGAGCCATCATATTCATCTCTAAATAACCTTAAAGAAAAAGAGCCCCAAACCAGAATTCTCATTACAGAACGAAATGAAGTAGGGATAGGTGAAGCAAGTTGGCATGGACTAGATAATCTGTATTTTTCTGTGAATATTTCATGAAATGGTACTGACTTGTTAACTGTCCAGCAGTGGTAGGTAGACAGCACCTGTGGTTTTTTACATTGCTGTACCTATGTAGGTTGCTTTCTATGTTATTGATACATAAATCACATGAGATTTTTTTCGTCTGAATGGAAAGAGATGCTAACCCTCACGTTATTTAATATTTCTTTTATACAATCTTATGTTAAATTATAAGCATACTATTTCTCAAAATCACCTCTTTCCAGTTGATTGTAACATGTTAATGAGACTGTCATTCATTCAAAGTCAGTTTTTAGATTAAATAGCAGGAGTCATACTGAGATGCTAAAATGAATATATTACAATAATTGAGCTTTCAGTTTACTGAGAGTGAACAGCATGAATGATGGGCAACAACTCATCAGAAACTTTCTTTTGCTGCTTTATGCATTTGATTACTTTTTTCACAGGTTTGACACAATTTTCCCCACCCTGAACTGACTGACTTATTGACTTCTGTGATCTCATTTCTTTATGCTCAATCTTTTCACTATAGCTTCATGCTTTCATTTTTCATGCTCTTTTTTTTTTCTTCTTCTTACCTGCTTCCTCCCATTGAATTGTTTTAGTTCATGACAAGGTTTATGAAAGCAATGTCATGAAGTCACAAGCAAATAGCTACTTAAATATGCATCCAGTCGGGTACAATAACTCTAACAAGCTTTTTCAGAAGGTGCCAAAATATTTTGGAAGCTGGAATTGCGGACTTACTGATAGTTTGGTGTTGTACAATCACATTTGTGACTCTTTTTCTGTCTTGTCTTCTTTCTAATCTCCTGCATTGAGATGTCAGGTCATTAAGTGAAACTAGTAATAAAGAAGATAAAGATAAATTTTACTCTAAAGGTTTCCTAGAGCAAAACTTTACAAAAAAAAAAAAAAATTAGGCACCTGTGCATGAAAACATTATGTGTAATGATCAATATCTAATTATAACCTAATTATGGCTTTCAAATGAATGTAGATTTAGCCTAAAATACCATTAGAAAAGTAGATGCGGAGATGTTTTTAACATGTCCCAGTATGACCATTATTTTAGTATTATTTTTCCTGTAAATGGGCCTAGCTTTGTGCCCCAGTTACACATGATAGATATATGGTTCTAATATTATAGTAGTAATGTTAAATTGCAACCAGAGGTAGTATTTTAATCTATTTGCTTTTGCATTTTCAAACTACTGTGTCTACATCTGTAATCATTATGTGTTTAACCCAATTTGTAGCATTATCTACAATTTACATCGTATTATTTTAAAAGGAGTGAACTCTGGCCCAGGTGACAATATGAACAATTTGTGTTAAAGAGAGAAATGTACAACATAGGCTGCTTTCTGTGTTCCCTTTATTAGACTGGAAGTACTGTGTTGTGGGTGACCTGAGACTAGGGATGCCAGATGATTTTTTACATTATTTGTGCTTCCTGATCCAGCAGATTAATTAGAAGTCCTTAGGGAATTCTGAACACCTTTTCCTTAGAGTTTTCATTTCCGTCCTCTAGATTCAGCTTTTAGCATGATTACAAGAGCAGTTAGGCACTACAGGAGCTGCGTAGGTTGGATCGCAGCTAAGATGTAGCTTCTCCTCTTTACTGCAGTAAAAATACACAGAAATAAAAGAAAAAGTTCGCTGAAAAGCAGATGAATCATTACACATGCAAACATACAGAATGGAATTTTTATTTATCACATGAATGTTCACATGCTTGCATATTTCAGTTTATTTCTCCCAGTGTTTTTTATTTGCTATTAAGAGGCACAGGAAAAGGTCTCTGCACTGTCACCTACTTAAATGTTTACATTTTTGATACAAAGGGCTAATGTGGAATTTTCCAATTTCAACACCTTATATCTCTCCCCATATAGCTAGGTGAAAACTGGAAGGGTTTCTTTTTGGTGGGGGAACTTGTGTAACATCGTATGAACATGAAGGCAATTATTGTGTAGTTGTGTACACCCATACATATCTGACTTCTGGATTAAGAGCAAAATGTTGCCTGCTGCTTTTCAGGAGGAATAGAATTGCATTGGTCTGATCACACAGCCACTGCAGGAAAAATAACATCACCTATATTAAAGCAACATTTGTGTAAAAAGGCACAAGACACTTCCTAAGCAGGGGGTTCATTACAGGGTAGTTGACCTTTTTGCCCTGAGACGATGGAGCTGTTTAAGCCCAACAGGTAATGTGATCCTTTCAAGCGTTCTTTCTCTCCACTGCCTGATTTACTGCTTGCAGAAGCGAGAAGCCAAAGACAGAATCCATTTAAAACAGACTACAGAAATAAATAAAACAAATGGAGAAATGAACTCAGGCTCGTTTACTGCAAAACCCTCTCTGCTTCTCTACAGCAATTAGTAATAGACAAAAATGGCAATATTACTGCTCTATTTCTGTGAATAAAGGTCCTGTGCTACAGGTAGATGACACTAAAAGCTCCACAGTGAAAAAGGTCTTAAATAAACAAAAAATAATTTTCAAAGCATTGGATAGCGCTCGACACTATTTTCATAATGCTTTGATAAACCTTGCGATTTGGGTCAGCTTGTTGTTTTCCAAAAGCAAACGTGCAGCTTTTCAGAAGTAGCTTCATAAGCCAAGGAGAAAAATCACCCTTGGCCTGGATGGCTTGCAGCTTGTCCAGAGAGGGTACTCTGCACTGCCAGAGGCAAGAAAGCTTCTCTTCCTTCCTTGCTTATTTCAAATATTGCTTCTTAATATAGTTAATGATTCCTTTTCTACAATAAAACGTCTGCATTCAGCAGGATATTTAGCTCTTGTCCCTTGGAAAGATTAACTTCTTTGTATTTATTTGGCTATTCTTACAGAAATTAGATGACTACAGGGTTGGGGTTTTTTCTGAATTACTGCTACTGGGGCTTTTGGGGGGTTTTTTAATGAGATCTTCTGAACTAGGACTTGTATAAAACTTTGTTGACTCTGAAAGAGCTGAAACAAGACCCCAAAATAAATTCTAGCTGTTGCTTGGCACTATTGTCAAAATAAACAGAATTTTTCTTAGCACACAAATATTCAGGATTGGAAATATTTTCTGCACATCTGCTTCTATTCTAGGTTTTAAGTGAAGACTGTGGCACTTGAATATGGATCTGTATAACAATCTGGAGATTACTCTCCTCCACCTTGTTTAATATGTGATTCTCTATTTTTGAGACAGAGAGATCCCTGAGCAAAAGCAGATACTCACAAGGGTGAGAGAGTATTGTTCTAGAGCCATTTAGAGAGGTGTGAGATCTATATGGAGAAAGGGAAATTACACTGGGGAGATGGTCTCTGCATGCATTCTGCATTCTTGCTCAATGATAAAGCAGCCTGCAAGGCTTCTGCTGATTTTTGCTGTTTGATGGAGGTGTTAAAAAGAGTAGAGCAGTATCACATGACAAAGTGACATTATTTTTGCTTGTAGGTATTATGTGTTAACTGGCTTCTTGTGCTGGACAATATGCTATTTCAGAGTTCCAGGAATCTGAAAACTAACAGGACTTATGAGAGTTTGCTGTTAGAGTGTTTGTAGACCTACAGAGTGTAGTGTATTTGTAAACAATATGAAAGTAATTTGGAAACTCACAGTACTTTCCTCTATTTTGATAAGATTTTGAAAGTGACTGGAAATGTTCAGATTATTGGGGTTTTTTTCTTCTTTTTTCCTGTCAAATCTCTTATTGTGCCTTCAGTATATCAATAACCTAGTTTATTGACATAGGCATAAAATTACTGCGGTACAGCCTCAAAGGGAGTTTGTGTGAGGAGAAAGAAGAGTCAAACTCAAGCAGCATTCATTTTAAGCTAAAAAGTACAGGCAAAGACAAGATCATTCCATGAGAAGTTAGTCTGTAAGCCCCTGTACCATCCCAGAAAACAGAAACATGGAGTGGAAAGCAGAGACACTTAAACTGGTTTTACACAGAGACTCTTGCTCCACACTTCAAGCAGTGCTTGTGATTTAATTTGAAAACTGCACAAGATCATTTTAATTCATCCTGGCAAAAGCCCTTGAAATCCAGAGCATAGTGTAAATACAGCCAAATTAGGACAAGAAAGGGCAGTCAACACTCTGCCCAGATTTTTCTATTGTCCATGCAGAATTCAAATTAGAAAGTGGGGCTGATACCAAACTTAAGCAACCTATTGGACTAAATGAAAAATATAGAAGTTATCTATTGCACTTCCATTTCTTTGACAGTAACTGAGACCCACAGTTCTGTGTTATAGGCTAGTGCCACAGCTGGCCTGTAACATGAAGGAATATAGTCTTGGAGAAAAGGATTAGTCTGAGACTAGTTGTTTGTTAAGGTAGAGAAGAAAAGGAGAAACAGCAACTCATATTCTAGTGATGGTTTGCTGGGTCATTTACGTTCATCAGAAAGTCTTGATAGGAAAATAAGAAAGTTAAAATCTATATCTAAATTTGAAGCTTGAGGCATAGATAACTGTTTCAAGATCTTTCACAGTGTGTAGCCCATCATCAGTACAGGTTTATTTTACCCAAGCCTTCAGTTAAACTGTGACATTATTCTTACCTCTCTCTATAACTTATTTGGCCAATTAAGCATGTTGATTTGGTAAGTTACTACCTTAATAAAATTGATTAAAAAGGCCTAATGAAATAAACCTGGAAATCTTCAATTTATCGGACAGTACTTATAAGTAATTAAGACTAAATCAACAGTTAGCTAAAAAGACCCAGTAATAAAGAGCAGGCACTAGGATTTATCTTCCAGTTTGCAGAGATGAAGCAGGCAAAGTGACCACCAAAATGATGTTGTTGATTTCGTGGAAGTGCCAGGAGAGCAGATGATGAAAAATTACAGGTACATAAAGCTGTTGCTATGGTGTTCAATTTTCGCACCACTGTGTCTGGATTTAGTGCCTTAGACTGAAGCCTTAGACTGAATTACAAAATCATATATTCCAAATGCTGCTTATCATTTCAACAGAGCCTAGTAATAAATGACAGGAAAAGCATTACCTATCCAAAATGTGTACCAGTGGATGAGCAAAGATTGAATTCAGGCATTCTAAAATGCTTGCTTTTTTTTTTTAAACTGCCATTTGTCTCTCCTAACATATATATCCAGTTTGTAATTCCAAGGCATGAGGTGGTGTTTGAAGACCAGATTCAGAGGCTGTGAGCAGTTAGGGATAGTGACAACACGAGAGAAGAATATACAGCACATTTGTAGATCTAGCCAAAATCCATGCTTTACAGCAGAAGGGAGAAGAGAAAGCAATTAGAAATGTAAACTTTAAGTATCTCTGCAATATTTCAGGTTAAGTACAGCACAGCCACATGTGCAATGTGATACCACAGAAGACATTGCTAACAAAAGAGATTGTCAAGTGGACTCCTGAAGAGTCACAACAGCAGCCGCTCTGAGACAGGAAAACGGGGACAGGCAGACCTTTCTGTCAAGTGGACTCCTGAAGAGTCACAACAGCAGCCGCTCTGAGACAGGAAAACGGGGACAGGCAGACCTTTCTGAAAGGGAACAAATGATGGCATCAACACCTTTCTTTGACTTTCTTTGACCTTCCCTCCTTCTTTCCTATTTTATTTTTTAATTTCCGCAGTATTGACATGTTTTGCACTTGGCGTTCCCTACCTTTCCCCTTTCCTGGAATCTTATGTCTTCTGGTTTCTTGACCTTCCTCATTATTACTTTTAACCCTTCCACTTTTGACTTCAGTTATGTCCTTTTTCTGCTCTCTGGTTCTTTTCCCTCAGTCTCATCTGGCCTTTTTCTCATTATACAGTCCTTTTTCATTTTGAAACAAAGACAAATCCAGGGCAAGTTTCAATATCTTACGTTTAACAACAGCTTCATCCTCCAGAGTGGCATTCAAAAGCCATCTTGCCCCATCCAAGTAACTTGAGAATACTTTTGCAGAGCTGATGTTTAAAGGCTGTCGTTTCATTTAGGTAACTTTTTTTCTTGATCCCTTCTCAGGAATTCCCCAGTTTTTGTTTCATCCAGCCTACATGATATCTCTTTACATCAGCTGTCCCAGACAGAGTTTAATGCAAAAATGACTCCCTGTCCCAAAACTCATAAGGACACAGAAACTTTCTGTGCACACATCAGATGTGAAAACTGAGGAGATAAGCAGGAAAAGTGGGGGTTTTTTCTGTCCATGCATACATGGTTTTCCCATCAAAACATTTATAAAATGTACAGTGTAGGTTCATGACCCCAGTCCAGTTTTGGACTGTGTGAAAATGTTACCTTAATCTTTGAGTAAAACAAGAATAAATTAATTTCTTCTGTTATGCACTTTTAATGGGATTTCTCTCTTTCTCTCTTCTGCATAGTGGTCATGATCAAGGCAGCAAACTAAAAGAAGTTTCACACTAGAAAACAGAAATAAAGATATTGCCTAAAGTATTTTGAAAAAACAAAACTTGAAAAGTCTAATCACAAATAACAAACATCTTCTGAGATCTGAAAAGTTATAATGTAATTTGAAGATAAACTGTTTTAGCAGTGCAGATTAAATGTATTAGATTTTATCTGGCAAGTTATGCTTACAGCTAGGGACTTATAAAGCAAAATAATCTAATGTGATATCATACCTCAATCAAGTTTAATCCTATGATAGTCTTCATAAATACTTGTGCGAAGGTTTTGTAGAACTATGATTTTTGTGTTTAATTGTACCAAAAAATGTAATTATGCTCTGATTTTCTGTACAGTTCAAAGAAACTCCCCATCCTTTCTTCAAAAATCTAAATCTTGATACATGTATCAGTGCCTTTGCCTCAGTGATTGAACCTTATCTGTTTCATCCTGTAGTAAGGAACTGTTAGTGTTACAAAGGAACAACAGGGAAATAAAAATAAGGAAAAAAAGAGGAAAGAGAATAAGAAGTGTGGAAAAAAGGTGAAATGTTCTCATTTATCAGGGCACATTCAACATTTTACTAAGGTAAATTAGAAGGGCCATAGAATTTGGTCTAATTTTGCCCAGAAGTATGGATTAAGTGATTACTGTTTTCATAGAAATATTGACAATATAGTACAAACATGTAAAGGCACTTGCATTAAGCAAAATAATGACAGCATACTTTCAGAAATACCTGGAGATTTTTTTTAATTTGCAGAGTATATTGATGTTCCAATTTGCTAAGAGCAACACTATTGCTTCCCAGTTTTACATTTTACTAGGGATTTTCCACCTAGTGCAATAACATGATATCTCAGAAAAAGTGAATTAATTTTTTCTACTTTTGTTTGTAATCTCAGCAGTCTAGAAGTACTGGTAGTGTCTCAGTTTACATGATGAGAAGGTGGGAGGAATCCCTGGAGAGCGGCTTTCATGTGCAAGACACTGACATTTGCACTTTCTTCTGCAGCTTCAGGTTTCATGAGAGGAACATTTAGCACAGGGCTGTTCCATGTGATTGTAGCGATATGAGATGTTCAGCACTGCTACTACACTATGGATCTGAGGAAGATCCTTACAGCAGTGGACATGAAGCATCTCACCAGGAAAGGGACTGACAATTCAGAAATGAGTTGTAATTTGGATGTGGGTGGCTCCAGCTTCACAGTCCTGCAGGCACCTGTCTAAAAAACGAAATATTTTCAAGGCAGTGAAAAGAGGTTCAGGAATCAATTTTGAGGCAAGTTTTGTTGTTGTTTATTCAAATTAGATACTGCTATTGCGTGTGAAGTCAGAAAATGCTTGAAAATGATGCAGTGACTCTATTTTTCACTCATGAGCTCATAAGCTCAACCCAAGAAGACAGTCAACTTGCATTACTTTCTTGATTTTTCTTCAAGGCAAGTGTTGGTGCAACAGCAGTGCACCTTTGCCCTATGAGTGGTGCCATGCAACTGATGTGATCTGAAGTTTAACATTGGAATGAGGTATGTTTTTGTTATATTCTGTTATTTTACAATCTACTCTGCAGTGCTCTGACTTACAGAGACAAAATGTGAAATAAAAACACTTCAAAGAACAAAATTTAGATGCAAAGATTGCACTGGCAGGGTAACAGGTTTTGGTATAGTAAGATTGAAGCTACCTGCATAACTGCTTAGATGTCATTGAAGATTAACACCATTCATATTATCACTGCACATTTTCCCTGTGGAATTTCTGTAGGTGAGGATTTTCCTTACTAGAAACCAAAGAAATTCATCTGCGTTTTGCTTTTGTCAGAATCCCAAGTGGGTTGTCCCCCTCCTGTCTTACTTGGTGTTGGGATGCCTGGGCTCAGGGCATATTTCAGTTGTCTGCTCTGGAGACATCCCAGCAGGGACCTCCTCCTGGGCTCAGGAGACCTTTCAGAGCCCTTTCAGAGCCCCATTAGCCCTTTCCCTGCCCCACATCACTGCCTTGATCCAAGCACCTGGCCCACTATGTTAAGGAACTTTGTGGTGGTATGTTAAGAAAACTTAAAGTGTTACAGAACACAGTGCTGTGCTGAGTTTGTCAACCCCAAAGCTAAGTGGGAAGACATTGCTTACTGGGGGCATATTAATCTGTAGCTCAGAAAATTAATTGATTTTTTAAAGCTGGGAGAGTATATTGAGAAGAAGATTTATAATGTTTGACCTTTTTTTATACCTTTCTCTAAACTGTTAACATATATAAAGTGGGATGGATCTTTTGGTTTGACCCAGTATTGGCATTTCTGTTTACTGTAGTACAGGTGGGAATCTCAGCACACTGCTGCTGATCTGTGGAATAGCAGAGATTGCCTAACAGAATGAAGATGAGTTCCTAAACTCAAGTTTCCAAACATTCCATGTTTCTTTGCCTTACTCTGATGATACTTGAAGTGTGGCCTTCTAACTTCAATTATGTTTTGATTCTGTGAAGTTTTAACAAATGGTTTATGGACTCATATCTGGTACTGTGTACTAATCGCCATTATAATTAATTCTGTTGTCCAAAGATTAGATGTTATTATCTGTGTGGATGGAAAATCACATTTGTTCTTGTGATTTCACAGGACAGATATGAGGCTTCTGCTAATGTGTATTTACATTTCCTACTTATTTGGTTTTTTTCTTATTTGGTCTATAGTCTAAGCTGAGAGATTGCATCTGGTCAATCAGCTTTTATTAATATCTGGTAGATTGTTTTTCGAGAGGTAAGTCAGACACCTCACTTTTTTTCCTATGGCTGTGACAGGTGATGATAAAATGAATGTGTTCATTAGGAAACTGGGAGAATCATAAGGAATATGGAATCTTCTGCAAATGTGGAAGACATGATATTTTTAGGACCTTAGTGTCTCTTGGGCAAAACTTACTTTCAATCCATATTTGAACCAGTGCCCATTACTTGAATTTTGCTTTGTAGAGAGCTGTTGCCATGTCAAAACTCTCAAAATATGGATTGCAGCTGGCTTAGTACTAATTAGACCTTCAGAGGTGTCTGGAATCTAAACAGACTTTTATATGGTGTGCAGAGATACCGTCAATCATTCAGCAGAGATTGCATTCAGTTCTGCCGCAGCAGATTTTTATGCAGGCTTGCTGTTTATAGATGCCTGTATAAATGAATCTCTCAGTAGGAGAGTCACAGAATCATAGACTATTCTGAGTTGGAAGGAACCAACAAGGATTATGGAAGTCCAACACCTGGCCCTGCACAGAACAGCCCCGAGACTCATACCATGTGCCTGAGAGTATTGTCGAAAAGCTTCTTGAACTCTGTCAGGCTTGGTGCTGTGACCACTGCCCTGGAGAGTGTTCCAGTGCCCAACAACTCTCTGGGTGAAAAATCTTCTCCTAATATCCAGCCTAAATCTTCCCTGGCACAGCTTCATGCCATTCCCTCAGGTCTTGTCACTGGTCACCAAGAGAAGAGATCAGTGCCTGCCCCTCTTCTTCCACTCATGAGGAAATTGTAGACTGTGATGAGTCTCCCCTCAGTCTCTTCTTCTCTAGGCTGAACAGACCAAGTGACCTCAGCCACTGCTCATATGGCTTCTCCTCAAGGCCCTTCACCATCTTTGTAACCTCCCTTTGGACTCCTTCCAATAACTTTATATCCTTACATTGCGGTGCCCAAAGCTGCACGCAGGACTCGAAGTGAGGCTGCACCAGCACCGCAGTGGAGCAGGACAATCACAAGTAAGGATCTACAAGGTCACCTCTTCAAAGCTACTGTCTGTTCTCTTGCTCTAAGTAATGCAAACCTTTTTGTTATGCGTTGTTAGCTTGCATTCCTATTTATCTATGCTATTGTGCATCTTTAATAGTTTGTTTTTTAATTTTCCCCTGCAGGCATTTTCTCTTGCCTCAAGGTGGTTCCTGGATAAGTCCATTTTACCACACTGATGGCATACCTGTTTTTTTACATCTTCAAGCACTTGACATTTGTGTTTGGAAGTGTCAATCATTTTGTACATTTTTATGGGTGTATTCAGCATCTGAGAGTCCTCTGCTTTCCCACTTTTGCCTTCATATACACACACACACACACACACACAAAAAAGGGTCTAGAAATAAGAACCATTTCCACTCATTGGATAGTACACAGGGATCTTCACACTAAACACACATGACTTTTGCAGTGGTCAGTGAGACTTTTTAGGGCAAGTTTTAAGTTATGAACACACCTTTCTTCTAAGGTCATATAGGAGTCAGGTAGATGTTGGGCACAAGGGGCTGCCCACAGATTTTCATTAAAACTAGTGAATGACAATTTTTTAAAATTTTCCTTTTCTGAGGACACATTTTTCCCATTAAAAGGCCAAAATTATCCTATCCTTCCAAAACAAATAAGAAAACTTTAGAGTAATAAAATCCCCCTTTTCATTCACTTTACTCATGGGAGACATCACGTAATTCCCAGTTTAGCCTACTACAGTGAGTTGTTTGCTCTAAACACAGAGCAGCAATACAAGTCACTTGAAGCAAGGCCCTTAAGAAAAATGTTATTATAAGAAAACATTTGTACTAAAAAGAGTCCATACCAAAAATTAAACAGATAATTTTCAGATATAATTTAAGTGATCCTATGTTCATCCACTCTGATATTGCATCAATGTGTTCCTTAACATAAGCATAGTTCTATTGTATGTAAAATTTATCTAAACTATTAAACTGTTTCAACTCATGTTTATTAGCAGATTGTGAAAAGTATTCTGTCCTAGCCTCCAGCAATATGTAACTCAAAGTCAAGTTGAACCAGAGGCAGTATTTGAATTCAACAATCTTTGTCAGATTATTTCTTTAAGAGCTTTCCTAATCATTCTTATTTTTCAAAATAGTTGCCTGTTCTTTGATCTTTGTATATTCTTTATCTGTTTAGGTCTTTAAAAATTAATTATTAAAAAAACAAGCAACTCCTCTGAGATGTATAATTTTAAGAACTGCCGTGTCAATTTCTTAAAATTTAACTACTATATTATTTTTACCTTTTCTGCTTGTTCTGTCCTCAATAAAATTATGAGTAGCAAAAAGGCTGTTATGTTTGCTGAGACTTATCAAAAAGCTATTCATGTAGATGAAACTTAACAGGAATCAAACAACATAGCTGCATATTTAACTACAGGTACTCAAATGATATTTGTCCTGAAAAACAAAAGTCAAGTCAATGTACTTTAAAATGCAATACATGCACTCATTATGGATTCAGCTAATCCATCACGCTCTCTATTTCTGTCTCTATACTTTTTTTTTTTTGGACTCAAGAGATTTACATGCTTGGGTTTGGTTTTACTTTGTATTGTAGTTCAGAAGGTCAGATTTTACTGCAGGTGAAACTGGTGTACTTTTCACCTAGAGATTACCAAACAATGGTGCCTTTACCTGTTAGGTGCAGGTTAGAGAGAGAACCAAGGCATGCAGCAGTCTGTGCAGCAGTTCACACGGACGGGTGCACACGTTTTTCTGTGTTGTACTAATTGTGTTGAACAGAAAATGATTTAGTGAGGTTAGGTTAAAAGATCAAAATGACAACTAACTTTTCCGTATCAATCTGAGTGTATTTATATCTTTTTTTTTTTAATATGCCAGACAATTAATTCATACCTCATCTGACATCACTGCAAGGACAAAGACCTATATTGTAGGCCTGGCAAAATTCAGTTTCATCTATGCTTTCAAAAAATGCTAAGCTAGCTCTGTACTTTCAGTGAAGTTTTAAGACCATTAATTAAATGTGACAGCTATCTGACTACAGCTTTGTTTCTCTCATGTTGACCTCCAGATAGGTCTGCATCACTTAAAATTTTTTTATCCTCTATTTTTTTAGATATGTACAGCATTCTTCTTGATTCCCTCAACTTCCTATCACAATCTACACGGACTATGATCAGACATGTTGATTACAGAGAATGTGCGTGACATATAGAAATGTCATACTACAGTGACACTGGGCTCTTAAGACTTTAATGAACATGTCAGTTCCAAGATTTTAACTTTTTATGAAAAAAATCTCTTAATTTTTGTGTTGACTTTTAAACGGGGTACTACTCTATGTTTTAATGACAATTGCAGCTATTTACATGCATTTTATCCCCAAAGAAGTAATCCTTTCCACTGCAGCTCCATTTCAGAGTCTTTAGTTTTCCACATTTTAATCACCTTTACTGAGTTTTAGTGGTGACTATGAGGTGAATAATTTATCATACTCTAAACAGAGGCAAAGAAGCAGAGTAAATGATTCTTCACAATTAGATTTAGAAGGTGACTTTAAAATCTTAGGGGATTGCCCAATATATTAAAAGTAGTCAATTTAAAAATTTAATTAGAAAGGTAGAGCCTGGTTTTGTGTGTTATACGTGTACTTTAGGTTCACCCTGAAGAAGATTTCATTAACATTTGCTCATTTTTATGCATTTGTGTTTTTAGGATTCTCTTCTTTATAATGGATCTGCTGTTACCCTTTTTAGATAGACACAAGACTAAATACACTCAGGCAAAACAAATACAAAGCCATTAGTGAAAGGGCACATTTTTGAGCAGTCAATTAGGATAGTCTGGTCTATTTAAATTCTAGCCAATTTATTTTCCTTACACATTTAATTCATTAGAACAAGTTAGAGAAGTTGAGGACTCTATATAACGATCTTCTGAGTCTTTTTTCTTACAGAGATAACCTTACAGAGATGACCTTAAATCTTGCACCATGGTATACAAACATATTTCTGTTGTTGATGAAAGAAAAGAAAGGTATCGTGTCTCTCTTCAATATATAAAAAAAAGTCTAATGACAAATATTTCCTCACTGCATTTTTTTTTTTTTTTACAAGAGGTTGAAAGCATGATGGTAGTTCAGTGCTGGTTTTTGTTGGGAAATATTAAGTGGTTTAATAAGTTGTTTATATGGCAAATCTGTACCCATGTAGATAGAATCATAGAATCTTGAAACTAAACCCCGAGTCCCTCAGCTGCTCCTCACAAGACTTGTGCTGCAGACTCTTCACCAGCTCTGTTGCCCTTCTTTGAACATGCTCCAGCACCTCCATCTATGTGCTTCTTGTAGTGAGGGCCCAGAACTGAACATGGGATTTGAGATGCGGCCTCACCAATGTAGAAGGACAGAAACTGCCTTAGTCCAGCCAGCACACTATTGCTTCTTGACCACCTGGGTACATGCTGGCTCATGTTTAGATGGCTGTTGACCAACACTCACAGGTCTTTTCCTAGAAAGCACTATTCCCCAAGCCTGTAGCGTGGGCTGGTTGTGAGCCTAGTGTAGAACCTGGCACCTCACCTTGTTGAACCTCATACAATTGGCCTCAGTCCATGGATCCACCCTATCCAGATCCCTCCTACCCTCCAAAAGATCAACACTTCCACCCTACATGGTGTTGTCTGCAAACTGACTGAGGGTATGCTTGACCCCCTTTGATTGAAGGTCATTGATGAAGATGTTAAACAGGGCTGTCCGCAATACTGAGCCTTAGGGAACACCAGCAGTAACCCACTGGATATAGCACTATTCGTCACCACTCTTTGGGCTCAGCCATCCAGACAGACAGTTTTCTATCCAGCCAAGAGTACTCTCATCCAAGCCATGAGCAGACAGCGTCTCCAGGACAATCCTCTGGGAAATGGTGTCAAATGCTTTATTACAGTCTTGTTAGACAACATCCACAGCCTTTCCCTCTTCCACCAAAGATGTCACCTTGTCATAGAAGGAGATCTGGTCAGTCAAGCAGGACCTGCCTTTCATAAACCCAGGTTGGGTGTGATCCTATGTATTGTGCTGCATGATGGTACTCAAGGTGATCTGTTCCATGAACTTCCTGAGCACTGAGGTCAGACTGGCAGGTCTGTAGCTCCCTGGATCCTTCTTCTGGCCCTTCTTTTAGATGGGTGTCACATTTGCTTACTTCCACTCAACTGGGACTTCCCCTATAAGGATGCTCAATAACTGATGGAAAATGGTTCCACAAGCTCTTCTACCAGCTACCTCAGTACCTTTGGGTGGACGCTGTCTGGCCCTATAGACTTGTGTCTAAGTAATGTAGCAGGTTAGTGACTTTTTTTTCCCATGGATTACTGGGGCTTCATTCTGTTTCCCATCCCTGTCTTCCAGCTCAGGGGCCAGGTATCCTGATAACAATTGGTTTTACTTTTAAGGACTGAGACAAAGAAGGTATGAGGTACCTTAGACTTCTCCTTTGTTATTATGTTTCCCACTAAAGGACAGAGATTCTCCTTAGACCTCCTCGTGTTGCAGATGTGTCTATAGAAACATTTTTTTATCACCTTTTATGGCAGTAACCGTATTAACTTCCAGCTGAGTTTTGGCTCTTCTAATAACTTTTTCCCTGCACGACCTCACGACATCCTTGCAGTCCTCCAGAGTTCCCTGCTCCTTCTTCCAGTTTAAGTTTCTGGTGTAATTTCTGTGGAGAAATATTCTATGGCTCACCTGGAATGTGATTATTCTATCTGTTCTCAAATTGAATTGAAGTACTTTTATCTTGAATAACACAGAAAGGGTCAGTGGTTTTGGGTTTTTTTCTTCCACTGCTATAAATAGCCTTTGAATTTCACCTTTTGAAGATGACATCAGACTTACCAACTTTTTCTTAACTATCTTTAGAACCAGGAGAAGATTGATTCCTTCAATGTCAAGCATTTTAGTGAGGCTGACAGTTCTGGAGAGCTGCAGTGTTAAATAGCATTAGAAATAATATACACACCTTCACAGTGTTTCTAAAATTATATTTTTGCTAATTTAGAAGGGATAAGTGAGACCATTTAAACATTCCTCTCAGTATCACTGCCAATAAAGCTGACCTTTGTTCAGGAGAAAACCTTATTTTTAGAAGCTAACTCCATCAAATGTGTTTTGTAAGCCATCTTATCCTAGAATTCAATAATAATTTAAATAAATAAGAACAGTAATAATTGCTTTTACCAGGAAAATTTACGATTTTCTTTCAGGAAGAAAAGCAAAATACCTTTTCTGTGAAAGAAATAATTAATTGTAGCTCCATAGGATATTATTTTCATGCTTTTTAGCTCAAGGCTGAAGGTATCTCTTTGGGGAAGGATATGCTTCATTACCAATTATAAATCATGTTTAATACATTTTATTTGAGTGAAACATGTAGCACTAAGAGTGCAATATTGGCATCTTTTGAAAATTTTATAAAACTATTGCTTAACTTCTGCTAGATCTAAAATTTCAGACAAAGTCTAACCTAGCATTTATCCCTAGTTGAGTAAGTTCTATTAAAGCTTGTGACAGGAACTTTTCTACAGGAATCCTGTGGGAAGGTGTCCATATTCTGTGGGATGTTAGTGAAATTACATAAGTGTCCACAGATTCATGTGTTTATATATTTTGTGATCCGAGAAAATAACATTGATTATCTGATTTGCTGATAGATAATTTTGAGGCAAAACCCCCATGTGGTACTAAATCACTTTTGAAAACTCAGAATAGTTTCTCAAAATGGCCTAATATGTTTTCTCACATGGCAAAAGTAGAGAAAATAAATGGAGTTACACTGGTATATGTCAAGTGTTTTATATTCTATATTCATGTGATTTTAAGAGTATGAAAGACTACACAAACACAAAATCAATCATAAGCTCTGAGCAACTGAGATAAAAAAGAAATAAATTTGTTAGAAGTTCAGCTGATAAAAACAATTCAAGGCATGGTATAGGACATGAAAAGCATTATCTGCCATGTGAATGTGTAATGATTACTTTGCCTTCTAAAACTGCAGCTAAACTAAAATCACCAAGTATGATAAATGTGTGAGTCAGTCTGTTAAGGCATCCAGAACTTTCTCACAATTTCAGTATTCTCTTTGTGGGATCTCAGTGGACATAGTGCAATTGCTTCTTTCCCTAACTTGTTGTGATTTGGTATTTTGGGTTTGTGGTTTTGATTTTTCAATGTGAAGGAGCAGGGATGCATGAAAGATAAAATGCCGTCCGAAAGAAAATATAATTGCAACAGCTGGAATAAATTATCATCAGTCAAGATGGCTTGGAGGGTGGGCACATGGGAAGATCTATTCCAAGGCTGTGATAGATTTTGAGGACAGAGCAGTTAGAGCCTTTCCCATTGTGGAAACCACTTGAATTTCTTTGAATAAAGTTTTGAATTTTATGTATTCAGTGAAGCAAACAGATTAATTAACCTTTCTCATCTGTGAAATTAAAACTTTCATAAACCCAGAGGAAAACAGAGGCAGTATCTGTATGTTACACAGGTCAAACAAGTAGCCCTGACTTACCCAAGACACAGAATTATTGCAGCAGAAGAGTCTGGTTTTAATATGCCAGCTGTACTGTTCAACTAAAACTAGTGGGCTAACTTATTACGGCAGTATTTTTATTTAAAAGTGTCCTGGGGTTATATGCCAGTTCTGTGCTGCTTCACTCCAACAAGCAACCCTAAATAATGCTCTGACACTTGTGAATAGATTCAATTATTTCATCATCACTGAAGTCAACTGCCATAGTTGGTTTTTAATGTGAAATGCAGGTTTACTGATGCCTCAATTTAGGCCATACCTAAATCTACAAAATACTGTTTGCTCATTATTAGCATAGGTTTGCTTATTATCTGTGAAAAAATTTGCCAGGCTTGCTGAGGAGAACTGATGACCCTGGTTGAGCAAGAACGTGAGCCAAGCCCCTCGCTGATCCTGGCACCTGCTCGAGCAAGGGCTGACACCTGAATGGTGTCTGGGGTGAAGCAGAGGCCTCACAGCCCCATGTGTAGCAGTGAGGCACAGAAGAGCACCTGCATCTCTGTACCAGACATCAGCCTCACTTCCCCTTCACTGGGCATAACAGGCCCATAAGCATAACTGTGAAGTTAAGCTTAGTGAAAAGCTTAAGCTAGTGAATTTGTTTATTTAGTATGACTTGCTATCTTAGTTTAGTTAATCATTAGTGTACTAAGTGCAAAAGCATTTAGTGTATTTATTAACAATAATTCCAAGTCTGAATTTTTGTTGCTTCTGTAAACTGGACTCTGTGAATCTGTGATTGTGAAAGTTCTTGTTGACTGCAACTGGACTTATAGTGCTGAATTGGCTGTAATAAGAAACGACACCCAGCCTTATCCAACCCTCTGAGGACCAGTTGAAATGCAAAAAGAGTTTATTTTCTGCCAAATTCTTTTACCCTTGAAACACCAGGATTAGGAGAACTGTGTGTCTAAAAACCTCTGCAACTCATAAAAGCATGCTACCTTCATACACATGAAAGTATGCTTCAGGAATGGCACTGAAAATTTTGAATTTTAATCTTTGCAAAACAAGGCCACTAAGAAACAGAAAAACTGTTTTCAGAGCCTGAAGTTATATTGGCATTTGTGGTTCAGGTAAATAATATTTTATCAGTCCATGGGCAAATACTGCATTTTTTATCTTTATTTCCCAGTAAAGTAAATACTGAATTTAATATGAAGCTACCATTGTGACAAGGTAAAGATGCTTACAGCAAAATTAAATTGTAACACAGGCTGTGATTCAAACCCAGATCTGGGACTACTTTGGTGAAATTCAGTGACACTAGAAGTCTGCATGGGGTCTGAAGTTGTAAGCCCAGATACTGGCCCTGAGTATTTTATAACACAAACCATGCCTCTAGCACCACGTAAAGGTGCAAATAACTTCAACAGATATCCTATATTTCTTCATACCTGCTTGCTTAGAATATAATCTTAGGGGACAAGTATTTTATTTATTACTTTGGAGGTTTTCCTTTTTGGTTTTTTTTTTACTGCTTGTAAATAAAACATACTTCAAAGCATAGAGGAAATGGAAGTGACTAAGAAGTTACTTCTAATCCTTAACTTCAACTTTTTCTCATAATTATATTTGAACTATGACCTTCATCTATAAAGAAGACTTAATAGACTCTTCCTTGATAATTTTATTTCTAATAAAATAAAGACTTATTTTAGGAATAAAGCTTTGCATTCTGGTGAATAATGGGAAAATATGGCTATTTCACATAAAAGGAAAACATGAGTACAGTTTCTGCTAAACATGGCTAGAACCAGTACAGGAGTTCTAATCTGAGTATGACTCTGTATCTCAATAAAAGTCTTGAGATTAACTGAGGAAGAGGATACTAATTCTGAGAAATAAAGTACATTTTTAGTAAAATAAGTATAAAATGAGAATTTTTCTTGATTTCTATGGTCATGTTTTTGCAACTGCTGATATACTTGATGAAATAATGATAACTATAGTAATTTCATACTGCACATCGATGCCGGAACCTAGCAGCCTGAATCTTGCTCCTTGGGGCAGTAAAACCCTAATTACATAACTGGAGTTTACCTCAAACCACCTAAGCAAGAGAAACATGCTATTATAGATAAATCTAGGTTACTTAATCTGTTCACATATTTTTTGAAAAGCCACTGATCTAAATTACTGCAGTTATAGTAAGGGCACATACTGCCTTATGTCTGTATTAAGAAAACGGCAGACACTAAAAGGATTGAGTTGTGATTGATCTCAATGAACCCCTCTCAAAAACGCGACATCCCGAGCCATGAACAACACCCAGCCTTTCTTTTGTGCTTGTACATTTGTCCTGTCTGTGGAAATGGAGGGATATTTTCATTGAATGGGCTTATGTGAAAACACGCATACAGCATAGAGTAAACCTTAGCAAAGAACAATGTGCAAATTAACTTGTTTTGCTTTTTAACTTGACAGCATCTCATTTATTTATTACCTATTCTTTTACTCTCACTAATTATAAAAGTGCTTGTAATAAGAACTTTAAATTCTTCACGTCAAGAAGCAGGCTCTAAAAAAGTCTAATTTTAAAACAGCAGCATAATTGAGCTGCTCAGATGACAGTTTCTTGAAGATGTGAAAACAATTGCAAATTATCTTGAAGGCAAGTGATTCTCTACTTGATAATCATTACATGTTCATATTTTTAAGCAAGGCTTTTGTTTCACACTGAGATGGCCAACGTCATAATCTCTTCATCATAATATGCAGAGTGAGCAGAGATTTCTTCCAGGTGTGAGATAACAGCAAAATTGATTTGACAGGGTGTTGAACACTGATTTTAGTAGAATACTCAGTATTGCCCTTGTACTTTCTTCAGACAGTCCCAACTGCATAACACTGGATGGAACCAAAAACACAAGGCCTGAAGTTCTCTAGGTAGATTTCTTTTAGTAACTTGGTCATTCTGGCAAAGCTTTTTAGCCATCTCAGTTTTAGTCTTCTTCCAGTAGCTGGCATTCAGAAACCCCAGGCATGACGAATTCCTGCCTCCACAACTCCACTGAAAAATTTGCTTTTATCAGGTTCTTCACTCATCTCCTTACCCAGAGGTACTCAATAAAAGGAGATATGGGAAGTCATGAGGCTATTTTCCTGTCTCACAGACATTAAAGGTGAACCAAAACATGAGAACTATGCCTGCCTCTTCCTCTACTAAGGATTGGAACTTTTCAATAGAAATGGTAATTTAAAATACAGATGCCTTGCATGTACTGTTCCTGTGTTAAATGGGCATAGTGTTCAAAAAAAATGTTAGCGACATAAATCGGTATATGTAGTTCTTTACAAATAGTGAAATGAAAATACACTTCCCTAAATATGTCTGTTGTGTCTAGGATTAAACAAAGCATAAAATATTCTCCCCTGCCCATGCAAAAAAAAAGAAATTAATCCATGAAAAAGGACTGATAATGAAGAGGAAACCTGGAGTATTTGCTTTCATCAGACATATAAAATATGCAAATTTTAAATTATGTTACTTCTCCAGTTAAGGTATTGTGGCTGTTTCAAGGTTGTATGCACTTTTATTTTGTTTTAGTTTTAAGAAATCCTCTGGCCCATATGAAGCAGAACAAACATGAGCATCCTAGGTAAATAGTAGCTATGCCTATTCTGGTTTTAATGTTTCAAACTGAATTGGAATATGTCATTTTATACTGAATCTACTGCTTGATGCCACAATCACTGTGTAGATATCTATGACATACCACTGTAGCATATCAAAAGTCAGACTAAGTTCTGAAAAAATTTTTAGGAAAATTTCTAGTAACAAAGCAAACCCATAGTGAGTCAGGAAGACAAACCTTTAAGTCTTAAGTTACTGAAGACATATTAGACATTTGTTTGGTATCTGATTTGTTATGAAGGATCCAGTATTCAGGAAGAGGTCACTGACTTAAAAATATTAGCTTATTAAATCTTGTAACAGATGGTTCTTTGTGTTATGTTCACCGTTACAACCTTTCAACTTCCTAAAGGTTTCACTGCTTTCTTTTCTTTTTNNGAAATATTCCTAGTTTAATTACGGTTTCTACTTCTTTGAGCCAGCCAAAGTTTCTTTTTGATTTCTGTTGCATGATTTAGTTACCAATCTAGATTTAAATGAAATCTGATTATTTATTAAGGTGTGATCTGAAATCTTGAATTTAGAAGACAGAAGAGTAAAAAATCCTAGAAGTAACACAGTATCTTATCTACCATAACTAGTTTTACATTGTGGATTTATAAGACAAGGCGTTATGGCAACAACAGGGTATTCAGGGTTTTCAGATTGGGTAGAAGAGCCAAACTTGCTTGAAATTTAAATGTGCCAGCTCAGAAATACTCTTTATAAAACAGTGTAAAATTTAGTTAAGACACTTTTATTGCACAGGAACTGTGAAACACTAATAAGCCAGGATCTATGCGTTTGATGTAATTCACAATTAAAATAAGCACAAGACATAGTTTTGTCTAACTTATACTAGTAACACAAAATTATTCTCTATTCTAAGAGAATTTCTGCCAATATACCTTCTCATGGACTGATTAGACAGAAGCTATCTTACTAAACAAAACATTTCATGTAGAGTTACTGTATTTTTAGATTTCATGTAATATTACTCTTTAAACTCCCATGGAAAAATGTGTATGTAAATAGAAGACTTGGAAAAAAATAGTAATAGTGGACATGAATAAAGAGCAGAAAGAGGAATTTTTAGAACATCAGTTCATTTTACTAAAAGAGAAGAAACAAGAAATGGCAAGCCTTGCTATTCATTGTTGCAGTGGCAGTTTCTTCTATTTTTATCAAGCATACTTTACAACATTTGGAAAATGTGATAGTTAAAAACAATCAAAATGTTACATTAGTGATTATACACTGTTAACTTTTCCATTTGCTTCCATAAAAAATACAGTGGTAAGTAACAATTACTTCCAGTTTCTCTTCAGTTTTATTTGAAATCTCTGGTGCCTGGTTTCACAATTCTGAAAATTCTGAAGTAAGTTCTAAAATATGATGCTGCACATTGATGTGAACCTTCACTTCATCATTTCAAAGATGGGAGGAAGATTGGGGTTTAGCTTTTGGTCTGAAAAGGTCAGCTATTAAGCTACCATACTCTTCTTTGTATTGTAGTTAAATACTTTTTGTCAGGGCGTACAGAAGACATAAATGTGGAATCCACACATACAATAATCTGTTTATGAAAATTATTTGGGGAACTCTAACTTCTGAAAGCAGTAGTAAAATGAGAGGAATTACTGCAAATGGTCTGGATTTATTTCCTACCATTTTTATTTTAAAATCTCAGTTTTCATTGACTGAATCCAGTCAATATTTGTGTATTTTTGAGCTACAAGAACAACTGTTCTTCTTTGGGTACATGCCCAATGTCAATGTCCACATTGAAGCTTTTGGGATTATTAACAGAGAATTACCAGCAGTTGGACTCTAAAAAGGAGTAAGTTTAAACCAAGTGTTTACAGTGTGCAGTGTAAGCTCTCACAGCACCAAGGTCAGGAAAGATAAAACTGAAACATTAAAAATAAATCAGAGGGTTACCAGCAGATGTCAAGGATGCCCAAGAGTAGGATCTGTTACGAATATCCATAATCCAGTTCACTGCAGCAGACCCCAAATTTAAACTACCAAAGCTTAGTAGAGTGTCTTTACTTGTATGCAATGACAAAAGACCTCCTAAGGGGACTATTTTGATTGTGAACTTTTCCAATTAATCTGTTTATCAGTGAACTGGTCATAATGAAAAAGAAAGTAACACACCAATAGTGTGAAGCTACAGGCAAGAATCTGCTAATCAACATAAATTTTACTAAAAAAATGGGAGAGGAGAAAGAGAAATCTTAATGACAGAGCTTGTAATTTCCATGTTAGGCACAGTGGGAGAGAGACATCCAAAGGTCCCTTGGGTTGGATGAAATAAATAAATTTAAAAAAATGCAAACAAACAAAAACCACCACCATGAACAAAAGGAATTGCAAATGCTAATAACAGTTGAGAACAAGTCCAGTAAAGCTACTCTACTGTATATTTATCCAGCCAAAGAGAGGAGACTTGCAAGTGTCATGAAAGATGTAATCTTCAGGAAAGAAAATAGCGAAAAATTAGGTGGCAATGTCTTACGAAGATTCTTCTGTGATCCTTCATTTATGTGAGCATTATCATTAAATCTAGACGTGTAAAATCAGCTTCTCATTCACGAGATAGTGGATGGCAAGGGCAATCATATTAGGCTGTGTCTCTATTAAATGTACTGTTCCCTTTACTAAAATAGCACATTGAAGGTGAGAAAACAAAGTCATGTCTATTTTTAATTCTGATATCTAATATAGTCTATGGTATCAGGAGGCACAGAAACAGGAGGTTATAAACCAAAACTTTCCTTCTTTGGAGACAAAGAAGTGGTTTCTATGTATACATATATATATGTATGTATGTACGTATGTATGTATGTATGTATGTTTGTATGTATGTATTTTCAGACTCCATACATTATTAAAGAAGCAATATGTTTCCATGTCATAAGTAATAAACATAAATTAAATATTTCTTTTAAAGTTCTAAATAATTGAAAATAGGAAAATGCAAAGTAACTTAGTGGAGGAGGATGGATTTGTGTTGGTTTTGCTCTGGACTGCAATCACAAATAATAAGGTAATTTGTCTTTTTTAAGAAAAGAGTAGAAGGTACAAGAAGAGTACACATTGTTTGCAAAGAGTTTTTGAGGTAAAGAGAATTTTTTATAGTCAGTAGCTATTTCAAAGCTCTCCAGGACACAAATTAAGGTTTCCTGTGTTGTTGAACGTTGCCCTGGTCTTTTATGTACTAGTCAATACCTCAAATATGCAAAGTTCAAAAAATTGGACATGGCACAGGCAAAGATAATAAGGGACATTTATAGTGATTTCAAACAAGTTTTATTGGTTTTTTATTTTACTTTTGGCCTCAGAAGCTTTAGAGAACATTTGAGTTACATTTGTCCTTTTTTTCTCCAAAGCTGTGGGAGCCAGGTACTTCTAAAATGAAGCACAGATTTTCTTCTAATTACATGACTGGAGGAACTGGACCTTAAAGTTTGTACAACATGGGAATTGCAATAAAACTGGGAGTTGACAAGGGTGCACTACATAGAAGAAATCTTAATTCAAAACCAGAATCTTGACATAAGAAAACCTGATAATTATTTGAAATGATCAGTTCATAGGCATGCAAGTAGTAAAGATGGAATAGTAGCATCCATGCAGGACCAGACCTATAGAGAAATCCACTGGAAACATCAAAATTATCCCTCTTTTCCCATGTATTTCTATCTCATTTAAATATAAAACTCTATTCTTGCCTTCTTATGCTCCCTTTTGTTTAACTTTCTCATATTTACACTTTAAGGCAATTTTCATCTTTCTTTTCTACTGGAAATATAAAGTACATTTTTCCTACTCCTAAGTTTGGGATTTCTATGTAGAGGCAGTTCTGCATTTATGTCATCATACTGCAGAATGTCATCATACACAAGTGCTGGAAGTGACTGTATTTGGTGATCAAGTGTCAGGCATGTTTAAAGGAATGACGGAATTGCAGGTTGCATCAGCCATTCTGATGCAGATGGAGAATTCCATGTTTACAGAGCCTTCCACTCAAGTGTAATGAGGATTGAGAAGTTTCATAACACATAAAGAAGTCTTTTTAATGGTGGTACACCCACCCTGTATGACACCTGATCAACTCATGTAGTTAATGAGATCTGGAGGTGATGAGCATCCATATGGATATGGCCACCTGTTTCCAAATGAAGAGGGCAGTTGTCACCCCTCTATGCTGGAGTAATATGAAGTAGTTCTGGGGTAAATTCCATCAGACATCCAGGAGAGAAAATAATCTGAAATTCCAAGGTCACTTGGCTACCCCCCAGGCCTGCAGCAGTCTCAGTCTCCCCTCATTCGTTGTTTTGGAGCTCACAAAACACAATGATGAGCTGATGTGATCAAAGGAAACAATCTTCCAAACGGAATGGGAAATCACCCCTGACTACTGTTCATTGTGGCCTTTTTGGTACTTAAAAGGAGTTCATACAAAAGATGGAGAGGGACTTTTCACATGGGAAGATGGTGATGGGACAGGGGGAAAATTTTTAAATTTATAGAGGGGAGATTTAGATTAGACATTAGGAGGAAAATCTCTACCTGGAGGGTGTTGAGACACTGGAACAAGTTGCCCAGAAAAGTTGTAGATGCCCTTTTTATGGAAGTATTCAAGGCCAGGTTGGATCCTGGGAAACCTGACCTAGTGGATGGCATTGCTGCCCATGGTGGCTAGAGGGGGCTTCGAACCAGATGATCTTTAAGGTCCCTTCCAACCCAAACTGTTTTATGGTTCTATAATACTGTTCTTTCCAAAACAGCAGCAGGTGACGTTGTCTGTCACCTAATGACAACTTGCCAAAAACCTTTTGTGAGCCACTGTGTGTTATGATGCCCTGCATCTTTGGTTGAGTTAAAGTAGTTGGATAAGCACTTGAAAATGGCACATGTCAGCTCCAGAAAACATGGCTCACTGAACAGAAATAAAAGGTATGTCAGGGTCTTGCATTAGCCTCTGGTTTCTGAACTGCAGTTGTCTCAGGTCCAGTCTCCATTGGTAAGATTTTCCATGGTATACATACAGTAAGCCCTGTCTGTAAAAAAGATGAAGAAATTCAGATTAAAACTTTTCCTTGATAACCTCTTTTGACACCTGAGCTGTTATTTTACTGTGAAGTTGCTTTACTCAGCTTCTACAAATGGACTTCTTAATTTCTTTATGTGCTGAGAAAAATCTCTTAAGGCCATCATGATGAAAAATACACACTGCTTTGCTTGTTGGAGGATATTAGTACTGAATGTCTATATTTGTAGCAAGAACATTCAGAGAAGTTTTTATAGCAGGTAATATTCCATATATTTATTTCAGGCTGATGCTGGTCTTGATTTTCAGTGGGACTAAAGCTATGTTATCAGTTGTTGGTATTACATAATGTACTAATAAGAAACAACTTGACCTTGCAACCTAACTTGTTCCTAATATTATCTATAAGGCTACTCTAAATTATCTAATAATGTATTTCCTTTTTTGACCATACTGTCAGGGGTCCCAAAAGTACACCTTTACAAGTCTTATGTCTTGATGTAAAATGCAGACCAAGAATTTTTGTTAAAAACTTACTCTTCCTTCTAAATGAATATACATTTGAAACGTATACTTAAATCTTCAGAAATTACTGGGTACCCTCCCTCATTGTTTGCACTCTAGCACCTTTATAGTCTAATTACCCCTAGTGAAAATCTCAGTTCAAGGTTATGTAAATTACGTCTAACCTCCTTAAATGGCATTGGGAAAAAGATGCAAAAATAAACTTGCTGGTGTAACATTAAGATATAGTGCTAGTTACAAGAATATACTAAAATTATTAAATATAAATTTAACAGAAAAGAATTGACAGGAAAGGAAAGCTCTGTTTCAGCTAGGTTTATGTAAATTAGTCCCTAAAACAAAGTATTTAAATAGACCTATTTTGAGAAAGATTATTCTTTTACTACTTTTTACACATGAAATCCCCTTAAGAGCAAAAAAGCACTACACCTTATGCATGAAAATAAGACTTTATTGTTAGAGTATTCAAAATATAACAGTTAATACTTCTCTAGTTAACTGATGAAATGTTAATTAGTATCACAGTTAAGATTTATATGCATATACTTTCTTGTATCTATGCCTTTTCTTTAGCACTGTGTTCCCTCTCCCAATACCCTTTTCGTTCCTGAGGTCACATTTGCTACTCTTTCTCAAGCAGAAATGGCAAGAGGTTATGATAAGGCACTACCACCACCAGCCTCAAATTCTTCATCAGCTAGCATTTAATGCTAGCAAGGGAAGAAGGAGGGATGGTTCTTCCTTACTCTTCTGAGCCAATTCAGGCTATTTTTTTTTCAGGTTTTGTTGCCGGGCTGCTTTTTTATGCGGTAGCCTCCTTAAACCCCAATTAAGACAAAACATGTAAGGGTTCTGAGTTTCTTAATTGATCTTAATTACCCTGAGTAGCCTCATCTGGGACAAACACTCACCATATCCTTTCCCGGTAGTGCCATGACATTTATTTAAGATTTGACTTGGACATCTATTTTTTTCTTGAGGTAAATGAAAGTGATCTGTTTTCAGTCCTGACTTTAGCCCCAGCTTGGATCTTCACCTATGGGAAGAGGTATGAAAAGCTAACAGAATTGAATTACTTAAACAGTTCTGGTTTTGCAGCCATATGTATTTTAATCAATGATATATAAAATTTGACAGTGGTAAACTTTACCAAGACACTATGAGTAATGATAAGTGAGAGGAAATGTATTTAATTAGGGAATTATGTGAAATAACTGAGCATCACTAATAAAACATTTCTTCTAAAATCAGAACTTATAACACTCAACTTTTTAAAGCAGAGTATTCACTAGTTTGTGCAAAGTGAGTTTCAATATAAAAATGTTAATTTTACATCTCAAATTTTCAGTCAGTCATTGTGCTTGTTTTGTCTGGGGGAGAGTTAATTTTCTTCACAATAGCTAACATGGGGCTGTGTTTTGGATTTGTGCGGAAAACAGTGTTGATAATACAGAGATTACTTTATTACTGCTAAACAGTGCTTACATAGCATCAAGGCTTTTTCTGTTTCTCCTACTACCCTGAGAGTGAGGGGGCTGGGGATGCACAAGAAGCTGGGAGGGAACACAGCTGGGACAGCTGACCCCAGATGACCAAAGGGATATTCAATATCGTATGGCATCATGCTCAGGATATAAGATGGGGGACAGAACAAGGAAGGGGAAGAGGTTTTGAATGACAGCATTTGCCATTCCAAGTCACTTTTGCATGTGATGGAGCCTTGCATTCCTGGAGATGGCTGTTCACCTGCCTGATGATGGGAAGCAGTAAATTAATTCCTTATTTTTCTTTGTTTGTATATGCAGCTTTTGCTTTACACATTAAACTGCCTTTATCTCAACCTATGAGTTTTCTTTTTCTTTTCAATTCTCTGTCCCATCCAACTGAGGGGAGTGACCTGTGCTGCTGCTTAGCTGCTAGCTGGGGTTGAACCATGATAAGCATGAAACTGTTTTGTACAGTTGATAGTGGGGTTTAACATTTTGAAACATCCTCCATTTGTAAAACTAAAAGGGAAAGTGGCTGGTCTCTCATCATACACTTTCAAATTCTTTAGTGATCCAGTAGCATGGAGATATTGGCTCTGAAGAGAGCTATAAATAATTTGAGCATTTCACTTCGCAGGAGGAACAATTTTACATATTGCTTTTTAAAATTTTATTTTCTATCATACTTCAGAAGCACAGGTGAAAAAAATAAATCTGAATTGCAAGCAGACACTATACTCATGTTAAGGATGCTGACTGTCAAGTGTGTAAACCCAAGGGAACTGTGCTTCTCTGTAGTGATGCAGAGTCTTTGATCAACTGCATGCTACTCAGCCTCAAGATTACAATGAGTATCTTGCGTGCATTCGTTTTGGAATGCATTTAAAATTATATTTAATGAGGAAGGGCAACTAGACTCCTAATCTTACTGCTAGTGTGATGATTATGAACTGGTATTCATCTTGAACTAGATTTTGGTATCATTCAAAAGGGACTTTAGGTTTTCCTAATATTTTTTTCTTGCCATACTTGCCAGTATGCAGGGTCAAGGTCTTCATTCCCCCATGTATGCATTACCACCCAAAAAGTTTCATGATATGACAGTCTCTGATGCTCATAAACCACACTGGATTCCCAGCTCTTTTAATTTTTCTGGACTTCAAAGTGTTTAGGACCAGTGATGATTGGCTGCCCAAAGCATATAAACTAAATGGATTAATAACACATCTTCTTAAAATGTCCCTTAGCAACTTGCTTTGCAAGTTACCTAAAAAGCCATCTGTATGCATCTATGTAGCAATATCACACTATTGCTGAGGGACGTGAGCAATTATGGGAGGCCTGCTGTGGACAAATGAACCTCTCAATGTAAAAGACTAATAAAATTACTTAGAATCATAGAATATCCTGTACTGGAAGGGACCCGCAAGGATCATCAAATGTCAGTTCCTGGCTCTGCACAGGACAGCTCCAAGAATCGCAACACTTCTTGAACTCTCTCAGGCTTGGTGCCAGGACCACTTCCCCAGGAGAGCCTGTTCCAGCACTCAACCACCCTCTGGGTTAAAATCCTTTTGCTAATATTCAACCTAAACTTCCCCTGACACAGCTTCAGGCCATTCCCTAAAGTCCTGTCATTGGTCACCACAGAGAAGAGATCAGTATCTGCCCCTCCTCTGTGCCTCATGAGGAAGTTGTGGACTGCAATGAGGTCTCCCCTCAGTCTCCTCTTCTCCAGGATGGACAGACCAAGTGCCATCAGCCCCTCCTCATACAGCTTCCCTTCAAGGCCCTTCACCAACCTCATGGCCCTCCTTGGGACAATCTCCAATAGTTTAGTGCCTTTTTAATATTGTGGCACCCAAAACTGCCCCCAGCACCTGAGGTCAGGCCACCCCAGTGCAGAGCAGAGTGGGACAATCCCCTCCCTTGCCCAGCTGATGATGCTGTGCCTGATGCCCCCCCAGACACAGTTGGGCCTCCTGGCTGCCAGGGCACTGCTGACTCAGATTCAACTTGCCATCAACCAGGACCCCCACGTCCCTTTCTGAAGCTCTGCTCTCCAACATCTCATTCTCCAGTCTGTACGTACATCCATGGTTGTCCCATCCCAGATGCAGAATCTGACACTTGTCTTTGTTAAAGCTGATATGGTTAGTGATTGCCCAGTCCTCTAGTTTGTCTAGCTCTCTCTGCAAGGCCTCCCTGCCTTAGAGGGAGTCAACAGCTCCTCCCAATTTTGTATCATCTGTGAACCTGCTTAGTATCCCTTCAAGTCCTGCATCCAAATTGTGTATGAAGATGTTGAAGAGCACAGGGCCGAGGATGGAGCCGCAGTAACGGAACCCCACTAGTGACAGGTCACCGGTCTGATGTCACCCCATTCCTTACAACCCTTTGTGCCTGATCCGTGAGCCAGTTGCTCACGCATCATATGATGTGGTGTTTATCCAGATGTATGCTGGACATTGTGTCCAGAAGGATCCTGTGAGAGATGGCATCGAAAGCTTTACTGAAATCCAAAGATATTACCTCATCTGGCTTCCCTTGCTACTTGCATTACCCTATTACAGCCCTATTGCAATGCAAGTCCACAGTTTTCTTTTTCTTAGTGTCTTGCTTCTCTTGGAGCACACAGATCGGGAGTTGCTATGACGTTCATTATTTGTCCTGCTCTTCCAAGACCACATCCAAGTCCCTCAAAAACATCAAGATACAGCATAGTTAGACTCCATTACTATGTCATAGAAGTGCCAAACCTCCCACCCCAAAATGGTTGCTGTGAGTTCTATTTTACCTGTAAGTTCAATGGCAATAACTACAGATGGTCTTGCTCTCTGTCCGCTATACACTCAGCCACTGGGCTCAAATTTTCAAGCTTTCTTTTTTCTGTTTTTACCTACTTATACTACAGTGTGCTTTTCAGCATTCTGCCCAGGCAGGTTTTATTTTAATTAAAATTTCCCCTCAGTGTTTTTAAGAGGAGTTAAGGGAACACTGAAGAGCTGATAATAGTAATTCTAATCTTGTTTATGTCTTAAGTGCCAGAAGTAGTGAAAGTGAGACCTAGCATAAGAGTAAAACTATATTAGATAGCTGAGAAATATTACAGCCAGAGAATCTACTCTTCACTCAGATAATACAAGTACCTATATGGAGGAATAGTAAGAATAATAAGTAGGAATAATAAGACAGTTAGTAGTAGAAGACTGCCAGAAGCTAGAATTTGGAGAGATTGTGGCAGCTTTGTTACAGCTCAAAATAATGCTAAAGAAAGTTTGGGCTTCTGTTCAAAGCAACAACAAACAACTAGTTAAATTCATGCCAGAAAACCTTTAAGCCTTATCTCCAGATATCAGGAATAACCAGACAGAACAACAGCAATAATCAGTTATGGAACAACTTTCACTAGAGAGGTTTTTCTTCTGAACCCTAATATTTTGTTCACCTACCATCTTTACATTTTTCCCTGTTGCACTATTTGCATTAGACATATCTTTCTTTCTTATATACAGGAGCATGTCTAAGTCATAGAATAACATGACAGAAGCAGGAGTGAAATATCTGCATATAGAAGCAGTTGTCAATCATCTCACCTTTAAAGTATTAAAATGGTTATACATTGCTCTTTACAAATAATATTTACTGATTAAGACTTCTGCTCCCCCCAGAATTGTTCAGTGAATGAATACTGTTTTAATGATGGGTGTGGAACAGCGTGCCCTGACTGCCCCTGGAGAGTTGCTACTGTGATTGTGTATTTTGCTAGTACATGGATAAGGAACACTGTAGCAAAAAGCATAGAAAGTAAAACATTTTTCACAAGAGTGTTACAGTGCATGCGACCAGAGACAGTTAGGTGATGCATGAAGTATGTGTTGCAGAAGAATTAAAACATTTTAATAGTACCCAATTAATATAGTTGGCTGTTTGATAACATAAGAAAACAATCAGAAAGAGTAATATCCAAGAATTCTTTGAGGTGAAAACTTAAATCCAGACAGACTTGTAAGGCAAGAAAGGACACTATAGAAACAGAAGTATTTATTTCCTTGGTATCTGTTTCTTTCCTACAGGTATCAGAATGTAGGTTGCCTGTCTCACTGTGTGTGCTTTGCTGAAGATTTAATGTCAACAAATAGGTGGGATCCCATTTTTTCAGAAAACGAGCATTTGGGCTTCTTATAAAAATATCTTTTTATTGGTTATAAATAACTTTCTCCTGCAGTTTACAAGCCAGGGGAACTAGGTCATCTGTTGCACAGAACAACACTGTGTTTTGAATGACTTGAGAGGCTTAGCGGCTTTTCTCTGCCAGAACCCAGGGAGAAGATCCTGCTCTGGTTTAGAATCAGACAACAGACATACCGTTGTACTTAGCCAGCTAAAGAATAATGTGCCTTTACAAATGCCTTGGTGAAGACTCAAGGTGTTGATAATTTCTTTCAGGAGCACACAAAAATAAGCTCGAGCTGTGTTTGTGCTTTTCCCCAAAAACTGACTGAGAATTTAATATGTGATCATTAGGATTTTCTGCATCTAAGTACTGTACTAGTTTGAAAGCAAACTAGTGAGAGATTCCAAGTCAGAAATACAATTTTAATAGTGTCTTGGGGTGACTTTATGCTGTTGTATCCCCTATCACTGCTCTATG
The DNA here is from genome assembly GCA_013399875.1 of Gymnorhina tibicen. Lineage (NCBI taxonomy): Eukaryota > Metazoa > Chordata > Aves > Passeriformes > Artamidae > Gymnorhina > Gymnorhina tibicen. The sequence goes on from VXAZ01006779.1 coordinate 160,382, forward strand.
CCCAGACATGATTCCTGAGCCTTTCTATGCCTTTAAAACTGGGTGCACGAGACAGAGAAAAAAAAACCTGAGCGAACTTTTCAAAACAATTTGTGCTTCAAGGACATAGAGATTAGTGGGTGCTGTTGAGGAGCAGAGGAAGCACTCTTCTTGCTTTTCAGTCGGCTTTTCGGCTCTGTTTCTTTGGAGAGAGACAGAGAGTTGAGGTTATTTTTTTCCCTGGGACTTGGGCTTTTCCCTTCTTCTCTTCTGGACTTGTTCAGAACACCAGAACATCAGAACCCCACCGGGGGACCTTCCACCGGCCTGGAGGGGGGGGCCCCCCACGCTGACCCAGCTCTGAGGAGGAGGAGAGAGACCGCACCCACAGAAGGACTCTAAAATCTTTCAGGTTTTCTCTCCAGAGCGAGAGATTTTATTATTTAGCATTATTACTATTCTTTTCCTGTGTGTTTCTTAAATACATAGTTTTTATTTTCTCCTTCACTTTCCTCCGAGGAAAATTTTTTTTTTCCTGAACCCGGATGGGGGGAGGGGTGGGTTGTAACCTGCCTTCCTTCAAGGAGACGTTCCTTTTGGACATTTCCCTGAATTTGGCCTAAACCACCACAAATAGGAAAAATAAAATAAATACAATAGTACAGAAAAACCCCCCACTGACAGAGTCAGAATACAACCTGACCCCCTGTTCATCAGGAGGTTGGTAGCAGTCCGATTAAATGGTGGCTGTAGTCCTCCTGGAGTGATGGTTCTGTTGAAGCAGTGATTCTATGGAAAGGGTCTGATCTTCCTCTGAAGGTCCAGTGGTGGTGCAGAAGGCTCTGGTCTTCCTCTGGGAATCCAGTGGAAAAGGCTCCCTGTGCTGTTCCAAACCCCAGATTATATCCACATGGGAATGTTTGTTCCTCCCCCTGGGCGGAGCATCTCACAATGGGGTGATGTAGTTCTGTGACTCATGCAGTGGATCCTTGATAGCCCATGAAACAGAGATAGCCCCCAGAGGGAGTTATCAGGGGTGAGTCACGGTAGGGGATAACAGCACAGCCCCATCTGTTTCAACGGTTTGTGAAGATGATAATAGTATACATACTTTTGGTTACATCTTAGATTGTAACCTAGGACAAGTACTCACACAACAAATACTGAAGGCCAGTTTAAATGTGAATGTAACACATACTGTGGTGATCAGTACAGAAGCTCTGTGCGAATATAGATCCTTTACAGGTGTCAACTAAAAGTACAGTAGAAATGTAGTTTCTTGAATGATAAATAATTCAGATATTAACTATGTGACCGTAATATCAGTGTCTGTGAATTTGGGTGTCACAGATGTGGACTGCTGTTAATGACTTGAAAAAACTGTCAAAGAAAAGTTTATCTATACATTTTGGTATAATCTGTTGGCAAATTTTGGTGAGCTCACATTTTCTCTTACGATTTTGTTCCCAGAATGGTTTGTCAAGCGTGACCTCTTGTAATCACATATATCTGTAATGATAATTACTGTATATACACCAATGCAGCAATTCTACTCATATTGCTACAAATATTATTTGGTATGTACTGGTCATATGAAACATACTTATCTCCATTAGGTATATACAATTACATAAGTAATGAATGAAACTTTGAAAATACTTAAATGATAAAGAATTAGCTTGACATTTTACCTATTAAACACCAGGGAAGTCTAAAATCAAGCAGCTTAACTGTACAGACTTTTCCAAGAGCATGTTAATGGTGATAAAAGGCAGTCTGAGGTGATAGACTGATTTAAGGCTATGAGATAATTAGTGAGATCCTGGTTAGAACCACAGGGCCTAATGATTTGATAAAGCTGTCTTGCAAAGCATCGATCTCTAACTCTTTATTGAAACTCTACAAATAGTTCTCATTAAGTGCTAGTAGCATGCCTGAAATTAAACATCTGGATCCCTGGACTGCAGTCAGACCATCCACTACAAAACCCCAAAATTTTGCTCATCGCTGAAGTTATTGGTGAAACAAGGGGGAACAATGATGCTTAATTACATCTCCACACATCAAAAGTGTGCATAGTAATTTTTGGGAGAACAGAATTGTCTGGAACACTAGTTAAATGATAATTATGGATGGTTCACCACTGTTACTCTGCTATTGATTTATCATTGATCCTTTTTTGTGGTTTGAATTGAGGTTCCTATTTTTTGTTTGCTCTTTTTGCCTGTTTCTGAGATGAATCTAGGATGTGTAGGTCAGAGTTCTCTAGTGCTTTCTCCTGTGCATTTAGTTTTCTCTAGTTTCAGGAGCAATGGATAAGGATAAACATCTTGCCAAAAGTTTAAACTCAGAATTATTGTGGGATGGAGTAAACACTGGAACACGTATAAAAAAGGAGCACAACTTTCTTAAAAGGCCCATTTATTTATTTTTATGGTATGTTTTGGCTTTCTGTCTATATATTTGTAAAAAATTGAACTACCAAGTGAAGGAAAGAGTAGCTGCCAGTACTTCTCTTCCTACAGTATAGCCAAAGGGGTGGAAAAAAGAGGAATAGTGGTTCAAAATGCCTATATTAATTTCAAAGACATGAAATTGAATTTACTTCTCTCTCCAGGGAAGTTCTCTACCTTTCATTTGAACCAATAAGACATCACTGGATTATCTATGGAGAGTGGCCCAACCAATAAGCTGAAAGAATTCTATTGCTGGCTCATAAAATGATGAAATAAATTTACAAAGCATAAAAGCCTTAAAGTTCCTGCTCTACCATGTCCCCAACTACTGAGTGACCCAGAAACATGGATAACTGTGCTGGATGATAAGCCCCATGTGAAATATTTGAGGTGAGCAGAAATGAGAATATAACCCTTCCTCTTTCAGGAATGGAGTATTTTTACAGAATTGCATGTCCAGAGGTTGATGTCTTTATTGTGGATTTTCTCTGGCACTTCAATTTCCTTAAAAAAAAAAACCAAAACATTTCCCCTGCTTTTACTATAGAAAAGTTTGTTATGGTTCTTTCAGAAGGATTAAAATACTCTGCTTACAATTTGTTTTTGTTTTTTTAAGAGGTATGAAACAAGCTTGAAATTCTATAGGGTTTTGGTGGGGGTTTTTTTGGGTGTTGGGTTTTTTCCTTTCCAGTCTGTAAACATAAAAGAAAATAAAAAGAGTAAATTTTTAATATGATGGTCTTAGTATACCACCTCTATTTTAACTCATCCTCTGACAAAGGCAGATCTGTACCTTAAGTTGTTTTAGATAAGTTTTCAGATGAAAGTTAAATCCATACTGTACAATTTCAAATGTTGTGTAGAATGTGTATACAGTGCAATCCTGAAACAGAATATATATCTTCAGTGTTCTATATCTTGCCCAAATCTCAGCCCTCTCACCAGTGCTTGGCTTCCAGGAAGCTCTGTTACCCTAAAGATGCTTCCCTCCTACTGCAGTTTCTTCATCTTTATTCTCTTGGCATGTTGATGTTTGCCAGGCCATAAGGACGGCTTAATTGGGAAGAAGGTAGATATGAGGCAAGAACCTTCCTGCTGGCATTGCCTGAAGTGATAAACAGCTCCTGTGTTACATGGAGTGCTCCTGTTAAGCAGCTGCATTGCTTCCTCTTTACCCAGCTCTGACTGTACGGCTGAAACAAAACAGCTCTGGCTGGCAAACACAACAATTTCTCTGAGAGCAGACGTGGCAGACTGATCTGTCAGCTCTTGCCACGACACCTGTGGCAAGAGGTATTTTCTGTCCTCAGAATGAATTGATGGCATTTCCAGTTGGCACCTTTGTTTTACACTGGGTCCATGGTGCGTGAGCATACATTTGGTCTGTGATGTTGTTATGGCACAGTACAAACCAGGGAGCCACTGGCAACCTGTGCGGGAGTGTCTGTGCTGCCTGGAGAGATACTTCAGGTAACTGCAACTAAACCAATACATCTCTGTGGCTTTCTGCTGGGTCATGCAGGAAAACTGAGATATGGAAAGGGGCATTTAAAAAAAACATGGCATTGTTCCATGCCCGGAATATTTCCATCTGGGATTTAGCCCCATAAAAATGTTACATAGATGAAGCTTTATACTGAAATTTGAGCTAATTTGGAAACCCCTTGAAAAATCTTTATAAATTGCACAATAGAGATTGCTTAGGTAATGTGCATATATCATGAGATTGTTATGAGGCTGTGATACCTAGAGTATTTGTCCTTTAAGCCAAGAAAAATCCACTAAAGAATCTAAGCAAGCTTGTTTAAAACCACAACATCCTACATCAAAGCGGTCGTAACTTCTTTGTCTGTTTTGATCACAGTTAATGATCTATTCATTTTAAGTATGTTCTTATAACAAAATGCCTGCAACTGCTAACTTTATTCACTGAATATTCACTGACTTTGAAGGAAAACAAATATAATTCTGGGCTTTTTGAATGCTTTGGTTTTGTTTTTTCAAGTGAAGTGTAAATGAAGGCTTTGGAAATAGCTTTAAGAAGGTGTCAACATGCAGTAGGAAATACTAAGGATCTTGAAATACTTGTTTGAAGTGCTAGGTCTGGATGTGTAATTTGTCTTTAAATTTGTGCACGTATATCAAAGCAAAGAGAAAATAAAAAGGATCAGAAACTCTAGGAAGTTATGTGCAAAATATATATTGAGGCAAACCCCAAATTGTCTAAGGAATCATTTCTTTTAAACATAAAATGCAGTCATAAATCTTTTCCAAAGACCTCAGAATGAAAAGAGTTAGCTAAGAGAGTGTAAAGCTAACTGATGATGAAGGCATAAAAAGAGGACTTAAAGGTTGAAACCACAGCAGAGAAATGATGTGAGGAGGGTTTTTTTGTTTTGTTTGATTTGGTTGTTTGCACTGCTGTTTATCACTGAAAAGTTTGGGGATTTCCTGCATAGAAATCCTGGGTTTGGTGTGTTAGGGAATCTGTTAAATTGCTTGGTAGAAAAAGTATGGAACATGTAGAGAAAATGAACAAAAAGATTGTGATGATCAGATGATATTTTCCACAGAGTTCTTAAATAACTGAAATGAAACTGCTTAACACAATTCATAGTTCAGCTATCTCCAGCATAAAACTACTGTGGCATTAGAGGCCATCAAGTGGCAGAAGTGGCACCAGTGGAGTTTTTTTAAGGTTTCAAAGGTGATCTAGGTAACTACAGACTAGTGATTCTGCTGTCCATACAGAGCTAATTATTGGAAATTCTTCCAAAAAGTAAAATTACTAAACATAGATTAGCAGAATATCCTACAGTTACTATGATTTCATAGAGAGAAACTTCCTGCCTCAGGGGCTCAAAAAATGATTAGGAAAACAAAGAACAGGTGCTAGTAGATATCCCTTTTTTCCTCGAAGTCTGAGCCACAAACTACTGGACTCTATAATCTGGGGTATCATCAAGTGTGTGTGTTCTCATTGCTACCTATTCATCCTGTCCTGGACATGGTAGAAGGGAAAAGGTTGAATGATAGTCACATTTCATCAGACTTCTTATGATCCTGTTCTTCATGGTGAAGTCTGATGGTGGGAAAGGGTGGTGTGTTGAGCTGGACTTTTTAATTTAGTCAAAGCAAATATCTGCTGCTGGTTAGTATCCTGGCTTCTTGTGTCTGTCTTGTAGCCCATGCAAAAGATGAATATTCTCAAGAATGAGAAAGAAGTTACCGATGTACAGATGGTATACAGAGCAAATGTATGACATTTTGCCATTACGTTAATCTGATTTTAATATGCCAAAGAAGTCTGATTTCTGAGATAGTAGCAAGAATTTGTCACTTCTCTGTGAGCCTTAAGGAACCTACTTGTCTGTGATTTAGACTCTGTGCTTCAAAATAAACTGACTATATATTAATAACAAATAGTGGTCTGTCATCCTTAAAACTGAGGATTTAGACAAACATTGCTATGGAAATGGATTGCAGAAACTGGCAAATAGTTTGCTACTGACAATATCTTAGACATATCTTGATACAATATCTTGATACTGACAAGAGCTTAGAAATAAGATATTGTGGAAGGTATGCTCTATGGGGAATCTGATCAGCAATGTCAGCTACACAGCTGCTGGTTTTACACAAATAGGTCTGCAAAGATATGTGGAGTATACAGTAAGCATTCACCATGACTAGCACAGTGTAAATTGTAGTTCCTGAAGTGCATTTGGATAGCGTATTGTGAATTATTTGGAAAGTTTTATTCAATATAGGCACATGCCTCTATCTTCCAAAGGTTATCTGGTGAATTCTAAGCAAATTTCCCAAAAGATTACTTGTTTGTCCTGGTCTCAGGGAATGGGAATATTCTGATTACAATGTTTCTATGCATTCTGGCTCCAGCCAGACTTGTTTCCAGCTGTCTTTACACTCTGTGTGTGTGTGTGTGTGTGTGTGAAATGAGCATTTGAGACTGTTGGTATGAGAAATTGCCACAGCCAGTTTGGGCTTGTAGAAGAGTAATACAAATATGGAACTTCTAACATGAGTATTGGTAAGATATTTTGGATTTGTATTTTAAGTCCTTTGTATTGCTTGGTTTCTTATGCTTCATATTTCAAACTGATTTAATTGGCTAGATCATCCAGAGTGACACTGAACAGACACTGTGCTTTTGTTATTCTTGGTATTTGAGAAGAAGGGATTTTTACACCAACATAAATCTTTCATCAAGGCAGAATCCACAATCTTGTAGTTTATGGCCAGTTTCAAAATTCTATGAAATGCTTCTGGCAACACACCCTCTTTGATTATTAATCCTTGCTACAAGAAGCTTAAGGAAATATTTATCAGCTTTTTAATCTACTTCTTATGTGCCACTTTGCTTTTTTTTTCTCCCTCCACTCTTTTTTTAAATTGAAATATTATGCTACAATGAGTTGGTGAGCAAGGTTTTAAATAAGTAACAGGAAATAGATCCTGTTGAACTTGCCAGATATATCTTTATCAAAAGTATTATTGAGATTTTTTCCTCTCATTGATTATGTTTTAATCCTTTAATTCTTTAGCACTTGAATTAATTTTTTATTAATAATCTTGTGTCAGCCATTTAATATTTCACCCAGAATCAATATCAGGCTGACAAGCTGTTATGACACAGATCCCCTCATTTACCTTTTAATATGTAGGCAAAACTTTAGCTGTCTTCCACTTGAAACTTGGTTACTGTGCCAAGTTCTATTGAACCTTGATATTTCTGCTCCAACCTCGCTCTGGAAGCAGGCTGCGCGGATGCAAGGCATCTGGAAGCAGTTTCCCAACATCTGAGTTGCAGTTGTATATCCATCCTCTGATATGACATCACCTTTCTTGCCAACTTGCAAAAAAAAATCAACAACAAAAACCCACTGAAAATGAATCTGTAATTTGCTTGAAATGCATCTGTCATTTCTATCTAGAGAGTCACTTTAACTATGCTGATTAATTTAATTACTAACTCATCAAATAAACACAAGACTCTATGGCCCCCCATCGTATTTATTAATGCTGATAGTAATTTATTTCTATAGTGTCTTTTACTTCCTTTACTGATTTCACCCCTCCACCTCCTTGATTTTTCACTTCATTCCTATTCACTCACTCAGTCATTACATATGTATACTGGATTTTATGATTTTTTTTCCCTGTGAGAAACATACTGATTTTTCTTAAATTCATGAAACTTTATTCAGTCATAGGATTCTGATTTCTACAACATCTAGCCAACTAATGCTAAATAACTTCCAATTTTATTCAGTTTCATTAATATTTTATCAAATTGCTTTTATCAAAGAGTTTGAATGTCTTTCAATTTGAAAATAAAGAATGTGGCATTTGCAAAACATAAATGCATAGTTTTTAAAAAAGTGAAAGTACCTAGCTACAAAAATGCTAATTTACTTTTCATTATTTCTCCTCCTTAAATAGAAACTGTAATGATGGCGGATGCTTTTCATAAATTCTGCACAACTTAGGCCTTCTGGGTTTGAGTTCATGCGAAAATTCCAAACGGTAGATAAAGTTGCAGAGTCATCCAGAGAAGAAAATCTTTTGGTTGAAAGAGACTCCTATTTGTCTTCTAAATATTTGAGGAAGAATATATGTAAAATTCTGGCTCCCAGTTGAAAATGGTTAAGTATACAAATTTGTCCAGTAAACGAGATGCACACACATATGCTGTGTCCCTGGTCCCCTACTCCTTACTGTGGCTGCAGGGAAACAGATCCTGAGAAGTTTTGAGTGGTTGAAATTGCAATAAAATGGAAGCTGTTGACCTGGTATTTTGTCAGGCTCTGCTCCTCTGCAGCACATATGTGTTGGCTCTTGAGTGAAAGATGTCAGTATAGGGTATGTGGATGTAATCTTGCCCAGAAGTTTCAATAGAATATTCCTGGGAAGTAATTGTGTCTCCAGTATCATCACTTTAGGAGGCTGAGGCAAAGTAAAAGTTCCCAAGTTCAGGACTGTACTTGTCTCAGCTGGTATGCACAGCAATTGCAGCAGAAAACTGCATGGCACAGCATTTTCTTCGGAGTTAAAAATGTGCCTATATTCCAAAAGAACCTGCAAGGCAATATGTAACAGCATCATACACAATGTAATGAATTAGTCATGTGAAACTATTAATCATATTCCTTCCACCACTTGCTCCTCTATTAATCCATCCCTGTCAGAAATTTAACATTAAAAATTCTTCAGATGTCTCATACACCTACCACTGTTTAAATTAATGTTCAGCTTCCTCAAGTCTCATTTCCCTTCAAAATACCTGGTTTTCCCAAGGAATGAGATGGTACACTTCCCATAGGAAGTTAGTTTTTATAAATACTGTGAGAGTCAGTTCTGAAGTTAAAAATCTAGAATTATTTCACGCTTAGCAATGCATGACTACCATAGTTAAGCCTTGTAAAATTTTTTGCTAACTGCAAAATAAAAAAAAGGAAAGACCAAAGTTTCTTTATTTTATGGATGAGTGGGTGAAGCACAAAACTGCGACATCCTCAGTACTTTGCAAGAATCTGGATATGAGTCAGCAGTAGGAAATAGATACCTGTGTCAGAATAATACCAGGTGACATCTTAAATACCTTGCTGACCTGAATATAACCTGGAGGAGGTTGCTGGTGATATCTTACTCTGTTTTAAGAATTATTGAGAAGTTATTTTAGGAAAACATTTACATCTCAAGAGGATGGCATTGAAACGTCAACACAGCAGAAATGATTCTTCAGAGTCTGATGCCTCTGGAAGGTTAAGTTTTTGAGGTGTGACTGATGTTTTGGAGGTTGCATTTTTTTGGCAGTGCTTCATATGGGAAAATGGAAGCACTTTTAGAAATTGAATATGGTAAGAGAGTTACAAGATCATAGGACAAGGTCATGTAAGATCACTCACGTTGGAAGGGACCTCAGGAGGCCTCTAATCCAACCTGCTGCTTAAAGCAGCGTCAGCTTGTAGTATGCTTTTAGGATGTTTTGCCTTGGAATGTGGTCAAAAAGCTCACACAGTGGCCTATTTTGCAAGCTATCAGTGGTGGGCTGACAGGGGACCCATGTGCTGCTTTTGGTGTCGAATTATGCTAAAACGAGTCTGGCTTATCAGCCCCAAATTAATATTTTGATAGTGAAGCAAAGATTTGGCAGATAAGCTGCTAAGGTGATGTGGAGGCAGATGACTGGCGGTCAATCGTACAAAAGTCCATAAGGTCAGTTCCTCTAATACATTCCTTCTTGGAGTATGTGTATGAAGTTTCCTCCCTTGAAGTGGGAATCCTCAAGGCTGGGTGAAAGAGATGTGCCCAACAGCCTCAGTGTGGTGACCTACATTAATCTCTGCCTAATATTTAGGGCTTTTTTCTAGATTTAATTTAATTGCTTTGATATAGTGCACTATACCACTACCCTCTGAAATCACTAATTCAGACAGCTTTTTGCCCATCTGCTTTTTCACTGTTGTAGACTATAATGTCTTAACTTGTTTCCAAGAATATTATGAGGGACAGCTCATGTGAGAGTAGCTCAGTTGGTCAGAGCATGGTGCTAATAACACCAAGGTTTACAATTCAACCCCCATATGAGGGATTCACTGAAGAGTTGGACTTGCTGATCCTTCTGGGTCCCTTCCAACTGAGAATATTCTGTGATCTGTAACTGACAGACACTGTTCTCTCCCTGTCCACAAATACACTCATTTTATCACTTTTTATATCTAGTGAATTAAAGGGTAAAAATGAAAACTTTTAGGAGGTCTTTCTATCTGGCAGAAATTTCTGTAAATAAATGCAAAAAATTATCAGAATAACAAAAACCAAACAAACACCACTAGTGCCATGCTTCTGTGCTCCTTGGAGAAATAAGAAAAGGGAAAAAGGAGCCTATGAATTAGAGAAAAAGTGGTTTGCAGTGTTTTTACTACAATGAATGTTTTAACTGAAAGGATTGGGATTAAATCAGTTTCAAAATCAAGCAAGTAAATCAGTCTGTGTTTCTTAACATAAAAATTACTGTCAATGTATTTAACTCAACTAGAAGTACCTATAGCTAATAGCTGTATAGTACCTATAGCTAATAGCTATATAGTACCTATAGCTAATTTTTCTGACCTTCCTTTTTAGCTAATAAGCACAAGGAAGCATTAAAAATTCCTGTCCTGTTTTAGGCACCTGATTTATGATGAAATTATGACTCAGCTACAATAGGCCATATTGATCTCTGATGTCTATAAAAGGAGATTCTCTTAAGAATACTTGTTTACATCACGGTCAGATGAGGGGATTTGTTTTGCTTTGAAACATCACTGAGTAGGGCACTCCAGTAAGTTCTGCAGCTGATACTAAAGTTGTCCATCAGAGGAACATTTATGTAACTGCTATAATTTTACCACAGTTGTTCAGATTTTGGGTTGACTCCCAATGCAACTTTAAAACTTCGGTTTCATACATTCAGTATGCCACCAATATGACTATCAGTAAAAGCTTTTAGTGCCACATGCTCTGAGGGGAGAGCATGAGAGACAGCTACCACAAACTGACAGACAACATGACAGCAGTAAAAATAGATTGCCATGCTAAGGCAAACTCAGCAGTGACAAAATACCACAAACATTGAAAAATACAGGGTTTTAATGTCCTCCCATTCAACATTTGTCTAAGTCATGCCTTTAAATTATGGCTCTTTGGTACAGAAACATCCCATGGTCTGCTTTATACTAGTAGGAAAAGTCAGCCTCCACAGTCAGTGCTAGGAGCTGTAGTTTTATACAGATGCTTATCAGCAGTAGCGTGACATCATGCTAATGAGACCTAATTGTGCCTCCTCCCACCCCTCCCCATCAACAGTTGATTTCTACAAATAATCGTAACTTGTTATAGCAGTGTCTTATTCGTTCAAGGGGTAAAATCTAATGGTCTGAAAAGTCTCAAAGAAACAGCATAGCTGATCATTGTTTGCTTAATTCACAAGTAAATTAGAAGTTGAATTGAGTTCATGGTGCATAATTGATTTATCTAAAAAGCTAACTGAGCACTGGAAGTAGTATGATAAATAAATGGAATGTTCCACCGTAATTGTGGCATGCTCATTCACCTCCAAAATTCTTTCTTCATTTTTACTGCTTATTCCCTAAATTCTTTATTTTTCTGCTTATAAATATACTTAAAGCATATATTGCAATTTTCCTTACCACCACAAAATTATAATCTGTGCGGTGGTTAAGATGAAGGTAGGAGAATACTGTACATATCGATTACTGTGAAAAATTTCATATATATAGGTAATCCATTATTTTATTTCAAAATTGTTTCTTCTATGAAATTGTTCAGCACAAAACAATAAAAAATTGAGGTTTCAGTAAGTTTTCAGATCATACAAAATTGGGAGGAGCTGTTGACCCCCAACTCAGGGAGGCCTTGCAGAGAGACCTGGACAAACTGAAGGGCTGAGCAATCACCAGCCATATGAAGTTTAACAAGGGCAAGTGCTGAATTCTGCACCTGAGATGGGGCAACCCTGGGTGTACAGACAGACTGGGGAATAAGAGGCTGGAAAGCAGTGCCATGGAAAGGGACCTGGGGGTCCTGGTTGATGGCAAGTTGAACATGAGTCAGCAGTGCCCTGGCAGCAGGAGGGACAGCCGTGTCCTGGGGTGTGGGATTCTGTTTTGAATTCCACCTGTTGGTTTTGCTGTGCCTCAAATCACTCCTCCCCTGTTGGGGGAGGATTTCTAAGTCCTTGCCTGGATTTTTTAATTAATTAATGGACATTCAGCCTTCTCTGCTCTCAGATAGTTTATTAAGTCTTATCAGAAAAGTTAGAAGTACAGCAGAGGGACGTGCATGCTGAGGAAAATGCGCAGAATGCCGCCGAAATCAAGATAACCTGGCGTTTTTAAAGCTAAACAATCCAATCAGTGTTTGAAACGACAGATATTTTCACTTTTCTACCAATATTCAACAAATGTTGACAATACATCCACAGGAACTGCGGAATTTTCTATCCAATCACTTTAAACAATTTTTCTGCATTAAATGGAGTAGTAAGAAGAAGAAGAATATGATTATAGAACAACAACAATCCTCCATTTTGGAGTTTTTGCTTTTTATCTATTTGCTACTTTAACAAACCCAACACCTTTATATTTTCACCCTGTGTAACCTTACATAATATTCTATCATCTAGTTCACACCGCTGTGCGTTCAAATTCTTCCCAGAGAGTTGGCAGCTTTCTCCATGGATGAAGGTCAAAAACAATGTGTTCCAGGGGGGTAAAACTCCTTAAAACAGGCAGGGAAACACTCCCCGCACTCTGGACTCCCACACTGGGGGGCATCAGGCACAGCATCACCAGCTGGGCAAGGGAGGGGATTGTCCCGCTCTGCTCTGCACTGGGGCGGCCTCACCTCAAGTGCTGGGGGCAGTTTTGGGTGCCACAATATTATTAAAAAGACATTAATCTCTTAGAGAGCATCTAAAGGAGGGCAACAAAGGTGAAGAGCTTTGAGGGGAAGCCATGTGAGGAGCAGCTGAGGTCACTTGGTCTGGTCATCCTGGAGAAGAGGAGACTGAGGGGAGATGTCAGTGCAGTCTACAATTCCTCTCAACAGTGAGAGGAAGAGGAGGGGCAGACACTGATCTGTGTCTGTGGTGTTCAGTGACAGGACCTGAGAGAATGGCCTGAGGTTGTGTCAGGGGAGGTTTAGGTTGATATTACAAAAACATTTTTCACCCGGAGGGTAGCTGAGCACTGGAACAGACTCCCTGAGGAAATGGTCACAGCACCAAGCCTGTCAGAGTTCAAGAAGCATTTGGACAGTAGTCTTGGGCCTATAGTGTGACTCTTGATGTGTCCTGTGCCAGGCCAGGAGTTGGACTTGGATGATCTTTGTGGGTCTTTTCCAATCCAGAATGTTCTATGATTCTTTGATTCTTTGTGCTTTATGGTTTGACTGCCTTTTAATTTTTATTGAAAAATGTAAGTAACTCTACTGATGCCTTGAAGTGGCTACCTAAAAAACAGAGACTAGACAAAGAGTAAGGGAATAAAGGCAGGTATTTATTTGAAGGGTCTTCAAAGGTACACCCTGGGGAGAATGGACCCCAAGATGGACGACAGGTCATGAGTTCTTCCCCCTGTTATGGGTTTGGTGCATTTGCATATCAGCACAAATTTGCCAATTAAACTTTAGGTAATAAGGTAACCGCCCCCCCCAACTTGCCCCCCTTCTCAAGATGCTGGTTTACACATTTTGGGCCTAGGACAGTCTGAGTGTCCTTGAAGAGCAAGCCTGGAGAGGCTTTGTTATGTCTATCTTAGCATGAGAGAACAGCAGCTAACAGGCTGCAAGACAGTTCAAAGTTACACACTAGGAATACAGAGAGTACAGAATTTGCAAAATATAAAAGCTAAAATCTGAGGCATCACTACAGTTACTTATTACTAAAATGTGACATTTTACATCTAAGGGCCATTAATTTAAAAGTCAGGAGTTTCTGTTTGTGCAGTGAACTAGTCCCAAGAATTATGTTTTCACTATTTACAAGGGGTGTTTTTTGCATATTCACATGGGTTTTCACAATAGCTAGAATCACTTGCTATCTTGTAGTCCTTAGACTGTACCAGAAAAACATTTTATGAGCCATCTTCAGATATTGAAATCCTTCTACCTTTTAAGTGGCAGGGTGTTTTATTTGCAAAGCATCTAGGAATATAGAAAAATCCATTCCAGAAACAACATGAGTTTAAATACACAACAGCTTCGTGTTTTGTTTTGGAATTAGAAGTTTACAGTAACGGCATCATTTCAATAGCTTTATGGTGAAACTTAAGAGCTGTGACCTTATCTTAGGGTTTCTCTGGTTCCTTTACTGAGATGAGCATACACTTATACTGCTCTCCTAACCTTACGGCTAAAGTCTGTATCCATAAAATAGACCACTTTAAAGGCAATATAACTGTATAATTATAAATTTTTAAAAAGTTCTTCTATACAGAATATGTGACTTCACCTGCTATATAATCATAAGTGATTGACAAGCTAATTTGCAAAATGTTGAGTAGTTTATCTTTGAATTTTCTCCCAAGGAAATCCAGGTAAGTACAGGACATATCCAGGTGGAACATCTTATTTGGCGCCACAAATTGTCAGCGTGTTGACAATTTGAAACAATAGTTTATAAAGTGTTGTCATTGTGGGGTTTTTCTGTCTTCATTAGCCAGTCTGTCTGACAGATCTTTATTGAAGTAATTTTCACTTTCTTTTTCTTGCATACCTTCTTTTTGATTAAATGTTCACGTATGTTTTCTTCAAGTGTGTTGTTTTATACCAGAAAATAGAGGGGAGATGTGACTTGCATGCCAACTTATTTGGCTTTGAGTCACGTATTCTAAAGTTAAGTTTTTAGAATCTGTATGGTAATGATTAGGGCTATTTAACTTTTCTAGGAGTTCCATTCTTTTCCAATCTGTTGATGTAAGGTTTTTTCAAAATGTGATATTGTGTTGCAGTTAAAGAGACATTTTCTTTACCTTTCAATCTTCAACTGTAACTTTGCTGTCTTTGTAATCATCTTTGCTAAGACTTTTAATTGAATATACATTAATTTTGTACCCATTTTACTCAAATATACTAGATGTTACATTTTCTCTTTGGAAAAAAAAGTGAAATAAAAGGTGAAACAAAAATAAGGTGATAGAAATGGAGATCTGGATGACTGTGGTGAAAGGGGAAAGGTAGAGGTAAGGGAAGATATGGAAAAATAATAACAATGTGGAAAGTTTAATAAAGTAATAGCAAGTTGTTGGTTTTGCACTTCAAAAATAAGAAAAAAAATCAAGATCATAGCTAAAAAAAGTTTAGTTTTCCAAAGAAAAGATACTATATAAAAAAAAAGTCAAAGTAATCTGATGGTTGAGAATCTGCTGTTCCCAAACCAAATGCCTTCTTACAACAGAATAGCTGTTGTTTCATATATGAATTAACCTGTCTGAAATTCTTTCAATCCCAAAGGCCAGATCATAATGTTCTAAAAAGTGTTTGTCCCATGATGCCATTTGAGCTACAGTGCTGTCTCAAGTAGCAAAGCGTGAATTTCTGTCAAAAGGGCTGTGATACATTTTACAATTTTAATCAGTGCCAGTATACTGGGATATAAAATGCAATCATGACCTGAAAGATGTCTGAATAATAGACTAGAAATGCATGGTAGCATTTTATGCCAAGGACTGTATACAACACACGCTTGGCTGACAGCCCAAGAGATCTGTGGCAAGGTTTGCTGTTCCCTCTGTCCCGCTTGCTACGCAAGCTCGCCCGTGGACTGGGAAGTTCAGTCGTTTTTTTCCCATTTGTCCACCATCAGCGGTCAGTATTTTTCTTCTTTTCTCCTCAAGGAGACTTCACCTTATACCTTTAGTTCTTGTGACATGGCCTTTTTTTAATGAGTAGTGAGAAGAAAGAAAGAAACAAAGCCCACAGTTGAAAAGGAGCTCAATCCCAGGGTTCTAAAGTCCAACTTGGTACAGAGCTAATAATAGCAGTAAGCCTTCATTTACATGGAGCACAGTCACGCTGACCAGACCTATCACCTTCTGTTTGCTTTGCTATAAAAGCATCCTATGTGCTAGCCTGTATCCGCACAGTTTTTATGGGAAAGGATATGCTTTATTAGAACTGCAAATATAATAACTAACAATGGTAATATCATAACCATACTGAAATTGCTTGATTTACTTTTAACATTTGAGTACTTGGATGAGGAAGAAGGGACTATGTGGAACATGGAATCAACAATCACATGCAAGTAAGAAAAGGTCAAAACAAATAGTGATGCAAATGATACTTGGCTTTAAATTCATAGGCAAATTCAAGTTATCTGGAAGAAAATATCCAGCAACACCCTGTATTCTAAGCCACTCTTAATATAAGATGCTCTTTGCATTTTCTTTCTTTCTCTGTGGAATTATTTTGTTTGAGCCTGTGTGTCTGAAGAATTATAGCACATTATTTTACATGTAATCCTAGAGTTGAAGTCTGTAGCCTTTGTGTTTTACAAACTATTTTGCTATAAAAAACCTCTTGTTTAAGATTTTTTTCATAGGTCCAAGGTTATATACAGGTTACTACAATACAGATGACTACCAAGGTCTGCAAATTAAAACTCCAAAGCCTATTTTAAAGCTCTGATCTTGTTTAATCAGCAGCATAAGAGTAGACAATTCCCTTGTGTGCTCCAGTTAACTGAATGTTATTGCTTAGATAAATAGCATACCTATTCTGATTAGGTTCATGTTTATTCATTGAGTCAAAGAAATAAGGAATGGAAACACCTCTGAGGTCATCTTGTCCAATACCATATAGGTGTAGGATTGTTCCCAACAGGAACAGAAGTTTTGTACACTCCAGCTTTAACCAATTCAAGTAATGTGGTTTCTGCCTCTTCCAGTGAGAATTATTAAGCAATTTAACAGACTTAACAGACTTAAACACTTTTAACGGTCTTTAAAAAAAAACCTGATGATACTCAGTTTGCATTTGATTTTGAGTTTCTGGCTGTTACATAGAATATGGCTCAAGCAAAGATCCATCTTCCATACACAGTGTTTCCAAGTAATGCTAGACCATTATGAAAGTCTTATATCTTAGCTGATGAAAAAAGGACTTTCTAAACCTATGTCCTAGTGGTTTTGATATCTCAGTGTTTTTGCTCTCTTAAATATTCTTATCAGTCTGAAGTTTCTCTTTCAATAGTTTTTTCTTCATCTGTCTTGCTGAAAACCTAATGGTAGCCTAGGGGGTTTTTTGGGGGTTGTGGGACTTTTTTTTTTTTTCTTTTTGTGGGGGTGGGTAGAGGTGGAGCTGTCTTGTTCACTTTGTCTTTAAAATATTTTCATCATTACTCTTTTTGCATCTTGTCAAGCTTATTACAACTAGAAGTTTTGAAACATCTCAAAACTTGTCCCTGGTTGACTCTGCTTTGCTTTTCTTGCTACAGAATATATTTTTAAAGAGGAGGAAAATATTCCACAAATACGGCAAACAAGTTTATGTACATTTGAATAGGTTCCATTTGAAATATATATTTGCAAAACATACTCAAATTAACTTTGACCTCAAAGCTGAAAGTTTGTGTATCAGTATTTAAAGATGGCTACAGGCTTTGTCAGGTGGGAGAAAGGTATTTGAGGGACTGCTTAAAAATCCATTGCATCAGCAGTTTTCTGAGGTCTTATTCTATAGCCCTCTTTTCTTAGAAACTCTGTGTCTTCCTCTAGGCACAGAGCTCTTTGCCCTAACAGTCTTCTACATCAATTATATATCAGCCCCTCCATGACCTTTGCTTGAGAAGCAATTAGGAATGCTACAGAAACCTAATGCCTCACGTAAACTCACAGGGAGGGGCAGAAAAGTTAAATCAACAGACAACATGCCATACTTTTCAGCTTGTCAATATCCACAGATCTTAATCCTGGTTGTAAGCCTGGAATTCCTTTCTACTACTTCATGATCCAAAGTCTTATCCATCCTCATCTAGTACTGGGAAGACATCATTTAGTTAAAGAGAATAGTTTGGGCTTCTGTCGTGTTAATGGGACACACAGTTCTGTCGTAGGGCTTTGGAACTAGAACAGTAGGGCGTGCTTTAATACATAACACCTGTGCCACTGTACAGTAGCTGAATGCACAATCACATTAGTATTTGAGTGTCTGCTCAGAAATTAACTTGATAAATATCTGTCAAAACAAATTCCACCTTTTGTTACTTCTACATACACCATGAGTTTTTAAAACATCTCTCCCTTCTTACTTACTGGGGTGGATCTGTATGTTAAATCTCAGCCTGTGTGATTCAGTAAATACATTTATGAGCAGTGAATTTTGGTGTAAAATCTTTTCAGCTCCATGTCTTTTACTGAGGTGATTTAGCTTGACTGTATATTTAGCACTATAAATAAATTAAGTGTATGTATTTAAATGGGAAATGAAAAAGAAAAATCAAACTGTTTCCCTTTAGAAGAACAGCATAATCCCTTGCTCCTAAAAATCAATTTTTATGGGGTTTTCATTTTGATACAATAAGGTCAGTTAGACATAATAATCTTTAGCTTCCAACTCAGTAGTATCTGCTGTAGTGAAATAAAACCTGCTAACTCTCATTTTATGCAGAAGGTGAAACTGAATTACCATAATGATGCCTTGAAGTCTAAATGTTCTGAACCAAGCACAGTGAACTGCATTGGTGGATCAATGGACAGGACTTCTTGGGAGTCCCTCTGTTTTACAGTGGCAATTTTTGTGGTTTTGGATGGCAGTGGGGGAGGTGGCTGCTCTGTGGGGTGCAGCCACACTTTCAGCAGTGTCCTCAAGCAGAGCTTGTGCAGCGTGAATGCAATTCAAGAATGTTTGCCAGGGCATAGGGGGAATAAAGGTGAGAAGAGGAAGGCCCTGTCTGAGCAGTCAGCAGTTTCACTACCTGAATGTTTGCCTCAGCAAGAGGTGGTGGTTACTTAGAAGCTATGAACTGCTCTTAAATAGGTCTCCACAGCCAGCCTTCCTATCCCTTACCTCTGTCCCCTTGATTTAGGCTAATCCAAATGTGGTCCCACATTATATAGCAAGGACAGACAGTTAAACAATGCACCCATTCCTCCTGACTGTTCAGAGTACCTGTGCTTCCCAGTAGTCAGAGAGACAGAAGGACACTGTCACACAAAAGTTTCCATCAAAGCTTTGGCCCTGGCCCTTTATGACTAGAACATGGTGATGCATAATGGCCCAGAAGCTTTTGACCTTGACTACCAATTCTGAGTACCACCTGGAAACAAGTCTCCAGCAGGAAAACATGGTTGGATTCTTTAAAAAGCAACTGCACTTAGTTTTATCATCACCTGAATTCTGATACAATACAGGAAAGAAAAAACTGAAGTCCATTATTAAAATACAGTTAAAAATAACTGAGGATGAAGACTAAAGGTTGAATCAAGTGCACTGTAGCTGGGGTTGCATCAGTCTTTTTCAGTTCCTTAGTGGCAGGCATTTTGAAAGAATCTAGAAAATAGAATCCATTTGTTTTGCTTTTAAAGCTTATTGCTATTCTTAGTTTTCTTACACTGGTTACATCAGCTGTGCTCTAGGTACTTCACTAATGTGTGATCAAATAGAATGAGATCATGTGCATCCATATTGAATTTTGGAGAAAAGAATCTTTGCCTGAGGCAGCCTACAAAGAAACCAAGTGGAATAAAATGCAATAAAATGTCAGAAGATACAACAAGCTGGAGGAACAATGGCTACTCTTGCTTAGGCTCTGTAGTTTTTATTCATTTGAGAAAATAGGTCTGTGTGTTGTCTAGTCTGTGGAGATTCTTCAGTATGGATAAAGGCTGCAAAACTAACATCAACACAAAGAAAGAAAACTTAATTAGTCAAATGAAATCCAGAGATTTACTTTGAGAAAGAAAAACTAATACAAAAACATGATAATGGCATGCATTAACAAAAGCAAATACAGTTGTGAACAGGAAACAGATTATATACACTTATAAATAAGCAATGGACAGAGGAAATGGGACACTCAGCAGTATATTTTCCTGGAAGATAAGGCAAATTAAGTTGCAATAAATCACCCCCAAATGTACAGCTTTGTAAGAGAAAAGAATTTCCTTTTAATAGAGTTGAATGGTATCACATTAGAAAAATGGGGAGGCAACAAATTCGTTTGGTCCTATCTGCCATGAGACAATGGATTAAATACAACAGTGTGAATACGGAAAATAGGAAACCTACCTAACTAGAGTGGAACTTACTGCCTTCTGTTTCCAAGGGAAAAATAAAAGCTTCATGCTGTTTCTGCCAGCATTTGAGCATTTGGATACAGTGCAAAAGCACTTCCAGTAACAGTAAATTGGCAATGCAAATGAGAAAAAAATGAATATGCTGCTCTACTATAAAAATTTTCCTTTTTATATTTCAAAATGTGGGGCATCACAGGCTTATGTCCATCAGTTGATAATGAACTGAAAAGTAATAGATGAGTTACAAGAAGAAGGAGAAAGATCAAAAAACCTAGCCTAGGACTGGCAGTGAAATGAGTGGCTGTTTTAAGGCAGCTGTACGAGAGGCTATGAACACTTCTCCTCCACTGAGTTTTGCTGTATTCATATGTAAAGCAGAGCATGAACAGCAGACTAACATTATAACAAACTAATCAAATTATTGCTGGTGGAAGCAGATCCTGGCACATTAAGTAATCTCCTTTTTTCTTATGATATTTGTCACTTCAGGGATTTTTCTGGTTAGCATAAGGAAACAACTTACAAAATCCATTCCTATTCATGGTACTTCTAAATGTTGTACTTCAAGAATTGGACAAATGGGGCAGTAATTTTCTGTAGATTATGTTTTTCACTGCAGAAATGAAAAATACCATTAACATAATATAACTGACCTTCTTAAGGTTTGTATTGCTGATCCCTTGCAGGGGTCAGCAGTAATACAACCTCCATATATTCAATCCAAAGTATTTTTATCTTCTTTATTTTGGCAGTACTTAGATTTAGTAAGGTACCTACAGTTTTTCTTCTGCTCATAGCCTAGTAATCCCTGACGCTAAGATCAGAGACCACTGAACTGACTTCCTGGAGCCCCAGTCCTCTTAGTAGACAGCAACAATGATCCTGTCCACCAGACAATACTGTTTTAAGACGCTTTGGTATATTGGGAGTGCAAAATTGTTATTGTCCAATTTACTGGTTAATTACTGAAACTCTGGTGGTACCCTGTACCTAACCAGAAGTAGTAATAGTTTCTAAAGCTGAAATGCTGCTGTGCTGCAATTGTCCAAAAGTGGTATTTTTGTGATCACCTTTCCAAATTACATTTTTCACTTGAACTGTGGAGAGACACAAACCAGCAAATCTGTCCAATGATAACAGGGGTCTGACTCATGTTACTGAATTTAAATCCAAATGCTGATCAACTTCTAAATTTGGCCTCTTATACCCATTTCAAAACTGGTATTTTATTTCAGTTGCATTAACTTTTAAGTGGTGTAACACTGAAAATATCAAAGGAACTGCTCTTCCTTTACACCAGTAGGAGGGAAGAGAACATTACCATCTACTCTCGCTTTTTAGAATATGCCATTTGTTTTTTTAAAACAATGTACTCAGTCTGTATTTCTAACTATAATGTTTTATTCTTTACTAAGCCATTGGAAGTGTTAACACTGAAAATATGCTTTAAACATAAAGGTACATTTAACAAAGCTCAGTGTGACTTTTCCCTGGCATGAAGTTAATTTTTCATCCCTTGGGAGTATATTTTCTTGCATAATAAAAGCAGAAAATGCATTGATGTTTAAGGGTATTCTTGAAGAGCTAGAATAGAGTATTTTGAAGTGGCTTTATTGCATTGAAATGCCTGTGGTTTAGATGATTTCCAAGGAATTTCAAAGCAAACAAGTAAGCAAACTCTACTCCTGAATCATTTGGTTTGAATCCAAGCTTCTTTGAAAAACAGATGTGAAGTGATACTAATCTTAATGGTTTGCAGCAGATGAGTGAAATGAGCATTATTTGGTACAAAACCTAGGAGGCTTAACCTGTGAGATGGGATGATGCAAGAGTCCCAATCTGCATGTGAGGTTTTTCATTTATATCATCTCTATGATGCTCCTACCTGTGCCTAGCTTCCTCCCTCCTTGGGTTGCTCCTCCCAGCCCTTTTTGTTGTACTATGGGTGGAGAAAGAGGTGCAGACCCTACTTAGAGACTTATCCTGTCCTCCTGGACAATTCAGAGGTGTGCTTACAAACTTAGGGCCATCATGGGAGCTGCAGCCAGTACCAGCAGTTCCTGGAGCCAGCATCTGCCTGGGGCCTGTGTGCTGTGCTTATCCCAGCTGGGCACCATGGTGGAATCCAGGCTCTGGATGCCAGGGGCTTGGTGAGCAGAGGGAGCTGGGAGAGGCCCTGGAAGGAGTCTCCCCTATGCTCAGGAGCCACCACAGCATCCTGGACCTCCCTGCCTTGATGTCTCAGCCCTCCTCAGTACCCATCTCCAGCCCTATCCCCGTTTCCTCACCAGGAAGGCAGGGAGGACAAAACCCCATTAGCCCGAAGGTATCTGCTGGCCCCATCAGGTGTTTTGAAACATACAGAACAGTCCTGCAAGAACCTGACGAGCTGTCTTGTATATAAGACTGGTTTACAGAATTTATGGCTTTCTTCTATGCATAAAGTAGTAAATAATCAAATATCTTCAGTAATGGAAAATTATTTTCCTAAAAGTGCTTTGACTAAAGTTACCACTGCTATTTTCTTTATGGCTTTTCATTTGCATGTTGTTTGATCTGTGAAGCTGACTTTAAATGCCTTTATCATTTAGTCCATAATTTCTTTAGTTTAAATTGCATGTTATGCATCTCAATATAAGTTGTATTGCAGTCTCATTCAGTCCATCTCTTTTCTCAGTTAGTTAATCAGCTCAGAGTGACCTTGCAAAGGTATCCTGGAATCCCAAAAATCCAGCAAGTCCCTGAGAGGCAAAAATAGCTTCTATATCCTGGTGATATGATCTCCTCGTAGTAGTTATACAGACCACTGGAATTACTCACTTTCTTATAATTAAGCTTGTTGGAGTGAGAACTCCTCTGGATTCAGGCCCAGACAAAAATCTAGGTACAGGGATTGAATTAGGGCCTATGGACAAGCTGAGATACATGAAGTCATACCAAAGAGAAGTAGAAAAATAGAATTTTAGCTTATGGTAGAAAAATATGCTAAGTGCCTTACATTTTAAAAGCTGCAGAAAAGAGACCTTGTATGCAGTTTCTACTGCAGCAGTCTTGTTTTTCACAGAATTTCTCTACTTTAGACAAAACCTAGATGGAACTATATTGTTCACATTTTTTAGATAGCATGTCTACATAAACAGAAAATATTGGCAGAAGCAAAACATGCAAATCTGAGTAATCCCTATGTAAGGCTTATGTAAAATTATGACTGTTAGAATTAGAACAGGATAGGTTAGAAAAGAAAAGCTAGAGTCGTGCACCTCGTCTATGGGATAATTAACAAATATAGTGGGGGTCCCAGTAAGTTTGGTAGCCTCCATCTTGAACTCTTGAACAACTGAGACAGCTTGCTGTTTGCCTGCTTCTGCCGCCACTGCTGCTGCATGACTCTCACATTTAACCTCTTCGAACTCTGCCTTCAGAAAACTGTGGAACTACGATAAACAGCTACAGCAGAACAGCGGCTCCCTCTGCTCTTTGGCCCCCGCCGTTTTTGGGGGGCCTCCTGTCATTTAGGTCAATAAAGCTTATGCTTAAATACTTAGTTAGTGCATGTGCAGAATATATCTTCCACATTCATCTTGCTTACTTTTCTGTGGTAATTAATGGTTCCTAATTTTACTAATAAGCTCTTTCTTTGACAGTTTTCAGAAAAATAAATATTTTGTGTGGAGAATCCTTACATTTGGACTTGGATATTTTTATTGAAGTAAATAGCTTTTTCTAAGACATTTCTGTCAGGACATACCATAACTACTTGTTTAGGAATACACAAGGATGAGAGATTAAGAAAAAATATAAGGGAAGCAAACATGGGTTTGTGGTTCAGAATATGGAGTAATCCTGCTTTATGAAATGGAAAGCAAATCTGGTAAGAATATGAAATCTTCAGCCATTTTATCCCCAGTACTCTTCAAAGAGCAACCAAGGAAGAGAAAACTGCCGTGCTGTTTCTCAAGATTGCTTTCTATTTAAATGTACAGTAGCAGACTGAGTAACTCTGTCACTGTCAGAAGATTGCAGATGAATGGAGTTGAGAGAAATAAAACCACTTAGCTAATACTCTTTTGAGATGCGCAGGAACCTGACAGGATCGTGCAGCCCGAGCCGGGGAGGCTGACATGAGGGCATTACCAGAGCCACTGTGCCAGATTTAAATGGCTCCAGGGAGCAGAAACCACACAGAATGCAGCAAACAACCCTGGTGAACAACAGGCTGTGCATGATCCAGCAGTGTGTCCTGGGGGCTGAGAAGGCCAATGGGGTCCTGGGGTGCTTTAGGAAAAGCCTTGCCAGTGGGTCGAGGAAGGTGATCCTGCCCATCTACTCAGCCCCTGTGAAGCCACATCTGGAGTGCTGTGTCCGGTTCCGGGCTCCTCAGTACAAGAGACACATGGAGCTCCCAGAGCAAGTCCAGCAGAGAGTGACAAAGGTAATAAGGGACAGGAGCATCTCTCTTACAAGGAAATGCTGAGGGAGTTGGGCTTGTCCAGCCTTCAGAAAAGGCAACTGAAAGGGGACCTCATCAATGGACATAAGTATCTGAAGGGAGTGTTAAGAAGATGTAGCCAGGCTGTTCTCAAAGGTGCCAAGCAATAAGACAAGAGTCAATGGGCAGAAACTGGTGCATAGGATGTTCTACCTGAATATAAGGACAAAGTTCTTTATTCTACAGGTGCCTGTGCACTGGAGCAGCTTTCCCAGAGAGGTGGTGGAATCTCCGTCACTGGAGATATTCAAGAACGATCTGGACACAATCCTGTGCCATGTGCTCTGGGATGACCCTGCTTGAGCTGGGATGTTGGACTGGGTGACCCACCGTGGTCCCTCCAACCTAACCCACTCTGTGATTCTGTGTTGCATTTGTGTACTGTTCTCCAAATTCAGACTTAACAGTGAGTCATAACAATTTATCTTATTTTGTCTCTCAGTTCCACAATACGTTTGAATTTCCATTAGGCTTTGGCAAGATGTTCTTAAACGTAGCACACACTTTGCTCAGTGATTATGATGATAAATTCTTTGTAGAGGGAATCTGCAGGATGAGACATAGTGTGAGACTGCTTATGAATCTGCTGGCAAATAGGCAGGACTCTTCCCTGTTTCTCACAGAGCTGTCAAAGAAACAATTAATGTGTTAGTGTGATCTTACACTGTAAAGTGTCTTATGCTGTTGGCAATAATTATGTGCCCCAGCTGAGTAATATTTTTTTCTAAAGAGAATGAGATACCAGATAAATCATAGCCAGAGAAATCAATAGCTTTTTATGCAAGATCTGAAAGGGCATTTTCTTATTTTTTCTTCTTCTGTGGAGAACAGTCATTAGAGTAGCTGAAATATGTCTGCAATAAATGCATTCTTCTGTAGTTTTGATATGGGAAACAGTCTTACGGTTTGCTAAAAGCAGATCTGCTTTTCCTATTCCTATTTTACCAGATTTCTTTTACCTTGCTTTAGGAAGCATAACCTCCCAGGAAACACAGCTGATATATAGTGAATGAAACTTGGGAGCCATTATAACATATTCAAAGACAGAATAACCATACTGATGTTAACTTTTCATGACACAGCTCCTGTGTCCTGCATGCTAACAAGAAAACAGTACAAAATGTTTGAAGACAACCCACACTATTGTTTCATATCTAGAGGGAGAAAGGAAGCATTATTTTCCTCTGAAATGTACTGATCAGATAATGTAATAAGTTCTCTTGTGCTATTTAAACTGTGTAAATAGTTAAAAATATTTCTTCATTTCTGAATTAAAAGTCCAATGCATGCAATATGGTATTTGTTGGTAGACTTAACATAATGAGTAGTTTCAAAGATATGATGCTTGATGAGAAATTTGGATGAGCAGTTCTGCAGCCATTAACTCCAGTGAGCTCTGTCAGATGACTGAAGATGTGTTAGAGTAACTCAAGATATTGTTGTTTTTTTCTTGCAAATATTGTCATATTTTTCTTGCAAATATGACAATGACAGTAATGCAGTCACAAAGCCTGAGGAACCATGATGACTGGAGATAGTTTGGGGTTTATCTTGTAGCTATTTAGCATTGCTAGAACTAGAATTTTACTGGTGTGTTTGCTAATAACTAGGATTAATAACCCGACTTTTTCATATTACTCTGATATCAGAATACTGATACATTTATAGAAGAAACTGAATATCTAATAGACTGATGTTACAAGGCATGGCAAGAAAGGCACCAGAGGTCTTTGGGTTAATCCCCTGGTGTTGCAAATTAACCATGATCTGTGTCTAAATTCTCTCTAAATTAATTTTTATATCTATATCCTTCTACTACTGTTCAGAGTTCCTCCATTTTGAACAGCAAGAGATTGCAAACTCCTTCTTCTAAATACAGTTCCATCCCCAGAAATCTGTTTTTCAAAGCCTACCACTATGCAGCCCTCTTCTACTTGAGTGTAATGAGACCTATGCAGTTTTACTAACTGCCTCTGTCAGTCATATTTCCCTATAGTAATTTTGGAACACGCTGGTTAGTTTTGGACATGATTTTAAAAAGGGCACAGTTTTCAAAGTTTTATTTTCAAAGATTCCTACATATTTTCTGAGAAGGATAGCTGAGTACAGCAGAGGTGCAAAGCAGTGACCTCTGCTGAGAGGAAAAACAAACAGAAATTAGTTCCCGATATACACGGAGAGGATCATCAGTGTGTGTCTTTGATCTACTCACAGTGTTCATCTCTTTTTGCCTGCTGGAGCTGTCTTGGAGAATTGACTTGATTCATTTGAGGTATAGAGAGACAGTATTGAGTAGGACAACTAAGGAAAAAAATGCTTATGTCTTACCGTTCATGGTACAAAAAACCCCCAAAATAAAAATAAATAGTTTCTATAAAAGCCTTCTTTCAAGTATTAGTTTTGCCTTTCCCATGAAACCTTACCTAAATGGTCAGATAAAAAGATAGCACATCACTGGCAATGTTCACTTTTGTGGTTTTCTTTTTTTGTAGTAAAGATGAGTTAGAATGAGCACTCTTGTGCTGTTCCTGAACCATGCTTAGAGTAATTTGTCTTCTGAGGCTTGTGACTAATGGCTTAAACATGACAACATTCACAAGTGTTTATTTCCATTTTGCAGATTTATAAGGGAACTAAATCTGTTCTATGTAAACAAAGCAAGATGAAATCCATGTTTATGATCTACGTATAAAAAATGTAAGGAGAAGAAAAAAGAGGAAAGAAGTCTAATAAAATTGTCTTAGGGACATAGCATTTTCACTTTGAAAACAGGCATAAAGTCTGGAAGTTAAAAGCTTGCCTCAGGCATAGTGCAGAATATCATGAGGCAAATTCAGAAGCTGGAAGCCTCAGTCCTGGATCTTTCTGATATGTGGAGTCAGTCTAATATGTCAGCAGTGTCCTCTTTCCCAACAAAGTTGTATTGAACACAGATTAACTGAGAATGGTGTCTATTTTCATGTATCTTGAGCTTTCCCAAGACAGAAAGGAAAGCTTAAATAAGGAAGTTCAGAGTAAGAGTACTAGCAGAACATCAGCAGAATATGAACTGAGGAAAACCAGTCACCACTCATCACTGTTTCAGTTGCTTAATTCATTAAGTCTAAAGAAATTATTAAATGATAAAAAAGAAATATCTTTGGAACAATAACGGGGACACAAGTAATTTCAGAATAAGGATGACTGTGTATTTTGTACTGTAAGAAAGTCATCCCAGATTTAAAAATCACAGAAGTAATGATCTTTATGGCTTAGGCTTAGCTTAATACAAAGTAATTGCACGGTATTAAACATATTATGTCAACACCTCCTTTTCAGTTTTCCACCTCTCTTTGAAGCTTTTTGTTGGTGTCCTTTTCCTAAACCGTAATACAAATTAATATAAGTACCTTTTACCTTGAATTTAAATTCATTTTGGTTATTTCTTAATTAAACAAAAGAATAGCAAATATGCCCTATCTCTTCAAAATATAAGCCAGCTAGTTCTTTTCTATAGAATGAATGTCTCATATTCCCTGCCATGAATACAAATTTTGGGCTGCATTCTATTAATGCATTGACAGTACATTTTGAAATGAATGTGTACTTTGGAAAGTAAGGGAATTTTTGCTCTGAATGATAGGAGAAAGAAGTACACTGTCCTTGAAAAAGCAAGTGCTAGTCATTGGAGCATGTGAAATCCCAGATGGGAATACTATAGAATTTGTTTCGTTTCACCTCTGAACAGTCACTATATTGTAATCAAATGCCTTAATTGATCTTGTTGATTACAAGTAAATATTTGATCAATCTAAACTGATTGATCTGCTGAAGTATGAAAATAGTTCAAAGCAGAATGCGGCTGAAGTTTCCTTTCACAAAGCTAACCCACTGAGTAGTCATTTCTTAATACATCCTGGGGACTTAACAACATATTTGATCCATTTTCTTTATATTGCATCACAAACTTCATTCTAACAGTTCTTTAGCAACAAAGTAATAGCGGTGATTTAATCTTATGTAAGTTGTGAAGCTGAATGAGAAGGTAATGTGTCTTCTGTTCTCCACGGAGAAAACCTTTGCATGTTGTGATTTTTCTCTTCAAGCATAATGTAATTAATTTCACAATTGTTTTCTTCATCTTATTAATAACAGTGCAGATAATTGGTGTGTTTGTTCTTGTTTATAAAGCTCAAAAAGTGCATATACTATCCTTATGAGAGAAAGGTAGCATTACAACAAATTGATTCAGAATGAGAGTTGTAACAACATCAGAAAATGGTGGTGGTTTTTTTCTTTTAAGGTAGTGGGAGGAAATAATGACTTCTGTTACTGTTCTTGGCTAGGGGTCTGGTAGTTAAAAGCATTTTGTGGGTTTTTGTTATGGAATTCATTATCAGAGCTTCGCAATCTTAAATTAATCTCCATAAGCCTGATGATAATTACTGTGGCAGGTTTGTGGGTGTAGAGAGAATGAGGCAAAGCACTTGATCCAGCTTCCATGGTTGCTAGGGCAAGAATCTCCTTGTCCCTAGAATGTGATTCTGTGAAAATAAAACTGTGCATAATTGTGTTTTAATGACAATGCAAGCAAGCAGTTCACCTGAAGGTACTGGAAGGGTTGTTGCTCTCTGTTCTCTGTTTCACGTAGCCCCTCCCAGTGGGGGTCAGCCAGCTCCAACAATTATTTCTGCACAGCTTATACAGCTTTTTGGTGGCTGTTCTTACTAATGCTTAAAAACCCCCAAGCAAACAACAAACACAACAAACAAACAAAACCACAAGACCCCCCAAAAAGCAGCAAAAAAAGCCCCTGTGCATGTTCCCTGCTGACCACTGACTGGGGAAAAAAGCCCCATACATATTCCCTGATGAACACCGCTTGTTTGAAAGAAGATTTTGTTGGATATACCAGCGCATCACGGATATGCTGTCAATGGATACTGCAGTAGGAGTAGTTACATGTAGTTACTGGCTTTGAGTGAATAAATATCAATTTGCATGCCCATTATGAAGTTTTGCAAGCATAATGTGTGCAAAAGCATTTATGTCAGGCACAGTGAGTATGCCTATAAATCTTGAAAGCAAATGTTAAGAACAAAGACGTGTTTGAAGTTCTGAGTACATAGGGAAACAGGTTGCTTAATGAGCAGCACAGGGTTTGAATGCTTGCAACATTATTTCCTTTAGGTTTTTGTTCTGCTGTTGTCACAGTGTTTGAACTTTTCAGATGGTATCCTAAGTGAAATAGCTGCCATTTCTAACAGATCTCTTTTCCCTTTCTTTCATCTCGCTCTTGGAAGGAAGAAGGGGGATTAGCTGTGCATTTTAACATTTTTTTATCTGTTACTGAACATGAGGAAGCCAGTTCCTCCATGATACAGAGTTTGTGGATATTCAATTAATCTTCCTTCCCAGGTGATCCTTTCTGTCCCTGTGCTGTGTCCTCCATTCCCAAGGCGGAACTGTTTTTGGGGCTGTAATATGATCTGAAGGAGAGAACAAGTGTGAGTTAAAAAGGAAAAATACTGTTTAAATGTAGATGAGTTCCCATACTGAATAATGGTGACTTCTTCTCCTAGTATACAGATCCATGAATATAACTGAAGGACAAGCAACTATGTGACAAAGTACATGTTTCTGTCAGAGGTAGTTTCACTCTTAAATGTTTGTTTCACTGTAAAACTGTCATCTTGCAGAAGGAGTCACCAGGGTTCTGCATATCCATGTTCTGTGCCCACTATGAGTACACAAACAAGGGGATACCCAATCACCACTTTTTCAATGAATAGATTTCTGATAAAAAGTATGAATGCAGACAAAAATAATCTTATATTTACCTTCAAGTTTAATAAGGATTTGCAACCATTGAATATATATGAAACAAATTTATGAATGTAGCAACGTATAAATATATATACGTTATATATAGTATATATATATTGTGTTAAAATAATGTATATATATTGTGTTAAAAAAAATTTCTGAATTCATTGCTGTCAATTTTATCAAGCTGAAATTGGCAGATCATGTGAGAGGAAATTACAGTGAACAATAAGTATTATAATGAAAGCATGGGTAAAGATTATTGTAATATTCTAATTAGAAATATGTGATGACATTGCAACATTTCTAGAATAAAATCCTACTGTAAAATGGAAAACATGGCAAAACTCATTGGACTAAACATAGTAGAGCCTTTTTTTTTTTTTAATGGACTTTCCCAGAGTATACTAGCTGGTTAAATTGAATTAAATTCTGTAGTATATATAACCATAATAATTCCAAACTGAGCAACAAAACTTAAGTGTCATAAATCATTTTTTCTACTAAGTATGTTTGAAATGGGAAAGTAAAGCATACTAGTAAAAAGACAGAAATCACATCATAATAGTTTTAGGTGACTAAATATTGTACTAATTGTCAAGGAGCTCTTGAGACTTAAATAAGAATTTTTTAGCACTCTGAAAGAAATTAGAATACTAACCACTTAGAAAGTCTTAAGCTAAGTGTAAGTGTGCAAGGATCTTAAATGCACTGTGATATGTTTCACAAACAAACAATGCAGCATTCAGAATTCTGAACAATAAACTTCCCACAAATATATGAATTGATGAAAAAGTAAAATGGCCATGACTAAATTTTCTTACTTTTGGCTAAGAATTTTCAGGTTAAAGCAGATCAAGGTGTGCAGTAAGATGCCAGAGCATCATGGCTGGTCCTGGAACAGTTTCATAGGGCAACAGTGGAAACATCTGAGAAATCTGGTGTAGTCATTGGGCCATTCTTCCTTGTCTCGTGGGATACTATCGAGAAAACAGATAAGTGACATGTTAACTATTTCAGCTTACATTCTTGCTAGATAACACATTTTGTTGAAGAATTCTCCATTAATTTATTCTTCCTTTTTTCTATATATTTTCATTCTTCAAACAAAATGACAGACTAAATTCAGCAGATTATCCCTCACGTGGCCAAAGAAGTTAGCATTTCCTATTAAATGCCATTGTCTACACCACAAGCATTTAATTTTTGTCAGGCCCTAGATATCAGCTTTGAACTGATATTAGGTATTTTAGAGTTTTTATCTTAACATTTCCCATCCCCCAGCTCTTTTTTAGCTCTTGTTTTTTATCTGATAAACTGTAAAATACTGCAGAAGGCTACATGAAAGCACAAGTGAGTATATGACATTTGACCTGAAGTTCTGCAACTATTGTTAAAAAGTCAGTGCTGTGATGTGGCTGTTCCATTGTGTTTTCCACAGTTCATTTGGCCTCCTGACATGCTCAAATTGAGCAAACCCTTCCTGAAGTGTTGCTCTTACTCCCTTGAAATCTCCGGCAGCCAGGCTCATAGCAGTTAGTATCTCCCTTCAAGTTTGGGAAATAGATAGCAGGGGATATTTTTAGAGATAAGGAGCTTCTGGAAATAAGCTCCATATCATCCCAACATCAGGCCTCAGCTGGTCAGGCAGCTCAGGGTATGCTATAACAGGGAGCAGATGTGTTTCCTTGATGATGGGAAACAGAATGAAGGCAGATAGGTTCTCTTTACACATCTTTCAAAACTGTTCAAGGAACTGTAGAAGTGGCTCAATGCTTTCAGTTCCCTCCTGTCTCCCTTGATATGATTAACACCTTTCCAAAGCTCCTTATCTCATGAACTCCCTATTTTCAGGATCTGAAAGGTGTTTTTTGCTTCCTATTAGAGCTGATTTTAATACTTACTAACAAAGCAATATTTGTATTGTTGGTTTCTGTGTTATATTTTCTTCAAGTAAATGATAAATAGGCTAATCTCAGAGGTATCTGACACGGAGCTGGGGAACTCTATCTTTCAGGGAAAATAAAGGAGACTTGGAGATTTGGTGGTGGCAAAAGCATACAGAATTCATCCAACCCCTTTGGAATAAGCCACAGAAAACCTGTCCCACAGCACTGATTACATTACAGAAGCTCTGTAGCTTCTCTCTAGATTCAATAAATTGCCTGGTATCTGAGAAGACAAAGTGTGAGGCCAGTCCCCACTGCTGAGCTAAGAAAATTATTCATGCTTCCTTCCGTTCATTTTTTCCTTCTAGGTATCTGATCAATGGAAGAAGGACTGTGACATGAGAAAATCCATTTCTAATATCCAGAGCTGTATGTGAGCTATTACTAAATTCATAATAGCTGTCTATCACACTGCCCACGCAGTCCCAGTCATTATCAAGTCAACAGTTTTCAAAGCATCCTGTGACTCAAAAGACAAACATAGAAATGTTAAAAGCAATTTAACAAGATGCCTTAACGTAATGTATCAGAAACAAGACGTGATTTTAGTTGGATTCATAAGCTTAAACGTGTGTAAAATTGTGTTTGATGGGTTTTTTTGTTTGTTCACAGGAAGAACAGTATCATCTCATATAAAAGACAGTGTTGCTTTTAAGCAAAGCTGACACTCTTAGCACTCGGAATTGTTAAAGAACTCCTGTTACTTAAAGCTGGATTAAAAATATGGTTATAGATCTGGAATTCAGATAGATCCTATCGAGACTACTAAAAGTCTGAATTGATCTGTAGCATTGCAGCACTCAGCTAAAAAGTGCATATTCACAAGGATTTTTTCACAAAAAATCCCATATGCTTGGGAAACTATCATGTTAAAGGGCCTCAAGGGACAATATGTGCTTTAAATGTGATCTCAAATAATGCAAGTAGGTATCTGACAACTCAAAACAAACAAAAAAACCCCCTCCAAAGACAATTTTGCACATATTTAAGCTTATGAATCTAACTAAAATGTTTCTTGCTTCTGATCCGTTATGTTAACACATCTTTTTAAATTGTTTTTTAAATTTCTATGTTTATGTTTTCACTTTGAGTATATATTGCAAAATCACTGTTTCTACACAATTATTTGTAGATTTCCTCTTAATATCTCTTTCATTTTAAACATCAATATTTGTATTTCTAAGAGGTATGCATGGCTATAAAGGAAATTATACTGTTTAGGGTAATGATAGGTTCCTGTTCTCCAAATTGCTTTTCCCATGACAAAACCATTACTGTAGAATTTGTATTGCAGCTTTCTATACAGCAACAAATTGTACTCGTGTCAGGAATATGCATTAGTGCCTTTTTTCTCTTTGTATACAGCATGAGTAGTTTTTTCATTTTCTATTTATAATCCCTAAAAACAAAACTACTTTCATGTTAGTGCCTTGATGCAGCAAGATAACCAGTAGTGAATCAAACATATTAGAATTTTCCAAGTACCCACCTGACTCCGGGCCTTTAGATATGCAAAACCTTCTCCAAGGAGAGATGAATATTACACTGTGGTTTCTACTGGTCTTACTGCTAGCGTTTAATACTTTTGTTCAGTCTCTACCCTGAGAAAAGGAAATGAAAATTAAGTATTAATATCACATTGTAATTCAACAAAAGATCCACATCTGACTTGTATTCGTGCCTTTCAAAAATTGCAGTCCAGTATTACAAAGCACAAAGCTCCTCCTGAGTGAGACTTATACTCATGGAATTCCACAGGAACTTAACCTAAACTGTGATGTGACATCATATTTACATAATTCATGTTTTCAGTGACTTTGATGTGGAATTAACTGTAACCTCAAAACTTTCTCAAGTTAAAATGTTTTTAATCATTAAGATCATACTTCTATAAGCCCTCTAAAAAATGAAGCAAATAAATTTCCTAAGAATAGACCACAGAGATGGCTTAGGCCATAGATGGCAATGGTTGACTGATCTGAATTTTTTGAGAGATAACATATCCTATTTCTGCAAAACTCAGGTTTTTGACAGCTGCTTAGCATCTCCCCAGTGCAATAGTTTGGAAGATCTCAGTGGTAATCAGTTTGCAAAGATCAGTGATGTTTGGGGTGGCTTCTGGTGGATGTTTAAGGGCTTTCTCTCTCCAGTTCCTCACAGACTCCAAGGAAATTAAACTTGTTGGTCTCTGGAACCTGTTCACTCAGGGTTTCAGCATAGGCAGATGAGAGAATTCGCTGTCCTTTGCAGGAGCTAAAAAGCAATACAAAGCAGGTCAATATTAGCATGCAGAAATTAGGATTGTAGTTGCACACACTGATGAACCACACCACAAGGATGAGCTAGAAAGGGAGGATGAGGAGAAAGCTGGGTTAAGGAAGGAGAAAAGAAGAAGCTGAGACATGACATAATAAGAACTGGCTGAATGGTGCAACCATGGGCAGTAGTCAATGCCTTAATGACCTGATGATCAGTGACAAGAGGTTCTCTGCAGGGGTCCATACTGGGGCCAGTACCGATTAATATCTTCATCAATGGCATAGGCAGTAGGGTTGAGCACACCTTCAGCAAGTTTTCAGATGACCCCAAGCTGAGTGCAGTTGACAGACCTGAAGGATTGGAAGCCATCCAGAGGGACCTGAACAGGCTCAAGAAATGGGCACACGTGGACCTCATGAGGTTCAACAAGGCCAGCTGCAAGGGGCTGCACCTGGGTCAAGAGGACCTCCAGTATCAACACAGGCTAGGGGATGAAGAGACTGAGAGCAGCCCTGCCAAGAAGGACTTTGGGGTGCTGGTGGACATGATCTCTCAGTGTGTACTCACAGTCCAGAAATCCAGCTGTATCCTGGGCCGCATACAAAGCAGCGTGGCCAGCAGGGTGAGGGAGAAGATTCTGCCCCTCTACTCCACTGCTGGAGTGCTGCATCCAGCTCTGGGGTCCGCATTGCAGGAAGGTCATAGAACTGTTGGAGTGAGTCCAGAGGAGGATGGAACACTTCTGCTATGAAGACAGGCTGAGAGAGTTGGGATTTTTCAGCCTGGAGAACAAAAGGCTCCAGGGAGAATTTCCAGTACCCAAAAGGGACATATAAGAAAGATGGGAAAAGACCTTTCAAAAGAGTCTGTTCTGATAGGGCAAGGGGTAATTGTTTTAATTTAAAAGAGTGTGCATTCAGACTATGTAGAAGTAAGACATTTTTTACAATAAGGGTGGTGAAATGCTGCCCAGGAAGGTGGTGGATGTCCCAGGAAATATTTGAGGTCAGGTTGGATTGGGCTTTGAGTAAACTGATTTGATTGAAGATGTTGCTGCTCTTTGCAGGAGGTTAGACCAGATGACCTTTAAGGGTCATTTTCAACCCAAAGCAATCTATGACTGATCTTTGAGGGCCTGCAGGAGGGGGAAATCCACTGAACAGCCCTTTTCCTTGCCTATGCTGAACACCAGCTCTGATCATGCCTTTATAACAAGGTGGTATTTTCAGTGTTACTGAAATTCATGTCTGAAGTCAGAAACAAATTTTATGTCTGAAACTCTGCTGTCATTGCACTGAGGGAGAAGTTGTGCCAGTACATTAACATTTAAAGCGTGAAGGTGAGGGAAATCAGTATATCCAGACAAGGGGGGTATATCTCCAGCCATGCTTTCTATGAAATTTTGCTGTGATAAAAGGCAAATTTATTTTCTAGCTGCTTTGCATACCCTACACTTTTTTTTTTAAAGAGAATATGGTATTTACTGATACTCTGAAAGGCTGATTACATAGTCCTGAAGTATTGTCAGAAAGTTGGGAGGGAAATGTATGACTGTCAGGCTTAATTGGAAGAAATTACTTTTTTTTATAAAAGAAAACCTACTGTAAATAATGAGCCCTAAAACAATGATACTTCTGAAATACTGTGTTTTGTGAATGAAGGAAAAAGGCAGACTGTTAGCAGCTGAATGAGAAAATACAATAGAAGCAGTATTTTTTTTCTCATTATCATGTAAAGGTCTATCTAGTTTCATGCAAAAACCATGATCTAATTGTGACCTCAAGGTCAAGTTCAGTAAGGCTTACCTTCAAAGGACTGGCCAAGCTGTCAGTTTGTCACCTGAGACTGATGTACAACAATGGTCTTTGATCCTTAGATATTTCTGCTGTCTAAAATCATTATGCATCTGGTTTATTTAGTGCTATTATGTATAGAGAACTATTCTGCACTATATTATGAGTTTTTTAAACTTTATGGGCCATTTTGCATGTGATGCCCTGTCACAATTTAAAAAGAACTGGTTTTGACAAGAAAACAAATTTTCCCCAAAGATTATTTTTTCACAAATAATTTGTTCTTCCTGTAAGAAACGGCTTCTTCTGGAAAAAAAAAATCCAAGACTGAAAACAATTTTGTTTTTCACTTTCACATCCACAGATTCATAAACATTTGTGGCAGAACAACTTTGCAGCTTAATAATGCCAACATGATGCTATTTCTTTGCTCTTCGATAGGCCAACTTTCCCAATATCTGTAAAACATACCTCTCCCTGCCTTGCACCATGAAATAATTGTCAATGCAGTGTTGAAATATCTGTCTACATGCACAAACATATGATCACCACAGTTTATTATTACCTTGTAAATATTACTGAAAAGGGAAAAAAAAAACCCCTGTTCACTAATCCCTGTTAAAAAAAAAATCTAATATATTGGGGTTTTTAGCCTTATCCATGCGGAGAATGTGAGTGTAAATGGAAAAAGGAGCTTTGTATTTATACAAAACATGCAATGACTGTGAAACCTCTAGAAATATAAGGAAATGGTTGGGTTTATTTTCCTGGAGAATGATATGTTTTTGCTTCAGGAATTACTTGCATCTCATTGGTAAACCTGGGAGCAGATGAGTTTGACTTAGTCTACTGTCAGTTCAATGACTTTAGTAATACTTTAAAGGCTTTAATGTGACTGCACTGAACCGCACAGACTTAAATAGCAGCTTTCAAAAGCAGTGATGGGTTTGGTCTCTAGCCTGACTTGTCACTTAGGACTGGAGTTCTTGTAAACAAGTTTAGCAGATGTCGGTGTAATCACTTCATTCATATAATTCACTCTGCAGAAGTACTTGTTTCTCCTCGGGAAGGCTGAAAACAGATTGTTTCTGTGTGGGCATACAGTTAGGTAGCAATCACCCATGGAAGAGCACTACCTTTGACACAGCATTTGAAACACAAATTGTATTATCTCGATGATAATACAATAACAGGAAGTTAAGGATATAAATTATGTTTGTAAAATTTATTGTATACTTCTTCTCTTCCATGCAGTTCAGTAGAGACCCCTGGCAATTGAGGTGTTAGTAGTCATTAAATTACTAGTAAGTTCAGTAGCCATGTCTCAATCAGCAGAGATCAGACGGCAATTAAAGTAGAACAAGTGTCTTCTGATTAGATTTAATTTTTACCAAATATACTTTTAACTGTGGCAAAGTCAGTGGTCTGGAAAAAAGAGAAGAGAAATAAAATTAGATAAGAACAACCCAGTGCTGCAGTGATTTTAAGATCTTAATGTGCCACACATTCACCTCACCTTCCTTTGTACTACAAAGTCCC
This sequence comes from Gymnorhina tibicen, assembly GCA_013399875.1. NCBI lineage: Eukaryota > Metazoa > Chordata > Aves > Passeriformes > Artamidae > Gymnorhina > Gymnorhina tibicen. The sequence continues at coordinate 198,473 of VXAZ01006779.1, forward strand.
TCCTAAGAAGTATTAAAGTAAGGTAGTAAATCAGGATATTAGAGAGCTTAGCTCTTCTGCATGACAGTGATAGACTTTTTTTCTTTTTAGCTCCTCTATGCCTGCTTTTGAATTGCATAAAAATAGCTTGGGTCTTTGTAAACTTGTATTGGAGACTTTGTCTTTGTGCCACCCTCCAGTTCTGTGAAGGGCAGTTTACAACATTTTCCCCATCCATTTTCTAACTGCATTATTTGTCTTCAGCTCCTACATGCACTGGCCTGTTCACCAGCACTTGGGCAGAAGTTTACACAGCAGGAGACAGTTACTCCAAGGTGCACAGGAGAAAGGAAAGGATTGTCCCTACAGTTGCCTTAATTGTACAGTACACAGGGAATAATGTGCCCTTGCAAGCAGTAGGCAGTTAACAAAGACCTCAAAAAATGGTGCTTCTGCTTCCTCGACTGCAGAAGGTAGATATTTCACCTTCAGGAGCATCACCATCTCACTTGAGAGCCCTCATCAACAGGATAGTGCAGCTGGCCTTTCAGGAATCAAATTGTGCCTTTGCTGAAGAGGCAAGAGAAGAGCCAAATGTAGGATCAACATACTAGGTGTATGATAACAACATTCTGCAACCCAGGCAAGTCTCCTCCATATGCAAATCATAATTTTACTGTTTCACTAGAGAAGAGAGAGGATAGCTGGTGAAGGTTTTTAACATGCCTCTACTCCAGGTTATATATGATCTTAGCCACCCAATTACAGCTGTTGCATTCGGGGCAATAATTGTGTAATTGTCTGGAGCTCAGCTGAAAGGGCAGTAACTTAGCAGGATGAAAGGTGAGATGAAATTCCTATTTTGAAAAGACTTTTCCATCTGAAAGACTACTTCCAGAATATCTGGAACAAAACATATTCTGCCAAAGATCTGCTGGATGTAAGAGGCTTGTACTGGTTGATCCTATCTCATCCCGAGGGACTGACACTATTTACATCTCTTTTGTTTCCTTCCTCATTTCACAAAAGATTTCCATTTAATAGTGGTTAAAGAGGAACTCAGCAACAGATTATGTTTTGGAAATTCTAAGGTGGAGGGTTGAGGTTTTTCGAGGGGGAGGAATTGTATGACAGCAAAATCTGCTTGAAACCCCTGATATTTTTGGGGGATTTCAAAGGCTGTTTTGGCAGCCTGATAGCTGTGTAACACGGACTCTGGGAGGCACTGCCAGCACAGCTTGGGTGGAACGGTGCAGTGCTTCAAACAGCAGGCTCCTGGCATTACTAAGGCCGAGGTACCATGGTACCCACCACACAGAGGTACCCACCACCCTGACACAGAGACATTATTGGGTTACAGAGCACTTGGGGCAGGACAGGGTGCGGCCATGGCACTCTGTGACCTCTTCTGCCACATAGTGCCAGTGGCCTTAAGCAAACTGAATATTACAAATATGTGGAGAGGACTCAACAGACGAGCTTTAGGACAGAGGAGACTTCATTCTATCTGTTTCCTTCAGTATTTTCTGAGAGTCATGTCCTATCTGATTCTCAGTTATCATTGCTGTCTTGCCAACACTTACTTAAAATGGAAAACTTTTATTTGTGAGAACTTCCTTTAAGAAGAAAATGATAATTGGTTGGATAAATCGACCTCCTTCCCTCTTTGAATTTGGACTGTATCCTATATCTTCCAAAATTTACAAGACTCAGATACCTCTACAATACTTTCTTGTTTATCCTATTTCCATTTGTACTGCATTTGAATCTGTCTAACCTGTGTTCCACATAAGTACTTCATGACAGTGCTCTGGGAAAGAGGGGCTCCTTTGAAGTACAGAACTAGAGAAATAAACTTGTCTTAGAATTTCAGGGATGAAGCTTTGTGGAAATGTGAACTTTTCACTGAAGGTCACTGTATGGTGCAGGTAGGGTCAGGGTAATATAAATGTACACAACAAATTTGTATCTGTAGCATTTGGAATAGCCAGCCCTGGGATTTTTCCATGTTTATAGATTCATTTTTCACTCTCCTACACTCTTGTTGGACATAATGAAACAAATCATGTTCACACGTCAAAATCACACAGAAAGTACTGCTGCTTTTGTAATCTGGGATGGTTTTGTTTAGTTCTTTTTTTTCTGGAATAGTATGGGCTTTGGTGGTGGTGGTGTTGGTTTGGGCCTTTTCGGCGGGGAGGGGGAATTTTTGGTTCAGTGATCTCGCTCCCAGAATAGCCAACTAACTAAAAGTGAAAGAAAGATTTCTACAAGAAAAGCAAGCACTTGAAAATAGGGGGCGTTAGTGATTATTTTGTTGTTGTTGCTGTTCTCAGAATATGCTCTTACACCATCATTTTTCTAATCTGCATCCTAATGCATAAAAGAATAAATAGGAGTTTCACTATTCTCTTTTGGGGTTCAACTTCTCTCTTCTCTCACTTCCTCCTGTCAGCTGTTCTGATGCTCAAGTTTTGGATCACTCCTTAAAGCAAGGGAAAAATCTCTTTACAGAAAGTATAAAAGGGATACGGTGATCTGGGTATGATAGTTTCAACAGTTTGCACTTTTACTGCAGTGTTTTTATTCTGATTTTTAAATCATTGAAGGCTAGTGCTTTGTGCCAAAATTTGCAAGATGAGTTGCAAATGACGTGAGGCTGGTGCTGAGGTTTTTCTTCTCTTAAGAAGGAAAGGATCTTCGTGTGTTCCCTGTGAAGAGCACAGGTCCTTCGCCTCTTGAAAACTCAGCTTTGTCACCTCACAAGGACAGCATGACAATGGCAGAGAAGTCACTGCACCCATGTTTCACTCTCTAACCAGCAGGGCACACTGCAGCATGCAGAAGCCTTGGCATCTCCTTGTCTCCTGAGTCCTGCTGTCTGAAGCAGCCATTTGTCACTGCTCCTGTTACAGCCCTTGGGGCCATACCTTGTAAAGGGCTGAATACTTTTAATTGCCTCTGAATTCAGTCAGCAGCTCTTGGGAGATATCCCTGGCTTGCTAATTCCTTTTCATCATCACCTGCTCTTTTTCCATGAACCGTGAAGATTACAGGTGATACCAGCTTTTACTCATTGAATCCAGTCCCCACACATACTGTCAATATAAAGGTGAAAACTCTGTATCCTACAATCAATGGTCTTGAGCCTTTGAGTCCCCTGAGCTTCTCTATGTTTAGATTATTATGGAAAGAATATCATGATTAAAATTGTGTGAATAAGCTATGATGAATAATTTATCATACAAATTCTTCTATTTCGTCTCTTAGGGATATCTCGAAGTAAATTGACTTCTGTTTGTTTTTTGAGTGGTTCATTGTCCAAGGAAGCATTTCTCTTTCATGATTAATAGTTAACGCTATCTTTCATCTGGTTCTGTTTTGACTGTTTCCTAGTCTTGACTGGCCAAACAAGTCACACTGGGATTTACCTTTATTCTAGAATAAAAAAGAAATACTGCCATAAATATTTTACAATGCCATTGCAAAATCCCTAAGTAAAATAATTAATGCTTTTCACTTGTTTTAAGTGAATGACTGAGGTATCTTTTTACATAAAAGTCTCCAAACTACTGGGCCACTAAAGACACACATGTAGCTGGTGCCATGTCTGGGTTTCCCAGATTACAGGTTACAGTATAAGGAAAATGATCTCAGCTATCCAGGTTGTTTAAAATGTGTCACACTTACAAAAATGGACATGAAAATTTTTAATTCATCCTTAGCGCAAAAGAAATTTGTATAAAAATACTCTAATTGGGAGATTTTTGGCGCAACTTTAAGTAAAATTTCAGTTTAATTTATTTATTACCCAGTAAGTCTGTTGTGCTGCAGTGATTTTGCCCTGCTTCTTACTTTGAAATCAGACTCTTAGATTATAAAATCAGCATGCAACTACTATCTGCATTGGAAGTGTCTGGTACACTGACAGGGGCTACCAGTTTGTATGCTCAACCTTCATAAATCAGAAAATTAGTATCTTTGAGAGGATATATCCTGAAAAAGTGTAGTGATACTGGGGGGATTCACCTTAAAAGATGTCACCAAATCAGTTATATAAAGGAATATTATAATGCAACCAGCACTATGACTACTGTACCTGTGTCTTGCCATGCCTGGAACAGTGTAGCTGCCTAAAGTTCCTGATCCACCATTGTATATCAGGATATAATTAGATCCACAACTTTAACAACAGTTGTATAAGATAGCATCATTTAGTTGAAACCAAAGTATTTTCTGAGTTAGTTATTTTGCTTATAGTGCTCTTTCTAATTTTTGGGATGCTTTTTTTTCTTCTGTCATATTTTCTGCTTTGGATTATACAGTGTTCTTGTACAAAGAAGACCCTGTATCTTCACAGCTGCCGAATCCAATTATTTACCTTACAGACAAAACTACTGCATGATATCTCTTAATTTCCTATAAAGAAATAATCCCAAAATGAGCCCACAAATATCTTTCAAATACCTTTTAAAAACAATCATCTTCCCTCCATTAATCATAGCCGGAGTCTAATATGTTATTATGGAAATTTAATACCTTTTGACATAGAAAAGTACTTTGAAACACAACGGTAACATCTGAAGGTGTGTGTTTTGATTAATTTTTTTTCCTATTGTTTTTATTTAAGTCTAACTTATATGTGAGTTCTCAGCAGGATCGTAAGAAATGTTTTTAGAGGGAGTGGAAGGACTGAAACGGTTTTGAGTTGACAGTGGAGACGCTATAAAAAATTTCTGAAGTGATAACCATTGCTGTCTGTAACATGTTTTAATTTCTATGCATGGGCATGGAGATATGTGCATGTCTCTTCTTCCTATTGCCCTGAAAACTCAGACAGCCTCTGCTTTTATACTGTTTTGAGTAATTAGGGATAAGATAGAAGGAAATTATAAAAACACAGGAGAATTATAAATGCAGACTGGAACAGATGTTTCAAATATGGCAAATGTTATTTTAGAATTATTATATCTTCTTTTTGTGCATTTTGAGATGGTAAGACCTGAAATGTCAAAAATTCGGAGATTGTTGTGGGTCTTTATGTAGGATTTTATTACCACAGTTAAACTGATGAATTTGATACTGTCTTCCTTGTCTCTCTTATATACACACGTATACAAAGATGCTTAAAATCATGCTACAGCAAATGTTTTATGCCATGTATTTTTTAATATTTTTTAAAGGCATATTACTTGCGACTATTTTCTGTTCTGCATACATGAGTTCATTCCCCATGTACAAATAATTTCACAAGGTTTTGATGGGAGGCCTGTGCTACTATGTGAATAAGTCATTCATTGAAAGCTGATTCTGCTAGATCTAAAAGCAGTGGTTAAGGATATTTACCTGGAGTACCTTGAAGCATAAATGCCATATTTAAACTGGTCCTGGAGGTTCCTCCAAAGGGCACCCTGAGGAACTTCTTATGGACAGAATAGGTGACGTGGCCTGTCCACACACTCACGTCATTTTGTAGTTTGTAGGTAAGTTCTCAGAAAAGTTTTTATATATTGAAGAAGCTGTACCTTGTATAGATATAAAACTTTGTAGTATTTATGGCGGTCAGCAGATAGACTTTACAGTGAATTTATTTTGCTATAATGCACAACAATCTGTATGGTTCAGTTGGATGACATCAGTTTAGTTTATTGCTAGGAAAAAAAAAATATATTGGCTACACTAAGAAAAAGATGTGCCTAAACTTTCATCACCAGTCTCTCACTAAGTCCAAATTCAAACTTCCAGTCAAGATGGGAGAGAAAACAGGCTGTTTTTGTGCTAGCATGTGTGCCCAGTTCTTGGACATCTAGTCCCCTACAGGGACTTGCAGCCATTCTAACGCAGGCAATGGATGACATAATTTAAGCAATGTTTATCAAATCATTAAATGGGATTCAGCCAAGCATTTTGGCTCCAACCATATTGCAAAGTAGACAAATTCTCCTGTACAGTACCTGTGACATACCAGAATGACCCAGTCTACTCTGAGCTGTGCTGATATGTAGTAACCAGTTGGAATGAAAATCCAGACACCCTGGGTGGCTTCTGCCGCTGCAGGCTGCAAACCTGCAGTGTCCGAGGTGAAGGGTGTGAGTGGGACACAGATGCAAAGTGGGACATTGTGGGATGTCACCTGTGCTTATAAGGAGTTTTACTTGTTTGTATCAGCTAAAATACAGCCTGGTATGTACACATACACAATGGCTGAAGAACTGAGAAACACCTAAAACCCTGACTCCTTATGTGTTTTTTAAAGTGTGGTCGGCTGCATTTTCTTCAGGTTTTTGGAAGTAAATTTATTGCTGTTCCCTTACAACAAGGACCATGTAGCAAGGCTATGCCTGCAGAAGGCAGTGCTGCCATTGCAGTACTGCTGAAGAAACAAAATATAACACATTTCAAAAATGCCTCATGTGCCTTCAAATTAGAAAGGGCTTCTGCGCAGTAGAACGATGCCATGATTTGTTGTCTAATACTAGGTTGACTGTCCCTGGAACCTGTGATATAAATAAAACCAACTCGTGGTGAAACCATGTCAGTGTGGGTGTCACCACTTGAAGCATTAGTCCTTCCCATATGCCAGAAGAAAACTCATAATTTAGCTGCAGAATGTTTCAGCTAAGCTGATTGGTTCTATCGCAGCACTGTGCTAGTATAGCTCCTTTGCTGCTTATCAGCAGGAAGCACAGGCAGCACACATTCACTTCCAAATGGAATTTACCATTTAAACAAGTGTTATACCAGTGTCTCACTTAATTTTTTTGCCAGTGTGATTTGCATCACCTTAACTATGTATCATCTGAACTGCTGATTATATGCGCTCATGTTGGATTGGATAATGCTGTATGAGCACTATCATGTTGATTCATTGTGTTATTATGCTCTTTATCTGAAGTTCAGCTTTTACTAACTGCAGACTTTCATCAGTTTGAAGTAGGCTTAGATTCCCTGCTTCTAACAGAACAAGTTGTTTATTTTTATAGCTTTTTTTTGTTGTGGGATTTTTTTCCTATAGGTTACTATTGTTATTATTGTTGTTTTGGTGCAGGAAGGCAGACTTCTCCTTTGACATTCATAGAATCCAGATGGAGAAAGTGATGGACCCAACTAAATTTGCTTCATGTTGATGTTTCACCTGTGCAGTCAACTTACACGTGTGCCTGTATGATACATGCTCAGTTTAAAGGGGCATTAATAACTCCAGCTATGCTGCACAGCTCCTTCATCCTTGTAAATATTGTTCTAGTTTATAAGGTGATATCTTCAAATATGAAAGAGCATTCATACCCAGAAAGGTCAAGGGAGACTGGCAGATTTATGAAGAAATACAGACTCACCCACAAGAATCTAAGAGAGGTCTTGGCAACATTTACTCTACATCTGCACTAATATACTGAGTGGTCAATCACATTTATTCCTTTAAAACCTTCATTGATATTTTATTTTCAGAAATAAACAACTTTCCAGAAGCAGGCTGGTAGAAGAGTTGGTAAAACACTTGAGACATGAGAGATGTCTGAATACAGAAAAAAGAAAATAAACTGAAGTTTATTTTTTTTGCTCTGGTCTATCAGTTATAGAAAAATGTAACTGAATCTTTCCAGCTTTCTGATGTTGAAGAACATCAGTAAAGCAAAAATGCATTTTTTACTTTGCTTGACACAGGCCAGCAGCTAGTTTGCTTTCAATATTCTTGAAAGTAACCTGAAGACTTCTAAATTATATCTGATTTCCCCTTAAAGGCCTAGAGCTAGGGATTTTTGAAGAATTATGGCAGCATGGCTCCTCTTTTTACTCCCAGCTGTCTGTTCTAAAACAAATATAATATAGACCCAAAGGCTTTATATGTGCTAGTATCCCCTGATGCTGGAGAAATAGCTAGGTACTTTGAAGAAGTTACTGTCTTTTATTTTTTTTCATCACAGGAAAACCTCTGCATTTAGTGGAATAGTTTCTGAGGTAGATAAATAACAATAGTTAGTATGATATACACTCCTACTTTGAAATTGTTCTTACAGTATTCAGCTCTTTAACAGCTTCTTCTGTACATAGAGTATGTTGATGAAAATAAGAGAGGTAGCTAGAGATCAAAACTTTGCTGGTATCAAATTTTTAACCCTCCTCCTTCAGAAAATGTTTTAAATCTTTTGTTGTTGGTTTTACTCTCTTTTTGCCTTTGACATTATTGCAGAAATTGTGTACACAAATGTTTTCAGAATATATGAGTTTTGTATTGCTCCAGCAATTATGCCATATTGCAGAGTAGTTATGCTAATGCTGTACTACTTTTGCATGCAAATAGCTGAAATGGGAGCACTGAAATGCAGCTACTTATAACTAGATTTCCACTACCAGTTTTCCACTACACAATGGGTCTTCATCTTTCCACGTAAGGGATTCAGCTTCTCTTGTATTTGTCTACCTCTATTTCACTGTGGCTATGATTATGGTGTGAGTGCATACACGTCTTTTTGTGGGCTTCTGTCTAAGCATGGAGGGGTTTTTATGAGTTTGTAAAGACTTACAAAAGCAGAAACAAGTAATATGTAATATAAATGTAGTTTCTTTACTTTTTTGGTGCAAATTCCACACACTATCTGAAAAATCCATCATTTACGTTCAAAATATAAAGCAAAGAGAATCACCAGATATGTGCTTCATACAGAAAAGTAACCAAATATGCAGAACCTTGAAGAAATATTTTGAGTATAGTAAAAGAATTCCAATAAGCCAACTTCCAAAAAGAATTAGTCTTAGCATCTACAAAGTCCTAAGTGCAAAACAATTGATGTAAATATTCTGTTGTAAAATATTATATAATACACTGATAATACCTTGTCACAATACTGTGCATTGTATTAATAATTATATTATAGTATTATATACATTATACAATTAGGTAATGCTACGTGTATGACACTTGTGCTACAAAAACAAAAACTGTTTCCAGAGTTGCCATCCTTTCTTGGAATTTCAGGCATTTACCACTACTGTTTTTGATTCATTACCTCCAGTGAAGTAAAAGTGCTTTTTTTATTTATATGTAAAGTTTTATTCACAGCACTGAACAAGGTTAAACACATGCTTGGAGATAAAAATAGAACATAAGAAAATACAGAACCAGCAAACATCTGGTATTCTTCTCTTTAGTTATCAGTTAGGCTTTATGTAACGTAGTCTGAGCTGTGGGGGGTCAAACAACCACCTTAACATTGTTTTATTCTTATAATTGCTTTTCAGATGAGTGGCTGTGGCTGGGTATAAAGTTATCTAATTTAGGGAAACACGTTATGTTTTGAGTTTGATTAGTTTCAGGGGGCTTTAAGGAAAGGAAATGTATCATCATCTAGGCTTGTCGAAAACTTCAGGTCTTATTTCTTTGCGGTTTTTTATTTTTTCCTCAGTTTGAGGTGGTGGGCTTGCAAGCCCTTGTAATTAAGGGGAAAAAAAAAAGAAGGGGGCAGGGTATATTAAAGTCTAAGATTTGAAAAGTCTCACATTTACTAATATTGAACACCTAATAATCCACAAACTGTAAATAAGAGGCAAAAAAATCAGGACTAAATTTTTTTTTTCTTGATCAGACTTTTTCTACCCATTTCTCTCATTAATCAAACATATTTACCTAATGGTATAACCAAATATGTACCTGCATTAGAGCAGTCCTTTATTTAAGCCGATTGCATCTGAGAAGAGACTGTTGGTGTCCCACCACCCCATTTGTACCCTAGTCTGGTTGCAGCACTTAACAAAATAAACACATCCATTACAGAGTGATCTATTAATTATATAACCAATATTTTGCAATTTTTTATTAAGAACTTGTCATATCATAGTCTAAAATGTATGACTCCCCCCTCCCAGGCAACCAAAAGTCATTGTCACCATTCTTTTATTTGTCCCAAATGATACTTAATTATCTCAAAAAAAATAAACCGGCAGCAATGAGGTCATAAACCGTCTCCTATTGCAAGTGTTAGGCTGGTGGCTAAGACGTTACTATTGGGCAGGTAAAACAGTGTTTCAAATCTTCTCTGGCAAAGGAAAGAAATTAATTGAATTCAGGGTGACTACCCATGCTCTGTTAGATGAAACCGTGCCAGCATCTGCTCCTCCTCCTTTGGCTGTCCTTTGACAAGAAAGAATAACTCTTTAATGTTTTTTTAAAAGGTACCGAAATCCGGGTGATTACTCAGAGCTGTGACTCCCAAGTGAAGGGCAACCAGAGTAAAGGATCTAACTGTTCCTGAAAGGCAGAAGGTTTAAAAGTCCTGTCATGGTTGCTTTGTGTTACCTTGGGTAGTTCTCTCTCTGCCCATCAGCTTTTGAATATTGCATTCCTCCTTCTCTGCATTTTATATAAGGAACTAGGAAAGAAGCTGTTACTTACATTGTGTCTGAAATCCTATCAGTTTGGGGGATACAGACTCAGATTACATGTGAAATTAACTTATTCATGTAAATTCTGTGGTTCATAGATGTGGGTAATACCAATAACTTTAGAAGGAATACATTAAAAGCCAAGGACTGAAATCCTTCATGGATTGAAGCCATGGAAATTTAGTAAATCTTACTTTTTCCTCTGGCTTTTATGGTAGTTCTTTCTGCACAGGCAGTGGAACCAAGGATATTTATCCTGTGAGGAATACTGGGACAGTGCTTGGCTGGGGATCGAATTAGAAAATCTAAGGCATGGTTGGAGATGATTTTGGCAAAGGATGCTAAGGATAATAAGGTACACAGTAGAAGAAAGACGTAGACCTGTAAGAATGGTTCCAGGAAAGGTCCTAAAATTCATCAGATGGCTGGAGCCCTCTCCTACGAAGACAGATTGGGAGAGTTGGGCTTGTGCAGCCTAAAGAAGAGAAGGCTCCATGGAGATCTTTCAGTACTTAGAAGGAGTTGTAAGAAAGACAGACACTCTTTATCAACATCTTTTGTGGCAGGAGAAGAGGCAATGGTTTTTAACTGAAAAGAAGGTAGATTTAGATTGGAAGTAAGAAAGGCATTTTTTATGGTAAATATAGTGAAACACTGAGAGAGGCTGTCCAAAGAAATTGTGGCTATCCCATCACCGGAAGCATTCAAAGCCAGGTTGGACAGGGCTTTGATCAACCTGATCTAATGAATCATGTCTCTGAGCTTTGGAGAAGCTGATCTTCAAAGATTCCTTCCAACCCAAACTATTTTTTTGATCATAGGATCCTAAACCACAATCAACAGAAGTTTTCTGCAGTAATACAATTCTTACAAACACCTGAAAGATGACTGTATTGTCATTTACATTCAAACTTATTCTCAGCAGCAACTACTGTTCATGCATTTCTACTGCATTGCTGAAGTTTTTTTGATATGTATAGCTATATGAGCATCAAAGGGAGGAAAATAACCATGAGAAATCTCTATTCCCACAGAATAGGCACAGTATTAGTCTAATGCTTTCCCGGATACGGGCCATCTTTAAGATAATTTAATATTTGGGTTGTAGGCTGTCCTCCTGCAATCTGTTCTGTCCTGTGCAGGTGCAGGTGTGCTCAGGAATGCTGACAGCAATGCCCTCTGAAGAAGGGGGGGAAGTCAGTTCCTTCTCTGGCCTTGGTCCTGAAGTGCAGGGAGGAGAAGAACGAGGGCTGCTGCTGTTTAATACCTACAACGAGTTCCTAGTACAGAAGATTCCTGACTGTTTGCATTCAAGAGTAGCGATTGCACTAGATGTGTCACCTCTATGTCACTCAGGGATTAAACTAATGTGAAAAGGATTCTCAGCTGCCTTCCCGGTGCCTTTTATGCTGTTGGATTTTGCAAAGATTACTTATGTAGTCAGGAAAAAAAATGTCAGATTTGCACAATAGGGAAATGATAGCAGTGTTTCAAAGAGTAGAAAGTCTTGCCTATGAAAGAAATGGAAATTGTAGTCATTTCTAATGCATTGAAATTTGACTAATTCACAGTGATCTCAGGTCCCTTGTTCTTGTTTGTATTTCTGTGTATGTACCATATGTAATGAATTCACATTTCAAAATACACCCACAGTGTTAATGTGGGGGGTTTTATCATATTCAGCATGAGAATTTCCATTTGTTTCTTTTACCTTTCATGATTTAATATTAAAATGTGTTGTAATAGGGCAATAGTAGCAATAAACACCATTCAAAATGCTGTATAAAGATGTGATCAAACTACAGAACAAGGCACTGGAAACTCCAAACTTTTATTCCTCACCTCTTTTTAGATAAGCAACTTCTCTGTGTTTCTCCCATGTTACCACCTGGGGAGGATAACTCTTACAAGTCTCACCAGGTTGTTGTCAGCATTAATTATAATGTTTGCAAAGTGCTTTGAAGATAAAAAGTGCAAGGTAAGTACTAAGTAGTATTTTTATTCCACTGGAGTCAGAGTTATGTCAAAGAGAATGTCAGCTTCAAAGACTTTGCTGTCAGATCTAGTATGCTCACAGGGTAGATGAAGGTTATTTAATTTTACCTACACATACTGAAATAATAATGGTCAATATAATTCTTTCTTTAATCCAAGTAATACTGAGATGCTTGTATTTTATAAAGCGATTTAATTTAATATTAATTTTTTGTTACATGATTATTACAAAATGAGTGGATTTCCAAAGCTGCCAATTAGAGCCAGAATTAAATATTACACAAGACATATGCTGGAGAGAAAGCAAATGCTGCTTAAGTTTCAAGGATGTTGTTAAGGAGTCTTCCCAGTCTGACCATTCATGAGACTCTGGCAGTCACTCCAAAGGCCAGAGACTTCCACTGCTGGGACCAAAGCCCCTTTACATAGGGCAGCTCCAGAAATCCAGTGGGTGCCCTGCTTGACTCCCTGCACACCGCATTCTCACACAGTCAAACCAGGTTTCCCTACTGGTTTGACCCCAGGTTTCCCATGGCAGAGTCTCAGATGTCTGGTTCCATAAAACCATTTATTCATGGTGCAGTAACACAGGAACAGCCCAAGCTAGTGCCTCTGAGGAGCACAACCAACAGAGGAAGTACGGGGCTTTTATCCCCTCACAAGCCCTGTAAGTCTTGATCTTCCTCCAGTCTTTGGGTCCTGCCCCCTCTTTGTGTCCATCCACCTCGTTGGTCACAGTTCTTCATCTCTCATCCAAAAGGTCAGAAATTCCCAGCTCCTGCTATGTCTCAGTGTCCATTCATCCAGCTGGTGTCACCCATCTTCATGCCCCTTGTTATCCCAAAGGTTGGCAGTTCACAGCCCCTTGTTTGGGGCTCCCACCCAGAGCTCAACCTGCATTTCAGTCTGCATCTCAATCAGCAGCTTGCAGCCAAGCTACCTGGACCAGATGCATTCCTCTACTACATAAAGCTTTCTTTTGCCGGGGGGAGGATGGAAGAATATCTCAAAGGAGAAGCTGTTCTAACTATATTTTAAAGAAAAGCTAAGTACAGGTGAAGAAAGAAGTGAAAACTAACAGAGAAAATTTCACATGGAGTTTAAACTTGGTCAAGGTCCATGCTTTGTATAACCCCTTAAACAAGAAGTCAGAGACTATTAGTGTTTATGCTTTATTTTAAAGCACTGTAATAGTATGATCTAATATGGTTCCCCTACAAATTTTAAAAATACGGTTGTCAACTTGACTTGCTTCGGTGTTCAGTTTCATTTTAGTTTCATTGGAGATTTTTGTTTTATTTTATTTCTTTTTAAAATGTATAGAAGTTCGTGAAAAGTAAGACTTCTCTTAGTCACCTTGAAAGTTAGAGCTGAGAAGATGAAGTTGTGGCTGCTGGACTTTATGTTTTGACATTTCTACAAGCTTGAGCTTTCACAAGTTGCTTCATGATCCCTGCCAGTTTGAGAAGCGTTTCTAAAACCTTAGCCCCCAAAATCATGACCCTTCAGCTTTTAAAATCATCTCAACCTTTAAAGGAACTTGAGTTTGGATTTGAGTCAAATAATTATGTATTTTAAGAACTGAAAAGACACTTATTTTTTCAAATAAATTGCTGCATTCAGAAATACATTTTCACTGCTACTATATAACCCTATTCCTTATCTTTCTTTTTCTTTCTTTCTCTTTCATTTTCATTTTTTCTTTCATATGACTGCTATTCAGAATTAAAGCAGTAAAAATACTGGATTTAGCATTTAAGCCTTAGTGGCACAAGACCCTTGTTTTCTTCATTGTCTTGCCCTGGGCGTGTGAGTTCTCATCATTTCATGGAATTCAAGAATAAATATATGAGGAAGATACGTAATTATTAGCAGTTGGGACAAGGCTGACCTTGCTTCAAGATCCAGATTCACAACCAACCTCAGCCTCTAGTGAAGAACTGAGACTTGTTATTCAAAGGGAGAAAATCCTCAGTTTCAGAGTTCTACCTGTACCTGGTGTTCAGTGCTGTGTGACATAAAAAGAAAATTTTGTGAGTTCTCTAGTATGAAGATCTTCCTGCACGGCTCATTTCCCTGGCTGGGGAAGAATTCTCAAGAATTATCTCTCAGAAGTCAGGTTCAGAGAAGCACCAGCTCCTCACCTGATTTTTTTCATCCTGTCAGGAAGAAATCCTTACTCTTACCTACTTTACACCAACAGCAACTAGTTCAGAGGCAGCTTTGTTCTACACCTTCCCACAAATGCTCTTGCCTCCCTCTCTTGCACACTGTCTCCTTTGGTTAGATCTCGTCCTAAACTGCAGGAATTAATCTTTGAGGGTTATAAGCTGATTGCACTTGGTAAATAGATGTATCCCCTGAAAAAGTCGTTGTCTTCTCTGTACTTTGGTTTAAGCACACTGCATTCAGTATAGTCCACTTTTGATATATGATCTACATAAAGAGCTGATTTATTTATACTTTACATCCTATAAGTAATAGCATTTTTATTTTAAAGAAACTTTTTTTTAAAATTGTTTTCACCTACTCCTCTTAATAGCTTTATTTTGCATTCAAATGACTACTAAATTGACTACCCTAAGTTGGAAGGGACCTATGATGATCATTGAGTCCAACTCCTAACTTCACCCAGGGCAACCTAAAAGTTAAACCATATTTCTGAGAGCGCTGTCCAAATTCTTCTTGAACACTGACAAGCCTTGTGCCACCACTGCTTCCCTGGGGAACTTGTTTCTGGTATTCAGGCATCCTTTAAGTGAAGAACTTTAGCTGCCTCCTATCCTGCTGGAGTAAGAGGAACACAAACCATTTAGCTCACTTCATTAGAGCATTGTGCTAACAGCACCAAGGTTGTGGGTTCGATATACGCCATTCATAATTGATAATCCTTGAGGGTCCTTTCCATATCAGAATATTCTGTGATTATCTATGATTACCTACATACTGTTTCTGAGTTAACCTCCTTATGTGTGTACTGTTAAGGTTATAAATTTATTCTGCATTAGGCTTTCTTTCATTTCTCTCAAAGGGAGTGCTTAAGTTGGTAGACAGGGTTCATGCACTTCACTGTTTTAAATTCCAGGCTTCCTGCAACCCACAGACTAGGCTTTGAGATGTAACCTGAATGTTTTGTGTACTCACAGCATGATGGTACAAGCAGATTTGGGGATTTTTGGTTATGTCTGAATGTTGTCACAGAGAGATGTGACCTTCTTTCTGTGCACGTCTGTGTCAGGCTGAAGAACACTTGTGCTGTTTTTTACCAGGGATCATGGGGCAGCTACATTTGCAGTGTCACAGAAGGGCGGCATAAGTGATTTAGTCATTGGAGACTGACAGAAGATATACATTTAAAAATTGTGTCTCGATTAAAAATCTCTCTTTGCTTATATCTTCAACTTGCCTTGCGAGTCCCTTCATTATCTCTTGGATTTCCAGCTCACAGAAGTAGAAGGTGCTGCTCCCAGCACAGTCTCTGCTGTGTGAATTTTCTGCAGGCAGCAGCAGTCACTAGTAAATCTTGTCCGTGCTCAGAGCAAATACCAGCTGTCCTTGCCTGAAACACTCTGAAACAGCTGGATGCAAGCCAGGTCTAAACTGGAAGCCATGTAGCTGTGTTAGCACGGCGCTGAGCCAGAGTGCCACACGAGCCTGAAAGCCGTCTCCCAGCAAGGCTTATTAGCTCAAACTCAGTGCCACGTTAATGGTACCTCAGCATCTTCTGGTCTGCTGCTGGCTTACATTCAGCCAGCCTGGAGTGCAGACAAATCCAGTCACGACTGCCTGTAAAACACCAGGTAGTTGCAACCCATGTTTCTTCACACAGCAGTCAGCCTTCTTTTCCCTAAACCCTCTCTAAAATTGGACTGCAGATATGTAGTAGAAGCCTTGTGCTTAGAGGCTTATCCCTCTAAGGAAGTGGCTCTTAAAATGTCTGGAGCCAAGTAGGGAGTATGCTTTGATAAATGTAATGTTGATAAATAACCCCAGCTGTTTCTTCGAGAATTCTTATCTGTCATTGCCTTTCTTGTCTGCTGCTGTAACTGTTTTTCTCTTGTCAATTGGATTCGGGTGAAAAAATGTACCCTTGGTATATATCACTTGAAGAATTAATATTAAAATTCAAAGAAACTCCAAAATATATTTAAGCTTCTGTGTATTCCAGAGATATAATTTAAACTATTTAAGTGCTGTGAAACATGTTATGTCATACTGCATTTAATGGTATAACACTTCTTAATTAACTTCAGAGTGTCAGAAGATCTCACAACAGCAATTTTCAGGTATTGTGTAGTTTATTGTAGCTATAAAATTTATTATTGGCATATTAAAAGAAGGCAGGAAGCCTAACTAATAGCTGCTTTAAGGGGATCTAACTATACTATCACAAAGATTATTCAAGTAAAAAAGTCTGTTCAGAACTTGAACTGTAATTTGCTTGAAAACTTTCCTGCACACTGAGTGAACTCATAATTCTAAATGTTTGTTTCTGCATTTCAAACAGCATAGTTTACTATACTGATGAAATAGCCACAAGGTAATTTTTACATTTCAGCAATGGAGATCTTATCATAATATCCAAAAGGCGCATACTGTGATGCCATCTGCTTATTTTTTTTTATTAAACTGAATGTGAGATCAAACTTTTTAAAAATATGTTATTTAAAATATTTATCATCACCGAGCGCCTGTGCATGTAAATACGGATTTATTTTTAGCTTACAAAAATGTTCTTCTCAAAAAATTTTTTTGATAATTACGTTTTAGAATCACTTTCTTAATCCTTAAACACAATGTGCTTTGCTCTTTTTTTGTTTTACAAAAACTGTTTTTGGTTTTAATTTGGTTTATTTGCCAGAAACCAGCACATATTGTAAACTGGGAGTAAAACACACACACACTCACAAATACACAAACACAAAAATCTACCAAATGTCAAGGGGAGAATAAATGAAGGTTTATGAGAGAGGGGAGAAAAACTTGCAGAACCTAAGACAGAGTAACACCTTCATTCATCATGGGAATTCTTCTAGCAAAAAAGGAAGGACTGAATACTTATAAATCTGATGACAGACAAAAAGGCTAACAAACCTGACTTGTTTCAAATAATGTCTGTAGAAATCAGTTCATCAGAACTTCTCCCGTGAACAAACATTTTAGTTTCCAAACCTTCTAGCCACGTCTAGGATTTTCTTGAGGACATGTTATTTTTATCTGGTGCTTAATGAATACCTCAAAAACCATGTTTTCTCCATCACTCTAAAAGGGTAGTTTCTACTTCACCTCCTTTTTTCTTAGTACACAAAGTTATTTTAAACCTTATGAGAAGACAAACTCATGATTTACTGTTGTGTCAACTCCTTGAACAAAGAATAGTTTTCCTTTGTCAGAAAGTTAGTGACTCAGTGAAAGATATAGGAAAGTATCTGTTCCCAAGAGTTGATTTTCTGACTTACTGCTGGAAAATATACTTTGATTTCATTCATTTGTGGTTTGTTCTGCCTTTTGTATAAAGGTCCCACAGTAAAAGGAAAAATAATCCCAACATTGATAAGCTAGGTACCTGTCTGCACTGCAAAGTGAGGCCAGGACTATCAGTTTCTGGAAGAGTGTTGGTTTTGCTGCACAGCCAAAAATGGAAATCTGTAAATGAAATGTGCAGTATGCATGTCTTATCATTGCTAAGACACATAAAGCATTCGCAGATTTACTTCAGATTGTCTGTTGTG
Organism: Gymnorhina tibicen; assembly: GCA_013399875.1. Lineage (NCBI taxonomy): Eukaryota > Metazoa > Chordata > Aves > Passeriformes > Artamidae > Gymnorhina > Gymnorhina tibicen. The sequence continues at coordinate 216,559 of VXAZ01006779.1, forward strand.
TCTATGTAAAACAATAGAATACCATTCCTAACCCTTTACTAGAGACACATAGAGAATTATATTAAAAACCTTAAAATTACTTACAGAATGATAGCAGGTTATTCTTAAAGATAGCATAATTTTTCCCATGTTGTGCTATTTGCATTTCCTGCTATATAGGATGTCCTAGAACTTCTGCATAGATCAAGCAGCTGGGACTTAGGACTTAAAGAAAACTGTATGGAAGAGCAAGTGGAGACGGAGCTATATTCTGGGGTTCCCTGAAAGTGCTAATGGTGTAGGCACCTGAATTGCACCCCTAATGACCAAATGCATGATAAGTTCTTAGCTGTTAATAGGAATGGTCAAAGTTGATTGTGAACACTGATTTTCAGGAATTTACATAACTCTTCCTGCTCACTCTGCCCTTTTGATCTGTTTTCTCTGCAGTAAGAACTTCACCTTTGCCTTACACCAATATATTTTCTTCCCTTTTGTCAAAAGAAAAATGGGACTATAGATATAAAACCTAATGAAAACTAGCAGACTGTATGCAGGTAATTCAAGAGTCCTGTTTCTGCCTCTGGAAGGGACAGGTTACAGGTTGTATCAACCTGTACCTTAATTCTACATAAGATTTCAGAAGCTTCTGTTTTGGTGAAGTTGATCATCTGGAAGGGCACAAGATATCTGGCAACAGCATAAAAAAACCTCCTCAGAGGCTTAACGATAACTTTACATGTCAAAAATTATATAGATTTTTTGAAATTACAATTTTTAATTTCGAGGTCTCTGATAACATCAGGCATGGAAAATGAGGTGTTGGAATAGACAGTCTCTAAGGGTAATTATCACTAGAGCCATCTAGAGATAATTACTGAAAACAGAGGTCATCAAGCAGAAAAGATCATCACAGTGGCATTCCACTTTCCCTACTCTCTCTCTAACATCTTGCTCTTATGGCACTATTTTCTTCAATTTTCTTTCCTATTTTGTGCTTTCATGGAGCTTTGCATTCTTCTCCAGAGTTCCTGAAACTATATTATACAGCACCATTTGATGTAGCAAGAAGCACGCAACACAGCAAACTCTGTCATCCCTTTCAGCTCTGTTCTGTCATTAGAAACAAAACCATATTGAAAGTTACTCACAGTGTTATACTTTCACTTAATGTAAACAAATAATACCTTCACCCCGTATGAAAGCATGAGGAAGTCAGCTTTACTTACAAACTGATTATACTTTTTAACTCTCAGATGCAAAAAAAATACTGAAGATCTTTAGCAGTATCATAAAATATTTCTCATTTGAGATTTTATTTTAACAAACGGCAATAAATCAAAAAATGAAAGTGATGTTTTTTCATACAGAAACTCCCTCCATGCAGTAGATTATTCTAAATTATCACGAAGACCTTCTCAGTCTTACAGTTTATTTCAAAAGCTTATAAAAGAGGGATCTGAAAAAAATAATGTGAGGGTTGAAAAGTTATGTTGTCTTTGCGTTTAATGTAAAGATAAGCGCAAAAAAATTTTATAATCTTGAACAGTTTACTCAGATACAATACCTCCTTCCCCCACCTACTGCTTCCTAAACAAGTGAGACTATTTCTTCTACGGAAACCAAATTACATAATACTTAAGAAATAAGGATGCAAGGAATACTTGCAAAAAACCCACCAAAAACCAAAAAAGGAATCAAATGAAATATTTTGTGAACTTTCATTACTGAATGCTTCATTACTTACTGTGTGCTTCATGACTGATGTGGATTCAGAGCTGTCGGATCAATTTGTGATTTTAGAGGAAGAACTGATTAGAAACAATGAGGATGAAATGACTGTTAACTGGTGAAGAAGCTATTAAGGTTGACACATCTGAGGCTGCCTAAAGAAAGCACATTTCCTGCTTTTTTAGATAATTCTGAAAGTATTAGGTCCCTAAAAGGTTTGACCCTCACTATATATTCTACAGAACTAGGATATTATTTCCACTGAATTATAGTATTCAAGGGAAAACAGGCAGGTTTGGAAAACTCATGAGATCCTTGAAGACTGAAGACCTCTGGAGCAGACTATCCAGGACCTTGTTCACAGTCGAGAAACCATCCAGGTTCATGATGGGAGACCCTAATGAGTGAAGAACCTTAGTAATTTGTCCAAGCATCTGCCATAATTCCTCATCACTTAAAAATTAACTGATGAAATGAGGAAAGAAGTGTTAAAATTTTTGAAAGTGAAAGGTGGTAAAACATGTATCCTAGCTGCTGCTAATTAAGGCCATGATTCTATGGATATAGAAGCCATGTACAGAGTCCCAGCTATAATTCAGGAATTTCTTGAATCAGACATTTAGAACTGCGGAGGCTGTAACTGGAAGGTATTTCTATTGATTATTATTTTTATATGCTTTTTCCTGAATGTTTATTTTGTCCACTCTTATAGATAGAACGCTGGGCTAAATGAGTCTTTGTTCTGATCCAGTACAACAGGTCTTACTAAGTAGGTGGATTTTTAAGAATAAAATCTTTAAACAGTAAGGACTTCTCAACACTAACTTTAACAAAACAGGCATTTTGTCATAGCGTTGTTTGCATTCTGCTGAAATCCACAGGAAAGAAATTGCTTTACTGTTGTCCCCCGCTTGGAATGCTAATAAATAAACTATACATTTGGCAGTGAGTGCTCTCTCAGTCTCAGTGACTGGTGGTAAAATAAGAGGTGGCCTGCAATCAGGAAGGTATTTTTAGTTAAAAGATCTGCAGCATGAAGTGTGATGTTTCAGTGCTAAAGTGTCAGAAGCAAATCCTTATTAATTCTGACCTCTCTACATTATGCATCTTTCTGATCAACTCTGTGATAGTGCTGCTCTGTCAGACAATGGAGCTTGGGATTCAGAGTAAATAGACCTGCCAGAGCAGGTTTCCACCATGATTGGATCAGAGCCTGGAAGTCATTCTACAGTTTTATCACCATAAAATTCTTCCCAGTGTCTGCTCAGACTTGCAAAAGGAAGTTAAACATATCCTGCTATGCAGCAATATTACAGTTTTACTTGTTGCTTAATGTTTTCAGCGATGCTTTCTTCATCATCCTCTGGGCACAAGCACTTTAGTATTTTAAACCATCTGTTAAATTAACATACTTTTTAAGAAAAATATGCTTTCATAGCCTCTGTTCAGCTTCTTTAAAAAGTGCACATTTGCAAGTTGTGTAGTGTCTATGGTGGCTGCTCTGAAAACTCCACCAATTAAGATTTGTGAATATTGAACAATTTGGTTATAATGATTCTGTACATGTGAAATTAAGATTACATTCTTAAAACAAAAGTGATGTAACTTTTTCTTTCAGCTTCAGAGAAAATTCATATTCAAACTTAAGGACCATTTTGCATTTAAAAGATGTGTGTGCAGGTTGTTCATAATGCCCTCCCTCTCAAAAAAACAGTCTGAATTAATAATTTGGTCTCCAAGACAACAGCCATGGCTTTCTTATGCCAACCAAAGGTTCTAATTAATGTCATCTAGGTATCTGCAGGCATCATTGCTGATTTATGGTTTTTTGTGTCTGATTTATCTGAAAAATGTCTGTGTTCCAGAACAAAGGGAAGATATGTCCATGGTGTGAAAGTAAGTAAACAGATGAAAGTGAGAATAATTAAAAAAAAATTTTTTAAAAGGTGATAGTGATTTCTTTTTGTCCTTTTCATACTTCTGTTGATAATGTGAAAATGGGTCTGTTACACTTCTTTCTATCAGTTGCTGTTCTTTTGTACAATGCTGAATGACCATTACGTTTGATTTTCTATGAGTTTTCCTCAGGGTTTTGAGGGCAGCTCTGTTCCCTTGCTTAGCTTCTTCTGAAGGAGATGCAGTGTCAACATGTGGCGTGCATATCCCGAATATTTCCATTGTTTCTTTCCTTGTGTGCAGGAGGAAATTGATGTTGTGGGGTTTTTAAATTTTGATTGCTTTGTGGAACTTTGTAGAGAATGCCTAGAGGGTTTGGTGGTGTTTTTTGAGTTTTTTGGGGCAAGCGTTGGGGTTTTTTTTGGGGGGGGAGGCATTTCTTTGGTTGGTTGGTTGGTTGGTTTTGTTGGGGTTGTTTGTTTGTTTTGTTTTGTTGACCTTTTTTGGTTGGTTTTGGGTTTGGTTTGGTTTGGTTTGTTTTTCTTTTGTTTTTTAGCATGCTTTGATTGCCTGACAACATTATTTGAATTTTCTGCTTTCACATCTTACATGGATTGGCAAAGTGTCATGGTTACTTTTACCTGGCTTTTGGGGGTCTTTCTTGCTCTCACTTATCCTGTTATTCTATAGTTAAGTTCATTGTAGAGAAAGATAGTTTTTTCTGCTGTGACACTGTGATATTTTGATTGGATGGTGCAGGCACTCAAGAAGATAATTCAGTGCAGTATTGGGGTGGCAATGCAGCATTGCTGTAGTTTGCAGTCTTAAGTGTCCTCACTCATTCTTGGTCATAGCAGTCCTGAATTGAGAGTATCAGTTTTATCTCCTTTGAGTATTGCTTTCTGTGCTGTGACTCTCAGCTTAGATCAGTGTGTTAAGAGCATAGAGATTTGGAAGAAAATAAACCCCCTTGCTCCAGTTGGTCATAAGGAATCGGAGGGGCTGGGTTCAGCTGGGCTTAATTTCTGGTTAGAACCAGTTCAGAAGTATAAGTCTGGTTGTGTTCGATAAGATCCCAGATGCATAAATAGTGTGGGTTATACTCTAAGTCTGGTCTCATTTGCAATGAGAGAGCCACAAATAGTGAGTTTTAACCAATTAAACACTAAAAGTCTGAACTAGTGCAAAAGGAATTTTCAGGAACACAGATTCACCAATAGTGCATCTTATTGGAGCAACAGGTTATAGATTCTTTCAGACTGCTGGGATAAATTTACTGCACATCCAAAATATAAGTGTATAGCATTGTGAACAAGAGTTCCTGGGTATACTCCAGTGCAGCTGGATGTGCAAATCCTATCACAGAGGTGTCCCCACTTTGGGGAGGAAAGAGGAGCGAGACCTGTCAACTTGCATGCAAGGTCATCATATTCTCATCCTCTACTGCTGAGGATTTCAAATGCAAATTTATACTTTTGGGATAAGTAGAGGTGAGAGTGTAGTCATATATTCCATTACTGCCATCATAAGTGGAGGGGGAGGCAATTTATGTGTAAATGAGGGATACCAAGATTTACAAAGAAAGATTGCAAAGACTGTGGGTCTTGCACAAGGACGGAATGGAACTGGGACACGTTAGTGTCCCCCTCTTCCACTTGGCCAATTGCAGAAAAAAGGGCTGTCTGCCTTCTGCCTGGCAACGTGTCACCACCTCAGCAGGCCATCACGTCCACAGAAATCCCATCATACCCACGGAAATCCCATCACCGCGTATCTCATGAAAATCCCTTTACCACATATCTCATGACACATATCACGGCTGTAGGCCTCATTTCCCCAGTGTCATAAAGCACATTTAGAGATCTCTGGAAGATAGACATTTACCAGTCCTAAAATGTACAGCTTATTTGTAAAAATGATCTTTGAAAAGAAAAACGTGGAATAAACTACATATGGATGTCAGCAGCCCAACTCTTGGAATAAAGGAAGGAAGATGAGAAAATTCTGAATAAATTGATTAATTCCTATTTTTCACACAAATACAATATTTGAAGGCCACTTCAAGGCATAATGATTATCATGATTCCAGACACCATAAAATCATTTTAGACTGGGGAGATGAAGGTTGCAGCATAGCTCAGGATGTGGAGGTAATTTGGCACAACTGATAGTATCCTGGGGCATAGAGAGGGCCGTGAGCTTTCACTTTTATTCACATATCTAGGAGAGTGGAATGAAAAGGCAGTTCAAAACAATATCCTGTACAAGCCATACAGAAAAACTCCCTGTTTACTCCTGTGAATGTGTCTAAGCATGAAATTCTATTAAAAATGGACAAGAAAATACTAGAGTTAATTTCTATTTCTGAAGGGTCCCTTTCCTTTTTGTGCTTGCTTACTTGTTTCTTTTTTGGTGCAAAATTGTGGATTCTATTAGTTGATGTTTTTAACTGCTCTCCATTCATGTCCCTGCAGTGAGGCCATGCATTTCCATCCAGGAGGGCTTTGCCTCTTTATTACTTGCTCTGATATGAGCAGCAGCCCGTGGAAAGGACTACAGTGAACCATATAACATCATTACTATTAATGGGCTCAGAAAGCATAGTCCATGAAAATACACTAGTTCAAGCCCAAAAAAAAAGAAAAAAGGAGAGGTTTTACCTCATCTCATTCAAATGATGAATGAAAATGCTGAACCATTTCTACAAGACGGATGAACACTCTGAACTGAGGAAGGTTGTTCAGGCAGACTGCATGTGTGAAACCTATGGTTATGAAAGATGACTGCAGTATCTTTCTGTATCAGTATTAATGACGCTTATAATGCATTCCTGAATATACACATCTGCTTACAGATATAGATAGATTTGAAGGCATGTCATGCCTTGTGGCTTTCTTCTTTAACTAATAGATGAGTGCAAAAGGCTGCCATAGTTCAGCTTCGTAACTTCACTAACGTAAGTTGAAAAAGTTTGGTTATCATTTGACAAATGTTCCTGTCTACATCAAATCCTCTGAACCATGTAAATTTTTATCTAGAGATATGCTGAAGTTCTCGAGAATAATTTGGGCAGCTGGTGAACCGTTACCCACTAGTTCACAGACAGAACTTTCACCTCTTCCTTTCTTTCCATTTCGGTGAATTTGGCTAGAAAAATTGTTAGCACAGTGGGGAAGGCTTGGCTTCACTAAAGTAATTCATTTATCTTTTAACATGTTTTTGTACTTGTAATCATATGTGCACTGACATACTTACATGGTATACCATGGAACTGCTGAGATGGTAATACCATAGGATATACATTACTTTTAACTCATTAGACTGGTGATAAACTGATCCATGCAAGCCGTGCTTTAGTGTTCTCTTGGTAGACCAGTCCAGAATGACTTTTGGATTGTAGACCCTCTAGACTAGCAGAAATACTATGAAAAGCTGGCAGCCTGGGAGGCAAACACAAGACAGGCAGTGAAAAATTTCCCATTCCGTGTCCTACTGGCATTCCCTGACCTTGACCTGAAAGAAGTATTGCAGTTACCAATGCATAGGAAGCTGAGAGTAAGTTCAGTAGTTCCTCACAAGGGAAAGAAGGGCTTCAGGCAGCAAAATTTGCATAGTGATCATTAAATTCACAATGCTCTCAACTCTGAGCCTCAAGCTCTCTGCCTGATAGTGAGGCAACTTCTTGTGTAGCAGGTACTGGAGTACTGTTTCTTAGACATATAATTTTATTATATTTACCTTTTAACATACTATTGTTTCATTGGATACTGTCTGGTGAAGATTTTATACGTGCAAGTATTTATAGTAAATAAACCGATGAAAATTTTCTTCTCTCAAATTAGTTCTTATCAGGCTAAAAAGTTACATTCTGATTAAGATTTGCAGTTGAGTCATAACATATTTATACTGAGGAAGAAAAGCAAGAACATATGTTCTAATTGTCAGTGATTTGGGCTTGAAATCATTTGAGGTAAGTTCTGACAGACATATCTTGTAGAAACAATTTTTGGACCATCATATCAGCTTCAAACAATTAGCATTAAATTGAAGAATATTTATTAAATTAAGTTTATGCTTTCAAAATAACCTATAAATTTGGAAGGGAGTTGCATGAAGAAATATCTAGAGTAAATGATGCTGGTACTGTCCACCTCTTCAGCAAAATATGTCAGGCTAAACAAACAGATTAAATGATCCAGCCTTAGAATGGATTGAGAGTAAATCTTCATGGATGGCTAACAGAGGCAGCAGAGATTCTTCCAAGAATAAAATTTATTATGACTGCATAGGTGGAGCTGCTGCATATGATGGGATTCTTTACAAGGACACTACTTCAAAATTTTATATACCACAAAATATTGCTTTGCTGAAAAAAATGCTAAGTGTAGACAGTACTGACCATCTATATATCAATAGAAGCTTGAAATATTTTATGATGTCCATGCATGAATAGTGGAAACAAATGTTAAGTCTCTAAGCAGAATCTGATGTACCCAGAAGGTAAAATGTAGAGCAAGCAAAATCCATTATTTGTCCACTAAACTGGGGCCTGTCTTGGGGTGACTTTATGCTGTTGTATCCCCTATCACTGCTCTATGCCCAGACATGATTCCTGAGCCTTTCTGTGCCTTTAAAACTGGATGCAAGAGACAGAGAGAGAAAAAACTGAGCGAACTTTTCAAAACAGTTTGTGCTTCAAGGACACAGAGATTAGCTACTGCTGCAGCGGGTAGAGGAAGCACGGTTTTTTTTCTCTGGCTTTTTGGTCAGCTTCTTCAGCTCTGTTTCTTCAGAGAGGGACGGAGAGTTGAGGTTTTTTTTCCTCTTGGGACTTCGGGTTTTTTTTTTCCCTTCTTCTCTTCTGGACTTGTTCGGAACACCAGAACATCAGAACCCCACTGGGGGACCTTCCACCGGCCTGGAGGGGGGGGGCCCCCCACGCCGACCCAGCTCCGAGGAGGAGGAGAGAGACAGCACCCACAGAAGGACTCTAAAATCTTTCAGGTTTTCTCTCCAGAGCGAGAGATTTTATTATTTATCATTAATATTATTATTTTCCTGTGTGTTTGTTAAATAAATCGTTTTTATTTTCTCCTTCGCTTTCCTCCAAGGAAAACTTGTTTTTTCCCGAACCCAGTTGGGGGGAGGGGTGGTTGTGGCCTGCCTTCCTTTGAGGAGACGTTCCTTTTGGACGTTTCCCTGAATTTGGCCTAAACCACCACAGGCCAAATGTCTCACAAAATTAACTCATTTAGCAGAAAATGTTACCCATTAAGACAATAGAAATAGTCCCAAACTGTAAAAATAAATCTGTGAAAATTAATAGTCATCATTAAAAAGTTGAAATACATAACACATGGTAGAGAAAAAAATTACCATGAAATCTCAAGTGAAATAGATAACAGCTAAGAGCTCACTGTTTAGCAAGAATTCATTCCAATAAATATCTTAGCTATGTCATTCAAATATTTCCTCTTAACTTCTTACAATATATATAGACAAACAAATATTAAAAATATTAAATATACATGAAAATGCATTAAAAGTTAGTGAATTAAATGAGAATTTTTATGCAACAGAATATTTTAGTCAGCTTTATCAAATTTGCCATGTTTTATTGCAATCTTGTATGACTGTTAGGGCTAGAACAAACAAATGCCTGTCTAGTCTAAATTATATAATTGGAAATTCTTTTATCACATCCTGTCATTTGTGGTCATCCAAGTTTATAAATATATCTAATCTTAACTTAAAAATGTAAAGTGATGCCAAAGTCACTGTATTTCATTCTTTGGTTAACTATAAAAATGTGTTTCTGACTCACTTTTGCTATTATATTCTGACTAAACAGATGGAAGGTCCCTCTAAAATTTTTTGTCTGTTTCTTGTATCAGTGTTTACAGACTTTGATCAGTACTTACATTAACCTTTCATGGATTTGATGATATAAATAGATTTATCTCCTTGTATCCCTCACTCTGTGATGGCAATGTTTGAATACAAAATGTAATTGGCAGCTAAAATATTGTTGATTAGAGGCAGCTTCAAAATTTTTTTGCCAGACACTGCTGAGAACGTTAGTTCTGTAAGACATGAGAAAAAGCTCGTAGAGTTCATGATTCTTTGACTGATCAATGTCTAATTTTGTTTTTTCTATGATGCACACATGCATCCTCATCTGAAAATTTGCAGATGACCCCAAGCTGAGTATTCAGTTGAAGGATTGGAAGCCATCCAGAGGGGCCTGGACAGGCTCAAGAAATGGGCACACGTGGACCTCATGAGGTTCAACAAGGACAACTCCAAGGTGCTGCCCCTGCATGAAGGCAAACCCTGCTATCAACACAGGCTGGGGTATGAAAAGGTTGAGAGCAATTCTGCCAAGAAGGACTTGGAGGTGCTGGTGGGTGAGAGGCTGGACATGACCCATCAATGTGCACTCACATCCTGGAAAACCAGTTGTGTCGTGGGCTGCATCCAAAGCAGCATGGCCGGGGGGTGAGGGAGGACGTTCTTCCCCTCTACTCTGGTGAGAGCCCACCTGCAGTGCTGCATCCAGCTCTGGGGTCCCCAGCACAGGAAGGACATCAACCCATTGGAGCAAGTCCAGAGGAGGCCACCAAGATGGAACATCTCTCGTACAAGGAAAGGCTGACAGAGTTGGCTTTGCTTAGCCTGCAAAAGAGAAGGCTTTGGGGTGACCTAATTGTGGCATTCCAGTACCTGAAGGGAACCTACAAGAAAGATGGAGGGACTTTTTACAAGAGCAGGTAGTGGCATGACAAGGGGGAATGGCTTCAAACTGAAAGAGAGTAGGTTTAGATTAGATATTAGAAAAAATTTCCTTACTGTGAGGGTAGTAGGGCACTGGAACTGGTTGTCCAAAGCAGTCATGGATGCCCCATCCCTAGAAGTGTTCAAGGCCAGGCTGGATGGGGCTCTGAGCAATTTCGTCCAGTGAAAGGTGTCTCAGTTCATGGCAGGCGGTTTGGAACTAGGTGATCTTTAAGGTCCCTTCCAACCCAAACCATTCTATGATTCTGTGATCCTCTGAATATTTCCATCAAAATCCAGATGCCACATGGAATGAATGTATTCAAACAGTTATCGGGGTTTTTTAGTGAAATACTTATTCTGCTTTTATAGTTGTCCAAGCATACAAAATATACTTAGCCACTTCAGTCTCTTATTTGTGTCTCCATCCACTTGTCCTCATCTCCAGTAAAAGACAAAAGAAATAGCTAAAAGCTCTTACCTTAAATGAATCTTATCATAGAGACTGCTTCCTGTTTATTCTTCGGCTCTATAAAATGGACAAACCATTTTCTTTTAGAGACATTTGTTTTTCAGAACAGTGGCTTGCAGCTGCCTAAAGGTTAGCATCGACACGAGATCTGTGAGTGGAACAGGTCCAGGTCACAGCCTGAATTTCATCTTAGTTTTTCATCCCAATTTTCTCATGTACAAAATGCTCATGTTATTTCTCTGCTTGTCATGTTATGGACCCCTATTACCACTTAACAGATTTACAAAGGATCAAATCTCTTTTTAGGTTGTCCTCTAAGTTTACTGGACTGTTGGAGCATGACAAAATGTTTTTTTCTTAAGTATTATGAGGGTGTGGTGACATTGATTGTCTGCCAGACCCCCACCCAGCATCTCTCTCAATTCTTCTTGTCAAGAGGACAAATGGGGAAATATGATGGAAGTGCTCAAACACTGAGAAAAGGACAGGCAGATCACTGATAGTAACTACACTGACAAAATGGACCCCGCTTAGGGAAAAGTAGTTTCATTTCTTGCCAGTTAAAAAGGGTTGGATGGTGAGAAAAAAAGGAAAAAAAGTAAACCATCCTCCCTCCATTCCCCCTTGTTTCCAGGCTCTTCAGTCCTTCATTCCTAACAATCTTCCACTTCCCTGAGGGGCACACAGTAATGGGAATGAGAGTGCGGTCAGCCCATAGCAGCTCCTCTCTGTCCCTCCTTCCTCCTCACATCTCTCCCTGCTCCAGCCTGGAACATTCCCAGCGGCTCGCAGGGAAGCCCCTGCCCCGCCGGGGTCTCTCCCCGGCCGCAGGGCCATCCCTGCCGGGTCTCTCCCGCCTCCGTCCCCGCTGCCGCTCTCCCCTCGGGGCTCGCAGGGCTGTTTCCCGCACGGTTCCCTCGCTCAGCCCAGGCTGCCGGGCAGCGTTTTGCCCTCCCTTGCCCAGGCTTTCCCCGGGGCTCTCGCCCGCCCGCCCGTGGCTGAGGGGCTCAGCCGAGCCCTGCGCTGGGGCCGCTGCAGCCGCTGGCACCGCCTGGGGCTTTCTTCCTCAGCTCTGTGCTGTGTAACTTCCCCATTGTACGGCAAACAGGTATGGGCCAGAAGGAAAATGAGGTGTATCTTGGAGATTTTTTTTTTTTTTGTCAGAAAGAGAGGATTTGTTGATACATTTAACAGTTTGCTGTGGATGAGTCTAATCAAAGTAGAACAAAAATAAGCTTAATAGACAGTGAGTTGTGTTGTTAACTGCTAACGCTTGTACACTAGTGATAGTTTTTGTTCAAGGTGTCTATCTTACGTCGATTGTACAGTTTTAATCTCCTGGGTCTCTGTGTTAAGGAGTTGACAACTGAGGAAATAGAATAATATAGCTTGATGTTGTTTTGTTCTTGTTTATACTGATAAAATATTCAAATTGACTGAAGACAAAATAAAAAAAAAAGAACCTGAGGCAGGAAGCAAAGACAAAATATCAGGTCACGGAAGCCTTGAGTCTGAGTTTGCTTCACAGAGACTCAAGCTAATGTTTCCAGAAGGTGTAATCAGACAGCTACCTGCTGCCAAGGCACCAGAGAATCAGAGAGAGTGCTGGTAAGTCCAAGGTTAAATTATCCTTGATGTTATGGCTAATTAATTTTCCAAAGAAAATTTTGTAAAGTATGAAAATAAAAGGTGGCAATTCTGCACTGGTAAAAGCACATACTTTGATTAAGCTTTTATAATGAGACTGAAGATCGAATGAGGATTAAGGGTATTTGATTTCATGATGAATGTTTTTTGGAAAGGCGTACGTAACACTTAAATAAAAAGTACCAAACAGACGGACACAAATAAATGTCTGTGAGATAATTCTGCTGTCCTATAAAAAAAGAAACCATCCTGAAACACACTTTTCAACTAAAGTACAACTAAGGTACAACTAAGACTGATAAAGTTAACTAGACCCACAGTTTTGTTTTGACACACCATACTTTTACAAGTATGTGGTGATACTTGCTAAAAAACTGTTAAAGTGGCTTGTCATTTGTGGCTGAAGCTCTATGGCTTGTCCTAGAAATGTCTCCATTTATTTTTAATAAGTACGCTTACTGCTTTTTGTAATACTTGTTATTTTGGAGGTTAGGTGATTTTTAAATTTCTTTCTCTACAGAGGACAGATGTGCTGCATTTTGCAACACAATATGAACACGCAGTACATGAATTAAAAGCTTAAATTTCATAGGTGAATTTTACACTGGACCATCTCACCTAAATGGTAATTCTCTGCAGAACAATTCTCAGAAGACACAATATATGGAAAATCATTCTACTTTTAACAAAACTGTATATCATTGTGCATAGTTAATTTAGGAAGGTTACCTCATAGAATGCTCATGTTTACAGCATATAGGATTTCCATACTCTTATTGCCTTTATTAATGTTGTGTTGCATATTGATTGTCATGTATGTAGTATTCTTAGGTGATGTCTAGTGAGGAGTGTTTGCCAAATTTTGTGAATGAATCCTTAATAGGATGACAAGTAATCTTAAAACATTAGATAAAAAATGTGGAGGAGCAAAGAGAGAAAAGTTTCATATTTCTCAGTAATTTCTTTGAATAGAACGTTTTCTTAACTCCCATCAGTCACTCATCCCTGGTTCACTGACATTACTTCCCTCTTTCTGCAAGAAATATCCACAATGGCTGTCTGTTTCCTGATTATATCTGTGGAGACTATCTTACATTTATAAATGCTTTTCATCTTTTGATTATCATAGGGTTTTTTGGAGGTTTTGTTTGTGTTTGTTTGCAGGTTTGAATCCTTTTTTTTAATAGGAGGGAGGGACTTACAAAAGCCCTTTTTAAAATCCTGTGGTTATTTAGTCAAATACAAGATTGTCAACAATGTGTTTAAAATCATAAATTTTGCAAATATTTGAGCTTCTTACAAACTAATTACGAACCACTGTCTCTCAGCCCTGCAGATCCTATGCTCCGGCAGTGCCATTTTTGGACAGTAGCTGTAACTATTGAGAATTAATATTTTCCAATAACTATTTGATCCAAGCATCTACAACTGTGACTACCACTACAGGCTGTTTATATCAGAATTTTCTCATTTGAGGTTCCCTGATCTCTCTTCTATAAACTATCAGCTACAGTGAATAGAATGTAGTTCTTGATATAATAAGTTCTCTAATGCATCTGCTTCAACAACATTTTCTTTAAAGTTTTAGAAAAGGCCAGTGAACCTTGACTGAAGTGATGTGTATGTGAAAGTGTTTTCTTCTCATATTTTTTCAGTGTATCAGGAGCTCTACGAGTAATTTCACTTTTGACATTAAAAGGAATGCTGATCAGTCCCGTAATTTCTTCCCTTTTTCTTTTTTTATCGTTTTTAATCAATCAAATTTATCATTAAAATTTTTATTGCCAGCATTTTTTCAATGCCTCTGTGACAGTACAATTGAATTCTGTCAACTGAATTTTATAATCTGTTGTCAGCTTCCTTGTGCTGGTAAAGACATCCTGGAATCAATCTTTAGCATTTCACTGCCTTTCTACGTGAATGGTCCCAGAACTAGATTTAATATTTGACATGTTTTTGATTCACTGTAACAAATCCACGTCCTGCAAAAGATACATATGTCAACATTTTAGGTTTTAGCTTCACCTTTGCATGCCTCACATGCTCTGCAGTACAAAGGGTACCCATCAGGTGAGCCAAACCTTTCCTGTGTATTTTGGGGAAAATACTGCTGTGGAACTTCAGCTATCACATTGACCTGCTGTGAATGGTTTACAATTACCTAGAGATCAGTTCTGTTGAATATATTAAGAATGTACTTCTCTCTTGAAGATTTCTCATGAACATTTTTCTGATTGTACACTATGTGGAGTCTGTATGACACGTTTAATTTTTAAACCTTCTGGTGCTTTTCCCTGTGCTTTTACAAAATAGTCTTAACCTTTGCAAACTGTGGCCCTATTTCCATGGCAAAAGACTTCTCAAGTCTGTTAAATTCCATATGAAATGTATATTTTTCCCTGAAAGCATGGTTTGTCTGCATTATGAAGACTCTGTGGAAATACTAATGAAATTTCTTTGCCTCTCTGTATTACTATGTATCTTTGTTATTTCTCTCTGATTCCAGTTAATATGTTTGTGTCTTCCTACCAAACTTATAATATGGCACGGCACTACTCTGCAGCTTGTAAAATTTTAATTTCTTTATACAAAATCTTCTGGCAGTTGTTTTCTCAGTCTGATGATCCCAGCTAGGACCTGAATATAAATTAGGGTTTCAGAAGCCATCTATATACATCTGTGATTAGTTGGTCTAAATGCTGGTATAAATAACTGTGAAGTTTTTCTCCATTTCAAAATTACATGCAAAATAGTATATCTCAAGTTCATTTTGTTCTTTACATCTCCATAGGACAGCCTGAAAATTGTGTCAAAATTTTTAACTTGACTTTCTCTACTTTATTCAGGAAGAGGGAGGAGAGAATAAGGTACTGTTTCCAAACAAGGCAAACTGACAGCGTTTTCTTAGAAAATCTGGAAAAAAGAAAGTTCAAAAAGTTGAAATTGGAAAAAAAAAAAAAGGGAAAGGAAAGAAAATGTGTTTTGCTTGAGACATTTAATTGCAGACTGTTGAATTTATGCCAGAAAACCAACTATGCACTTTTTCCCTGGTGGTGGTTCCTTGCTCTGTTTACTTTTTAGTGGATCCAGATATCTACAGGAACAGATTTCAAACTTGTTTAAATAATTTCTTGTTGTCTGTTGGGTTCCTTGAGAGCTCCAGTTGTAACTGAGTGTTTCTCTTTAATTTTATTACCTATGATTTTCGTCTTTTTGCTTCATGAAGCACTATTGTTTTCCCACATGAGCTTCTGGTGTCTTGCAGGTACAAGAAGTACATTCCTAGATGGTTTTTAATAGGGAGTTTGTATTTGAGCTCATAAGGATGATAAGCCTTTATCTCTTAAACCCAGGAAGCTTCAAAGAAACAGAAGAAACAGAAAAGGAACAAGAACTATGTATCTCTCATAGCTTAATAACAAAATAACCAGTTACCAGCTTAATAATCAAAATTACCATACCAAAACTTTTCCATGACTCGCATTTCACTCTGTTGCATACAGTATACCTACGAGAGCCTTGGCTGGCTCTAAGGAAACTACTATTACGATTCGGTGTAGACAAAATGAAGTTTAAGAACATACAATTGCAGCCTTTTGATGTGGGTGTTTCAGTGAAAGGTAACAATAAGCTGTTGCTGAGAGCTAACATGGTCCTACCAAAAAAGAGTAACTGCAAGAATTGTTCTCATGAATCAGCCATTTTGTTAAACTGGTGTTAGAGCAGAGTGGTGTTGACAAGATCCATTTCAGCTGAGTGAGAATATCAGGTTGCTTTTACCGGTTGATCAATGACCTATCATGATACAATAAATCTGTGAGCAACAGGATGGCAATGACTGACCCTACAGTATGTAAAGGAAAATACATAACTTATATTCTACATTATTAGTAGCATATGGCATGACACCAGGTGGGTCAGGAATCCTTTCTTAGCATTTATCTGGAAATATAGCTGGATGGAACATCCTGTGATAGGAGAGAGCAGGGAAAAATGATGTATGAATTTCACAAACAGGATCATAAGCTGTCAGGCAATGATAGCAGTGTGCAATATTAATATATGCATCTCGCATGGGGAGGTGATAAATGAGACAGTCTTGTGACAAATTGCATAGGCATGTAATAAATAAGTTTACCACATAACTCTGCAATTTATCAGATGCCTTTTGCCATTACCTGCCCAATAATCCATCTCTGAGGGGTTTATTTTCACAATCCAGATTTCCTCAGCAGTTTGAAACACCCTACTTCTTTTAAAGTTCAGCCTGTCAAAAAAACTTTTCCCCTGTTCTCCCTACAGTAAGCATGCTAGAAGCACACAGTGAGCTAGACCGGACTGTTGAATATTAACAGCTTTGCTACACATGAAGATAGCCTGTCTTGGGGTGACTTTATGCTGTTGTATCCCCTATCACTGCTCTGTGCCCAGACATGATTCCTGAGCCTTTCTGTGCCTTTAAAACTGGGTGCAAGAGACAGAAAAAAAAACTGAGCAAACTTTTCAAAACAGTTTGTGCTTCAAGGACACAGAGATTAGCTGCTGCTGCTGGGGAGCAGAGGAAGAGCTCTTCTTGCTTTTCAGCCAGCTTTTCGGCTCTGTTTCTTCAGAGAGAGGTGGAGAGTTAAGTTTTTTTCCCTCTGGCCATCAGCTTTTCCCCTCTTCTCTTCTGGACTTGTTCAGAACATCAGAACACCAGAACACATTGGGAATTTTCCACCTTAGGCCCGGAGGGGGGCCCACGCTGACCCAGCTCCGAGGAGGAGGAGAGAGACCACACCCACAGGACTCTAAAATCTTTCAGGTTTCTTCTCAAAAGCAAGAGGTTTTGTTATTTGAATTACTATTACTCTTTTCCTGCGTGTTTATTAAATAAATAGTTTTTATTTTCTCCTTCACTTTCCTCCAAGGAAAATCTTTTTTTTTTTCCCGAACCTGGTGGGGGAGGGGTGGCTGTAACCTGCCTTGCTTTGAGGAGATGTTCCTTTTGGACGTTTCCCTGAATTTGCTCCAAACCGGCACATATCCTCAGAATTGTAACATACATTAATTCTGAAAATCATAGTTTCCTGCACTTCACCATGGGCCATGTAACTCTTTATTTTATTAAAATCTGTTGCATATATATTTTCTAATATTTTACTTTTCTATATGTTTTTGCTTCCTACTGCAGTTAGCCCTGTACTGTTTCAGCTGTATTTCTGTGGATTTAAAATAAATGCAATATTCCACTTCTTAAGGAATTTGGCCAACCAGCTTTGCCTGCTAAATTAATTTCCCCGAATTTATTAAAACCCCTTCATATCCCAATTAGTCTGAAACACCAACTGTTTCTAATAATAAATATGCTTCCATCTTTCACCCTTGCTTTCTTTTCACTGAGGAATTGCTTCTAGAAAAGCTCAAAGCCACAAGCCTGTGTGGATTACTGACTTCAAATGTGTTTCCTCATAATTATTACAAGTGAATATCATTTAACAGGTAAGGACGTACTTGAACAGGAGCTGATTTTAAAATGCTTAGGCAAATTATAATTTTCTTTTCATTTATAAATGACTTGATTTTGTGGGCATGGTTTCTTTGTAACAAAAGTGTAGGTGTTTTTCAAGGTGGCATTTTGGGGGGGTTCATAAGAATTTATTAAATTTCTCAAAGTATGGATTTTTTTTTCATTTTGAATTTCCCCATTTTATCCACTTACTTAGAAGATTCCTGGGAAGTCTGTCATAGTGCTCTTACTGGATGCACAACAGCTCTCTATTCTTTGTTTGTTGTTTTTTTGAGTTTTTTCATAAATAATATTGTGAAAATTTACTTAATTTTAGAAATTTCTGATAAATGTTTCTGTGTCATATTTTAAGAACTAATAGTTCCAATTTACTGTCTGATCGGCTCCAATGCCTCAAACAAAATTTATTTTCTTCAGATTTGATGCTGGGAAAATATTTTAAATCTTACATAGTTATCCTCATTTGGGATGAAATTAAGATCTAAAAACTGATAGCTCTTGTGTCTATGAAAGAGATAAAAATGAAATTTTCATTATTAATTTATTTCCCCAAAAATGGTTAAGAAACCCCATGGTATTTAAAAGTTTCTGTGGTTTTGGACACTATTGTCTTAATTTTGTAAGACAGAGATATACAGATAAAGTTATTTGAAGTCACTTGCAAATGTTTTTTTGTCTGCTTTTCAACCCTGTATGGTTGGATTAGTGGAATTCTACTATTTTGGTTTTATGCAAAAAACTTTTTAAAGGAAAAATTGAATAAAAGCACATGAACAAAAATAAGTTTGGATAAGACTGCCTACATTAGTTTCTCTCACTCTTTTAGATTTTTGAAACCTATCCAAATTCATACAGATTTGTATTTTCTGAAATCCTCTACCCATATATTAAAGAATTAATTTTTAGATTTTGTCATATTTCTCTATCTGTACCAATGTAGTATAGATCTTGCCATCTCCTGACAATGTGATTGACAAATTACAATAATTTTTAATTTACTGGGTTTACTGTCCGAGAGACCATTTATGACTTCATGGGCAGCCATGAGTCATCCTTCAGGATAACCAACAGTTACTACGCAGAAACTGTGTGTGTCCATGTGTTTTATGTTCATAAAGATCAGAAACTGCAATAATGTTCATAAGGTAAACACTTCTAAATTACTTATCCTGAAACATTTTGCTCAAGCAGTCTTTAAATCTTGAAGCTCAGCGTGTGTTTGGTTATTAAGTACTCTGTGTTACTTCTTCGTGAAAGACGTGCTGTGTCCAAATGATGTCCCATCACTGGGATATGGAGGTCACTCCAACTCCTCTTTGGCAGGGTTTGCAATATATAGGCATTCAGCCAGCATGATGTTAAAAGGTCATAAAACGAGAATTAATTAAGTCTATCAAAGAGTGGGTTATTCCAAATGTCAGGCTAAACCTTGGCATGATTCTTGACATACTATTCCTCGTCTCCCATTTGGCTAGGCCACCGTACTGTAGGCATATTTTACTCCTAGCATTACCAAAATAACTCCTTGCCAGATACACACTAAACAAAACAAGGTGTTTGAACTAACTCATTCAAAGGGGTTTTCTTGGTGCTTACACGGTTTTGGTGCTTTTAATATGTAATGTCTAGGCTCGATATTCCAAACATAGATACCTTCAGTGAGAGGTGGACTCCAACAAGTTTTTTTGAATTCTGTTTGTAGGGATTCAAAGTCTGCAGTGTTCATAATTCATGACATGTACCTGTTGTAAAGGCTAGTGAACATTTATAGAGGTGTGTGCTGCATATGGTCTGCAGAGCTGGCCCCTTTGTGAACTCTGGAACTGCTGACTCCTCTCCTACTTCACACGTGGATTTTCTACTTTGAAATCTCAAGAGGAGAGATGGATTTCATTGAAATATACTGCAGAAACCATCTGAGTTCTGTCCTCAGAGAGGGAACAGATTTACACTTCCGTGCCTCTGGTTTAGCTTAGCCAAACACCACATGAGTTGACTGCCTTTTAGAGAGAGTTTTAGTGTGGGGAGGGTCAGAAAACCAAACCTAATTCTCTTGTGTCCTAGGCTGTAGTAATTGTTATATCATCCTCGTTCTTTGTCTTGTCAGTTGTAGGTAATGAAAGCTTTCCATGTCCCAGAGTACAGCTTAGGTTTCTGTCTGATTCTTTGGGTTTTGGTTTATATGTTGGGGGAGAATTTAAATAATATGAAGCATGATCTTGAAAATAACTTATTATAGATTTCCATTAGTGCTACCAGTGTGAGGGAGGAAAGTAATGTCTTTTTCTTAGTGTGCCATTCATCAGTGAGCGCAGCGGCTCAGAGCAATTTTGTGCTCTTCTCATGTCCCAGGCGTCCTCCTATGGATTTTTGCTCCTGCTAGCAGGATGGAACCCCTAAACACAACCTTGATGCTTTGTCTTGGTGAGTGCTATTTATTGACTGCATAGGTATTTGTTCTTACAGCACAGGGGTAAAGACAAAATTATGTCCTACAAAGCAATTCTTACACTTTTCAGTTTCTTTCAATGTCCCATGAGCAGAAGTTAAAACTTTTTATTAAGAACATTTCATTATTGATCAAGAATCTATCTAAACAGGCTGAGCCTTACCCAGAGAGTTTGCTGAGAATTTGTGATTTCTGAGGACACCGGACAGTAGTAAAGAGAATTTTCTTGCACACCCTGAAATCATTAGCACAGTTATAACGAGAGCTTCCACATCTGATTCTGTAATAAATATAATCATTTGTGTGGAAAAGAAAACATGAAGGGTATTTTTATTCAGACCAATCAAATTTCAGTGTCTGTATCAATCAGCAAAATATTATTAGTGGCATTTCAAAATATGTCAGAGGCATTAGAACCTGTTGCCTTGTATTCATGTCACAAAAGATGGCACCAGGTTCTTCTGGGGTTTTAATGAGCTTTCAGAAATCAATAGTTTTTCATGTGCTTTTATTAGTTTTTGTGTTATTTGCAGATACTGGAAGGGGCATGACTTTGGGAATTAAATATGTTTACGTTGTTTATCTGCTGTAAACACGAAGTACGTTGAAAGAAAAACAAAGCAATTCCTTCTTGGTTTATACTCTTGTCTTTAAACTAACATTGTTTTAAGTGGCACACAGAGAGCACCCTTCTTATTTTCTTGTTATTTCTGTTGAGTTGGCCAAGTTTCACCAATTGCAACAGACTTGCAGGAGAAAAAAGAAACAAAATTACTTTAACTAAGATAATTTCCATTTCTATATTTCATAGCCATGCAATCCCAAACAAAAGATCTTTGAGCACTATGATTCAAATTTTGTGTATCTATATTTATAACAAATCTTATTCTTGGAGTTTCATCTAAAAAAGTAATGCACCTGATTCACTTAATATGTGAAAATCTGTAGTCTATAACTCATGTATTTTTTTCTGATTTGGACTTTGGAGCATTTGCATATGCAAATTTGCATATCTTATTTATTTCTAAGCTTCTGAACTAATTTATACCCATTGAAGATCTGGATTTTTATGCAGAAATATTTGAACCATATTATTTTTTCTTTGTTGCCATCTTTTGCATTTGTTCTATTATATGCTTTTAATTGAAAAAATGATCAATTCCATTAACTTGAAAGAAAAATAAAATACACTTTTTCATATAGTGAAATGTGTCAGCATATGAAGGGATATTTTTTGATGTTGATCCACTGAGTTTTTAATATTACCTTGGATTTATATTTCATGTGGTATGTATATTTTAAATAAAATGGAAGAAGATATTAATACCGTATTTTATGTGTTCTTACTTGTTTTGTAAGTAGTACTGTAAGAGATAGAAAGGGAATGATTCTGATGCATTCTGAAAGTAACTAAAGGTAATGAGACATTCTTGAAAATACAAATCAGTTTCTGAGTGCTTACCCTTTTAAATGCTATTTGTATGCAACACACTTTGTTAATATTGTGTTTATAATAACTTAAAGAAATCTCATTTTGCTGCCAGGGAACATGGAATCAGATTTAACATTTATTTAAGCCACACTTCACTTTTATGAGGAGAAAAATAATGCATATGTGCATTAATACATATGTTTTTTGGGAGAGGGAAATAGAGGAGAAGTTTGTTCAGTTCCAAAGATGAATCATCAATTTATCTCTGTAAACCAATAATTTTTCCTATCCAGTCACATGCGTAGAAGTATCATTTGTAGTGGAAAACAGAAAAATATGGTATGTTGTGAAGAAGCATATTGACATGTCTTTTCATCTGTTAGTAAAGTGGCTCTTTGTAGATGAGATTAGTGTGCTGTTGAAGGGTATCTTTGGGTGAAATAAAGAGATATATCCGCTGTAATACACTTTTTTATCTATTCATGGGGTAGAGTAGTAGTGGCTCAGTCACTGTCACTCCAAATAAAACACTAGAAAGAATTATTTTCACTAAAGAAGAGATTGGTGGCATCATGTGGTGCTGGAAGGTGTGAAGATGACATTAGCTGTGAGACAAAATTATCATGAGACTTTGAAAGTGAAACTGATCTTTGCTGGGTGTTGGCATATCCATTCAAACTGTCAGGAACAAGGAGCTAGTCGTAAGGTTCCCTGTGAAAGAGCTGATTATTTACCTCATTCTCCCATAACAAAGAAATAAAATAACCAAAAAAGCACTATGTTAATTCTGTACAAAGAACTGGTTTAGATGAGGAGGTAAATGAATTTAAGTAGAATATTTGTATTGTGAAAATATGTTAATTGGAAGAAAAGAGTGCATGACAAGTTTTGCTGTAATTTTTCTCTCACTGGCTGATGATAAAGAAAATATCTCCTTGAGCACTATAGCAATCCTTTCATTTTTTTTCTAGACAAAAAAAAATCATTTCTTCTCTCATAAGAGATAAATACATTCATTAATTTTGACTGACAAATGTCATTTAAAGATTACAGTTGTAGTTAACATGGAAATTTGGTGTAGAATCTCTTAAGTAGCTGTAAGGGATATACCAGTTCTGTTCCGAACAAAATTACTTAGGAAATGCCCTCTGTGTGTATCAGCAGAAACAGAGTCACTACTACTTTCCATACCCACTTGAATTCTTTATAGATGATCTGATCTCTCAGGGTCACCTTGTATTAACATCTACTCAAAGTGAAATCTTAGTGTGTTGCCATCAAAATTTAGTGTTTAAGGGTGGAGATACCACCACACTGAACAACTTCTCTGAAGACAGTGATAAGTCTTTTCTTGACTGAAGAAAGCCAGCTCTCACCACCATACCTCATGTCCTCAAGTCCCCCTTTACCACATTGCTAGCCCTCTGTCGTAGTCACTGCATTTTTCCAATTTTTTTAATACCTTGGAGCCCAAAATGGCATAGTATTCCAGATGTGGTCCTGTGGTGTCAAAAAAGGGAAAGTGGTGGCAACACTTGTGCTGATACAGCCCAGTTTCATGCTCTTGTTTCATCATTGCAAGATACTATTTGCTACCTGCAAAATTTTTAAAAGTATATCTTTCAACTCCAAAGTTCTCACCAAAGTGGTGCATTTTGCTCATCTTTCTGTAGGCAAATGAGCCATACTTCAGGATAGTCCAGCTCTTCTTCCTTCAGTGTTACCTGGCCCATAAAGGTGATGCCTTTTGACCAGTTGCTGTCAAACTGTTGTACCAGAGTAAGAAGCACAGCAATCCTTCCTATTGTGTCTGCAAACAAATATGTACTTAAAGTTGAAAGATTTCACATTTGCATGAGAACAAGAAATGAAATGACACCTGCTGTGCCTGAGGATGACAGGACACAAAGAAGCAATGAGTTTTATGTTTGCATGGGCTGGTAGGAGAGAAGTAGAAAATAACCTTTAGTAAGAAATTGCTGGAATCCCTTGCATGAATGTAAGCCTGTGTATAAAGTAGGACCTACTTATGGACAACTGCTATCACTTCTAAAGAAAAGCAAATACATTTTTTTTCAGTGAGAATGTTTGGGGATGTAGCTGATAATACCCTTCAGATACTAATGGACTCACATATTATTTTCTTTTGGCAACATTTTCATAATGCCAAAATATTTTTTACAAGTTATATCACATCTTAGATTTATAACAGTTGATTTTTGACATTTTGACAAGCTAAACACATTAGTCCTTGAATGTAGAGGAGATCATAGTGTGAAAAAAAAAGTGTGATACTTCTAATCTAATAGTGGGTGGATTATACTGTTAATTCTGAGACCAAGTTTTAGTACATGCTGTAAGAGAACACCCAAGGATCCTCCTAATTAGTACAGGGAGAGATCATTCCAAACCTGTCAGAAAAAGCTGGTTCATAGTCCTTTTGGTTAGCCTGTTTTTTAAGGATGCTCTGCTGATGGGGAGGAGGGAGGAGAAATCATGGAAATCATGTAAAAAATGATTTAAAAAAAATTTATTCCTACATGGGGAATAAATAATACAGAATATTAATGCATCTGTTTCAATGAAAGATTGCTTCTTTTCTTCTTTTCCTCACAAAATCTATAAAAGAAATTACAAGTTTTATTTCAAGTTTCCAATAATTTTCCACTTGCAAAGAAATACAATTGTATTCTCCCTCAGACCTATTCAGGAAATACACTGATGTCAGACAAGTATTCACTCACTGTTTGCATTATTTATGTAAGACATGTAAATATTTTGCAACAATATAGCCTCTAGAATTAAGCATGTTGGTTTTAAATACAACTAATTCCTTTAAGCAGTACTATAATAGTAACTTTCTGTAGCAGGAGAGATACCGACTAATTCATCAATCTTGTATATTGAGGCATTGTTCTAGCTACCTTCATAATATGAAATTCATGGTATAATTAGTGACTTAGTAAACAATCAGTAAATTTATTTTACTAGATTTAATTAATGAATTAATTAATAATTAATTCATAATGAATGAATTTTAGAAACCTGATAATCTGATGGTTAGCAGACACAAAAAAACAGCTGAGCTTGTGAGACCTTTGCTTAGTATTTGTATGGTTGTCAGTAAGTAAAAAAAAATAAGTGTTGCATCTGCTCTGTTTTGAAGTTTTGATGGATTTTGTAAATACTATTGGCAGAACCCTATTGCTTTTTATGATTACTGAGAAGTAGAAGGAGAAAAAAACAGCTATTCCTTGAAATCAAGAGAGGTGAAAAGGTGGCATATAAATTGATTTTCTGGGTGTTCTTTGTGTGGGCTGTAGTTAATATCCTGGCTCCTGAAGCCAAGGCTGTGAAGAAACAACAGCATGGTATGAAGTCCTGGCTAAGTAGCAAGAGGCTGTAATAGTGCAGCTTGGTTTGGAAGGCAGGGGGTGTATTTTATTAGGTAATAACAGAAGAGCACTGAATTTTTATGATTAAATTTATACTTGCTGAGATACTTAGTTAAAACAGCATAATTTGGAATTTCTGTTGGTTTTGGGGTGGTTCCCCTTCTCTCAGCTATTGCAGAAAGATGAGTTTCTATTCCCTAACAGTGTTTTGGGGTTTTGCCCTTCCTTTTTATTGCTATTAATGTTATTTTTTTTTTTCTTGTTTGTGTCATTTACTTAGAAAAATCTTGTCATCAAGCTGTTTGTTTTGATTTTGAGTTTTTATGAAGTGAAGAACTTTATCTGTAAATATGCCAGCAGACAATCAGGTTTTCTGTGATGCGGAAAAGCTCTAAAGAATAGACTGCTTTTAAAAACATAATAACTGAAAATACGTATTTTACTTTGGGTACAGACATTTGGATGATGCTTCGACCTGAGGGCTTTGGATTATTATGAGCAGAAGCTCTAGCCAATCTTGGGAACAGTGCTTTGAGGACACAGCTTCTTGTATCGTTAATGTGAGTGATGTTTTATTGCAGTACTATTAGGCAAATTGTAATAGAGCTGCACACCTAGTAAGGCATGGAAATGAAACCTGTAATTTTGTCACATTCCCACTCTGCTTTGGGTAGAATGACCCTTTATTTGACTATCATTTTCTGTTGCTTCAGAATATTGTCTTGTGCCACAGAGGCTGTAAATATGGCACTGAATGACCACAAGTCAGGATGAGACTTTTACGTCCCTACCTTGAAGTCCACAATTGCATCCTTATCATCTCCTGCCTTGAGGAATGAAATTTATTCCTCCCTAGAATGTGTGACATGCAAATCACAGCCCTCTGGCTTCCAGCACAACTGGGCTATTAGGATGTTTTGTGTACAAATTATTTTGTCTGTTTTCTGTTAACTTTTTATTGGCCCTCAATAGAAAAAAAATCCATGCCTTAGAAGTTTGAAATACAGATTAGATTTCTGCAGTAATTCTTAATGCATGTGTTCTTTTAGCATTGAAAACAATCTAACCTAAATATACATGCAAAATCTGTTTGTTATAACCCCAAAAGAACCAAATTTTAACTGTTAGATAAGTAATCTAGTACATTTCTCTGCACAAAAATTTGAACAGCTGTACATAAACTATTTGACAGGTGTTTATTTTACCTATTTAAAAAATTCCTTAGCATTTATTTATTTTACATTATGTGTGGGTCTCTTTGGAATTGTTTTCATTTCTGACAGTACATCTGGAAGGGCTTTCTTCCTTTTTGCTTCTTTTTCTATCATTAAGGCAAATTTGAATGTCCCTTAATGAAGAACAGGCTAATGGAGGAAGTGTTAATTGTTTGGTTTCTTTAGAAAAGATCCACTGAGAAAAATCACAGTTAAAATTTTCTGAAAGAGAATAAATGGTATATAAACATGAGGAAATCTCTCTTCAAAAAATTAGCAATTTACCTCTATTTCAAAACAATTTATACAATTCTTAGCTTTAAACTTGGACCATTCAGTCAGCTATACTCTTCTTTCAAAAGTCTTTTCAGACATTCTACCTCTTTTTTGTGTATTTAAGCCAAGAAAACTCATGTCTTTTATTCTTTTTATGTTTTACCCAATTGGCAAAACCAGTTTTAATCTTTCCTTCGTTTAAGTGCATCCTTCTGCCTTAGTCTTTTTATTTCCAATGTAGAGAAAAGTGGGAACAGTCCTTTATGCCGTGCCATCTCTCAGCTTTGAAGCACTGCCAAACTTCTACTTCAAAGCTGTTTCAAGGCTTCAGCTTTGTCACAAACCCATCATGTGCAGAGCTTTTACCAACCCACACAACAGTTTAGTTTTTAAAGTGTGCCTTTATTACTGAAGAAAGGTTAACACTGGTAATTCCATAAATTACCTCTGCAAGTATAAATTTTTCTCCAATATATGGGAAATACCTTCAGACAGTACTGTTGAATGGAAAATTATTCATTATTAAATTAAATTACAAAAAAATTGATAATGTTATATCCTGAAAATTATTTTTATCATGTAATTTTCCATTTGATTAATATCCTGTTTCTAAATATATGAAAGTGATTTTGAAGAAAAGTTCTCAGTAGATATCCTAAAAGTTTTGTGATATTGAGCTAAATTACTAATTTTAGATTGTTAAAGTCATAACAATTCTTTTATATTTAAATTATTGTGTACATAAGGAATCACATATATCAGGTTTAAAATATTCAAATCAGGTTTTGTAAACATATTAATAATACTGTTGCCTTTCCCTGGGCTTAGAATTAAAAGCCAAACACGGTTAGAGGAGTAAAAGGGTTTTACCTCTGTATTTATTCAAGGATCCTTTGGTGCATCACATCCAGGTATAAAGCACCCCCGAGTGCACACCGAGAATGCACACCCGAAAGTGCCCACCCGCTCTCAAGTGTGTGTCTGTGTGTGTATCAGGGCCCAAGTGTCCCCCCCAAAGATTCACACATACAGTTATAGGCCTTGCACATTAGCAGATCTGTCAAAGATTCCCCAATGAGAGGCTCAAGAGAAGCCCCCGTCCTGAGGAACCTTCCCCCTGGATGGGCCTATCTTGGTTTACAGAATGTGTTCTGGAGAGGACCTTGGTGTCTGGGGCTTCCTGACCCAACTGCGAGGTTCCCAAGATGTTTGGTCTCTTGGCTTAACGGCACTTTGGGTCTAAGCTAAGTTATCAGACCTAGGGAATTACAAGTATGTGGGCTAAAAGCACTAAGGATACATGCAAAGCTGTATAAAGGGTATATGAGAAGTGTATATGAGAGGGGTATATGAAAAAGCAAAAAATCATCATGGCATCAATACTAGTAAAGTTAATAAGGAGGAGGAGTTAATTCCTCTGGAGTAGGAATCCTCCATGAAGGAAAATTTTATGTTCACATAACTAGATTCTACAGAGAGCAATAAACTGAGCAGGGTCTCACTTAGAGGTCTGAATGCCTTATACTGCATACCCAGACAACTTAACCTGTAGCGTGGCTTTGGAAAAACTTTTCCTAGTACAAAAGCCCAACTTGGTTTTTACCACAGACATACCCTCAACACTCAAAACAAAACTAAATAGGATAGTCTGGGATCTGACTGGATCAGAAAAAGAGTTGAAAATTAAGAAAATATATGATCCTTGATTGGGAATTTCATGATCCTTAAGTGGATTCCTTGGTTATCTTTTTGGAGGTGGAATCCATTTTTAAATTTCTGTTATTAAGGTGATCGGTATTGTAGCTTTTTTAGCAATATAATGAAAAACAGAAAACAAAGAAATGGTGAAAACTGCATCTACTAGGATAATATGGTATTAATTGCAAAAGTCTTATCCCTCCTACTTACAGTACTTTAAATAAACTGTATTGGTCAGGTCCATAAACCTCTTTTCCCTACTACTGAGTTAATGCATTCTACATTCTGGAGTGGGTCTGCTGACATAAAATGAATGACTGCTACAGAAGATTTGAATGAAATCTAACACTGTCTAATGCTGAATGACCTTCTGTGGCTGATTAATTGGGCAGATTATTGGGAAAGTAAATGGGTAATATTCACTTTGCAATTACATTTAAGTGAGTTATGCACAGGTTAAATCACACACTAAATAATCATTGTCTTTACCTGCCTTGACCTAGTAAGTGAACCCAAATTTAAGGATCATGTCAAGTCTCTCATAAAATGGAAAAAATGTGCAACCCAAGTGCTGTTTAGTTTCTTTTTTCTTTTTTTTTTCCAAGTGCATTAAGGTATAAAATATTACTGGCTTTATCTTTATAAATTTTTAAAGTACATTACAAACTTCTAACTAATTCCTGAAATTTAATTTGTGAACACATGTGCCATGGCAATGAATATAGGAAGCATTGTGACCAGATAAGCTTAGTACAAGCTGTGCCAAAGTGTCGTTAGACAGAATTGCAAATTCAGTGAAGCTAAATAATGGTCTAAATTGGGTGGTAAAGAAAATAATGAGGAATGCTTTCAGATCTATAGCAGCTAATGGAAAAATCAAAAAACAACTTCAGTCTATGTGCCTGATGGGGCAGGAAACAGTAAAACGTGCTGACTACTGGATCAGTGCAAAATATAAAGGACCTCTTAGTAGAAAGCAGGAAAATCAGAGAAGTGTTCCTAATAAATCAGTTGCCAACTATATCCATGCAACAGGGTTAACTCGACACTCAGGACAGAGATGAGCCAAGCCATTATCTGGAGGGATACTGCTTTTCCACAGGTCAGTCACTATTTCCAAAAGTGGAGAACTTCTATTTGAATTAGACTCACAGGAATACCATCTAGGTCTAATATCCATTTATCCAGACTATTGTTAAACTAGAAAAACACAAAAATGCCGCATTTGAATGAAAGATGATTGCAGTGATATATTAGCAATTCTGATCCTTTGAGATAACGGATATAATGCTCAATGGTTATAGTAAATCATTAAAAGTAGGTAGCAAATAATTTCTGCCTTTTCTTTTTAATTTTTTAACATTAGTTTTCTGCAATTACATTTAATACAGCATTTGTATTTAAAACAAAAAATTGCTTTGAGCAAAAAGCAGACAAAACTGCCTTGAATTTATTTCTGCATACATTTGTGAAAAATAAGTCTTGTGTATTAAAAAAATCTACTTTAAATGTGTCATACTTTTTAACTAAAAAGGTCAAAAGCAATTTTCCCCATTCACAGTGGATTCCTAGGAAACTCTTAATTCAAAGTATAGTTCAGAATGTAAACACAAGCATAAACCTATGAGGCTACTTTGACTTTTCACCCTTATTAGAGAACAAGGAATTCTAAAATGCAGTAATTTCCTTCAGGATATAAATATTTGTTTAACTGTAATAAAATTCAGGACAGAATATATGTCTCCCTCATTCGTTTGATGAGGAGGCTGTTTGGAAGGGCTGTTCATAATTCAGCACTAAGCTGTTTGCATAATGAGTTGGAAAGGTCTTAGAATAATTGCATTTGGCTAATGAACAAGACATACATCTATTCACCTCAGCTCTGGTGCTTTTGTGGACCCAGAGATCTTCCTTTCTCTTCATATTTTTTACTTAATGTGAAACTCTGCATGAAGTGTAACACTTCATACAGGATGCATGACAACTTTAAACTTAATGCTGACAATTTAAGTCCTTGTTGCCCAAGAGCTACTAATTTAATTAGAGACTGCTATGCTGGAATTAACAGGGAAGAAAAATACCCCTTCAGAGAAATTTCATTGAAGAAGTTTAAGAGTACAAGTGGAAAAAAGAAAATTACATACACAGGCCTGTTATTTTCCACTGACTACAAAAGGAGTTTAGGACGACTAGGAGAGTTGGACCTGCCAACTTGGAGACATCTGCTATTAGCTGAGGTGATCTCCCTTTTGTCATTCAAAGATTAATCTTTGGTCTCCCTAGTGGATAGCCACTGATTTTCCATGTAGATGCTTCCAAGTTTTCATTGGGGGGGTTTTCCTTTCCTTTTGTTTTTTTTGTTTGTTTGTTTCTTTCTTTCTTCCTTTGGTGTTTGTTTTTTTTGTTTGTTTTACTGGGGGGATTTAATTTTTTTTTTCTTTTAATAAAAAGATACTTCAAATCATTGGGACACCTAATTCATTTTTTCCCCTACTCTTCTCTATCTGTAGTGAGATCTACCTGCATGATGTTTAATTGAAAATAACCCTCAAAGTCACGTTTGTGGTAGTTAGAAGTCTGGCTTTTTACTTGCATGCCAGAAAACTGCCCAAGAAACTGTTACGCACTCTGTTATTCACTCTGTGAATAACAGAACTAAATAGCATATTCTGTAGTTCACCATTATTGTTCCAGTTCTGAATACTATTAAAACAATTTGTATTTAAGTTACAGTGTTAAGAATAATATTGGTGACTAACACTCCTTGATTACTGTGAACAAGTACAATTATGATCATTCTTAATCAGTTAGAAGAAGATTCCTAATTGAAAATATAAATAAAATCTCTGGTATACCTGATAACTTGATTTTGATCTCATTTTTAATTTTTTTAAAATATTGTGAATTGCATTAACCCCACTGAAGTACTGTACTAGGGCAAAAGGATGAGACTCCATTTCCTGGGTTTCATTTTCTAGGAGACCTGGTTTGGATGTGGTGGGACTTAGTTGACTTCTCTTGAAAACTATCTGAACTCTGAAATATTTTTGTATTTCATATTCATAGAGAAGAAAAGAAACTTAACAATTTGGTAACCAGATGCTGATTTAGATTATTATATTTTTTCATAAAACTAAATAGCTACAATAATTTTGTGAAAGATACAAGAAAAACCAATTTAAGTAGCTCAAGTTACTTGAATTAAGAGGCTGAAGCTACTTAAATTCTTCCAATGGTCTCACCAGATCCTTTATAATTGTCTTGGTGAAATTAGGTTATGCTAATTAGACCCATTATATGTATCAAAGAATAATGCTTTTAGTCATGCATATGCAATAGCTAAGTAAATTGTAATATATTTAACATTTTAATAACTGGCCTTTTATTTCTCTAAAGATGCAAATAAGATAGCTGAACTGTCACAACCTCAGTTCTCCAGCTACAGATGATCTTAGTGTTGTCAGATCAGCAGGTCAGGAACTTCTCCCTCACCCCACCAGTGACCTACAACTGACCTGCAGTAAATTGCTAAATCAATGTGTATTTTATTGCAGGTTCACTGGAGATCCCTATCCTTAGGCAAAACCTTTACACACCATAAATAGATTCTGAGTACCTCTTTCTTCTTGTCTCTGAACCGACTACAGCTGTAGGAGATAATGTATAGGCTAAAGAGAAGCTGTATTTGAACCCCTCTCCCACTGCCAGCAGCTTGGGCATGGCAGCACAAAGCTCCCGATGGTGTTGCTGGTGAGTTGTTGCAGGCTGTGCTGCCGCTGCAGCTACACTGACAGCAGCGTTGTACCTGGTTTAAATTTAGCTGAGACACGCGGACCTGAGGTGCATACATAGCACTGACTGCACTGTGTGTGTGTGTGTAAGGCAAGACTGCCAACCCAATGGCAGCCCACCCGCAGGATAATTTTGTATATCCTTCACCAGTGTTTTAGAAGAGCTGCTGCTGTCAACATATAAGTGATGCTTAACAGTGAAAGGGGGGCACGGTGCCACTGTGTCTGGGCAGGGCTCAGTGCAGAAAGGCAGGAGTTAGCCTAGCACAGGGCCTGTGGCCTATTATTAACAATTACATGTTGTGTTTGCTGGTTTGCAGGATTCTTATTGCGGTATGTCTGAGCAGACCACCCGAGCAAAGGGCAGCTACCTGACTTCTCCAGTGAAGTTCATTCTCACTTGGTCAGTCTCGAGTGCAAACAGCATGAAAGCCTGGTCATGCATATGTCTGTTTTGCCATGCATCACCCTGACTGCAACACTGACTAATAATTATTAGAGTTCATAGAATCATAGAGGGGGCTGGGTTGGAAGGCACCCATTTCTAACCTCCCTCCCATGGAGAAGTACACCTTCCACTAGACCAGGTCTCTCAGACCTCCATGCAACCTAGCCTTGAACACTTCCAGGGATGAATGGGATGCTTCTGTGGGCAACCTGTTCCAGTGCCCCACCACCCGCACAGTAAAAAATGTTATCCATCTAATCTAAACCTACTCTTTCAATTTGAAGCCATTCCCCCTTGTGCTCTCACTACATGACCTTGTAAACAGTCTCTCTACGTCTTGCAGGTTCCCTTCAAGTAACCTAAACACCAGAACTAGGTCACCCCTAAGCCTTCTCTTTCCTAGGCTGAACAAACCCAATCCTCTAAGCCTTTCCTCATAGGAGAGATGCTCTATCCTTCTAATCAAAAGTCAGCAGAACTTTCATCACTGAAAGAACTTGTTTATGATAATGTACCCTGCATGCATAAAAGTAACAAGATGGTGTACGAAAATGTAATCAGAGAGATGTAGAGAGCCTGATTTTCCCAGTTTCCCTAAGCTCAAAGGTTATGCCTTTTTTTGTAGAAATCAGGGTTTTTCTACACGGAACCATTTGCTGTATTAGAGCTTGCATTTGGATAGCACTTTAAAAATCAATTTAAAGAATATATTTTGTCAGTGTCAAGAATTGACAATAGTATTGTTTTCAGTAGTTTCATAGAGCACCTGTCCAGTTATGAGTAGCTATATGGTGCTGGCATGGAGCTATAATAGCAACTTACAGACTTTTTCAAGAGACATTATATATATCAAACATAGGGAAGCTGACACAAAAAGTGATTATGACTGATCAGTTGACAGGCCCAAGTGCAAAGTGCATCTAAGGTACAGGTTTAGTGATTTATATTTTATTTTAGGAGAGTCTGCTTTCCAGAGGATTGAAGAAGGATCAACCTTGCACTCTTTAAAGCTTTTAGATAGATACATAGACTGGGAGAGAGTGTAAGCTGCCTATAACTTCTTACATCTCTGTGCTCCACGTATGGACTGGTTCCAACAGGAACAAAGCATAAAAATGTGTTTGAACATTTGATAATGTTATCTAAATGGGCTGCACAAAGAAACACCATGTGCCTTTTCTGAGGAAATTCGGTGTCACTCTGCATAAATAATTGTAGAAGGGAAACACTTGGCACCAGAAGCTCACAGTTAGCTATGCTTTAAGTGTAATTCAAGCATTAGCTCTTTATTCATAAGAAATTAAAAAATTTGTCCTGTCAGCAGAGTTTAAAGGATGTATACAGAGATGAAAATTTTACTCCTGTGTGAAACCATGCAATATATAGTGAAATACTGAAAGGGAATAAAGCAGAGCAAGGTGCAGTGGAGCAAAGGTGTTATTTCTACTAAAGATGCATAGAAATAAAAGAACAGAGAAAAGCAATTTACTTTGAAGGATAAGAAGACCAGAGAACTTTCAATGGTAAAACAGAATTCATGAGGATTTAGGACTGTGTTATTCTTCTTTCACATCCCCCTGCTGAATTTTCATAATTCTAAGGCCGAATTATCACAAGCAACTTGAATGAAAAACTCGTTTTTTTCCTTTATATATTTCTGAGACAAGCTAGCTTCATACTTGACTGTCATACCCTTATCTGTAAATTTGACATGGACTGAGCTGGCAACAACGAAATCTCTAGGGAACCTGAATAGAAAATCTCCTTGGAGAACTTCAGTTCAATTTATGCAAAATAGATTGTTTGGCATCAGCTACTGAAAACTGAGTTTAAGCACTTTGCAAGAGACAGATTGTTTTCCAAAATTTTGCCTCTTGAAGTAGGGCCAGCACTTATTATTGGAACTGCTATAATTCATAAGATGATCTGAAGCAGTTTCTTCTATATGGGGGAGATTTCAGAAAGACATCTGAGAATTCATGTTCTCTCCAAGTCACTGGTGAGAACAACAGAATGTCATCCAAAGACCACTGCTGTCAGTGGGACTCTATTATCGTTACTGGACACCACAAGGAGCTCTCAGTCTCACATAATCATTTGCAAATAAATTAAAAATACGTTGGTGAATTAGTGATGCTGTGTAGTCTTGGTAGACTTTTGGGGTATTTTACAAAGACAGAATTTATATATTCAATAAAATAGTGTTATTTATTTTGTCGTATGCACGTGAAAATAGATGAACTAAGTATTGTGTAAACCACTATGAAGACCATATTAGTCTTCACTAATTAGTGTTATATAATAAATTAGTGTTATATATATAAATCACCACTATTAGTGTTAATCAATTCAAAATGAAAAAAAAAATCTAACTGCAGGAATGAAATTATATAGAATGTACAAATGTTTTTAAAAGAAACGAGGATGCTTCTGTCTTTTAAAATTCATTTATTTTAAATTACCAGTTTTCAATATTTTGACATTTATTCCAACTGAAGATGAAAACAAAACCATAAAAATGTCACATTTCAAAGGAATATAAGTATCAAAATTCTTTTGCTTTCCTAGTTCTACTTTTCTTAATGACTATGAAAGTTATAAGAAAGCCGACTTATATAAAAAATTACATACAGGCTAAACCCCCCCACAAACATACCTCAGCTTCATACACAAATTGTTAAATTGTTGAAAATTAAGAAGATCTAAGTACAGCAGCAATAATTGACTGTATAATGTATTTTGCATTCTAATCAACAGTGATTTGTTTCCATGTACAGAAGAATTTTATAGAATTTATATGGAGTTTCTTGTAAATCTGCTTTGGATTTTTGTTGGTGGTGTTTTTGGGGGTTTTTTTCTTTCTTTCTTAAAGGTCTGACTGAAGATCGTTAATACAAATTGAAAGTTCCTTTTGTTTTAAAAGGCTATTGGAATCGAGCACTTTCTCCCTTAAATTACTTACTGTATCTAAAATGCATTGTGAAGGGTAGGCAGTAAAGTGTTCAAGATGCAGCAAATCCTAAAGTATGTTTCCTACTGAAATCTCTGCTGATAATTTAATGTGATACTCGTGCCCTTAGTTCCATCCTGAATCACATGAATGCCTTCAGCTGCCAGGCATTTTTTCACTGCAAAGTTTAACTGGGCTTTTAAATGAGTCCTATTCACTTATGGAAAATCTCATCTAAATGTATCATTGCCTTCAGACTGGCTTATCTTGGACTAAGGGCAAACATACGAGTTCAACTTTTGCTCTTGTCTGATAACACCATGATTTGCAGGGAAACTGGAGTTTAAACCGCTGTGTTACAGATAACAGTACTTTAGTACATCCCTTCAAAGATCTTCAAACCCATCCTCCAAAAACCCAGTGGAAGGGAATTGAGGAGTAACTCAGCTTTTTACTGTCCAATTAATCACAGGGTCTGAGGCCTGAGAAGAAGCACAAGTGAGTGCAGTACAAGAAGAGATGAAGAATGGGAAATGCCCTTTTTAACATTTCGCTTATGAACGTGTCTCGCTGACACAGATTATAGGCTCATTTTATTTATGCAACTCAGTGCCATATAGGTAATTTTTCCAAGTGTTGTCTGTCACTCACAGTGTGATCTGCTACCATTTAATCTGTAAATATCTGGAGGAGTACATTACCATGAAAATGGAATGGGCATGAAAAGATCATGCAATATGTGATTCCTCCCCCCCTTGATATTTTTTATCAATAGTCTAAGTGCATTGTTGAGCAGATGGTATTCACCCCATAGAAAGAGGGAAATCTAGCAAGTACTGCTTTCATGTCTAGTGATAGGGAACAGAAATAGCAATAACATGCCTAGAACCTTTCCTCATACATCCTCACAGTTTGTACTGTTTAATCTATATGTGAGTCCAGGGAAAAAAACTACAAAACAAGATTGGGACTCATTCTTAGTAAAGAATGTAACTTTCTGATCAGATTTGGTTCTGATAAAATCTAGTACTAGAAGGTACTGGGCTAATGTAAAATTCATAGTTATTCTGTCTGACTTTCCAGTCTGATGGGAAATCTTGTGAAGGATGACAGTAAGGAACTGATGTGGAAATACTCTTCAGTAAAAATGGAAGTCCATATAGTTATGCTGAATTTTCTGAGTTTGTTCCTAGGTCAGTTTTGTTTCTCTGGGAAAAAAAAAAAAGAAAAGAAAATAAAAGTGAGATGAGAAAAGTTTCTTATATATCCAAACCAGTTCTTGAATATTGCTTTTTACACTCCTCCTTTCTTCTCAGGACATGTCACTTACATGCCCTCTGTATAGAACTGAGTATAGATATTGAAGATGGTTGCTTTGATATTTTTCAAGATGTATACAAGATACACCATAACAATTGGTTTGCTAGGAAAGGGCACAGTTGTATGTCCTTGTCTTACAGTGCTGTTTGAAGAGACATGCACTGGGTAAAATTAACTATTTTAATACAGTCTAAAGCAGGCATGGGTTTAAAAAGTCCAGTACCTGATCTAATGGATATGTTGTGCTTACTGATCACCCTAATCCATAATCGGTTTTGGATGTGCATTGACTCAAATGCTGCTTATTTAGGCTACTGGTTTTTTGAGAAGGTTTTAGCCTGCATAGCTAATTTTTCAGAAATCTATTGTATATTGTCAGACTGTGAAGGAGCTGGTAGACGTGTGCAAATTCTATATTCAAGGAAAGATTTAAAGGGTCATCAAAGCAGAAAGCACACAATATGCTGAATTTCTCAGACAATAAGCAAATCAGAAAACATGGGAAGAAACCCCTTTAAAGTGCTCCCAGAATGTGGTAATGATTTCTTTTATACAAAAATTGCAAAATTATTATTAGATCTGGGGAGAGGGAGAAGACTCAGAAGGGAGAAGCAATGAGCACATAAAAAGAATCCCAAAGGAGATCCCCAAAAGGAGAGGGTTTTGTTCTAGACACTTTGGCTTATTCATCTCTGTGTTGTCCTCACAACTGGTACAGGCATCTTTTAAGTATTTATTTCTTATTTAGTTCATGCAGCATTGCATTGTAAATAGCATGAAACACTACCACTTTTAAGTGACAGTTACTTTGAATTTGGAGATGTCTTTGTTGTATATTGATGGAAGGAAATATTTTAGAAAAAATCAGAGTGAGTTTAGATTGAGGACTTCTTCCATGCACAGTAATCAAACTGAAGTATAAAATGCAAGGTTACTAAGTTGGGAAAAATATACGCAAGCCCATCAGGCTGTTGCTGCAGCTGCTCCCATTGCTCCACCAAAACAGAAATTGAAGCTGGAACAAGTTGTGGGAGGAAGAGAAAAGCCAAGATATGTTCACAGGTAGGACAGGGAGCTAGGAGGCCAAGGCAGTGTGTTCTGGCTTTTGGTCTGTCTTTTAGTGCCACCTGTAAGCTGACAATGACTTCGGTCTTTTCTTCATACGTCTGATTCGTCAGAACTCACTGTGCTTTTTCTCCCTGTTTGGGTGTCTTACACCTCCTACTCTGTTCATTAACTTCATTTTGGCATCTCTTACAGTTTAATCTTTTGTTTAATCTGAGTGTTGGCTTTTCCTGGTTTTAATTTTTCTTACATTTCCTAACCTTGTTGTCCCAAGGTGTTCTGGGATGTTTACTCATCATTTGTTCATCTAGGTGCCATCATGTCATTCTTATGGATTGTCATCTCCAGTTTGTTCTTTCTGTTTTTCCCACATGTAGACAATTCCATTCATTTTCCGTATATACCAATTTTAGCATTTCTGTTGCATTTCTTTACAATAGCCCTTCAGCAGATTTTCTGTTGTTGGGATATTGCACTTCATAGTCAAAAATACAGTATGACCCCCAGGCAGTGGAAGTTAAAATCAAGAGGATCAGCTTTAGGGATTACAGTAATCCTACATGTGAATACATCCGCACTAGCCCAAACCACTTACTATGCTGGCAGAAATCTGGAGAGGTAGAAATTTAGAAAATTTGAAATTTTATATCCTGCTGCAGTTTAACCCCAGCTGACAACAAATTACCAGTTATTTTCTACATTCTGTGATATGGAGTATCCCTTTGGCCACTTCAGGTCAGCTCTCCTGGCCACTCTCCCTCCCAGCTTCTTGTGCACATCCTTACTGGCAGAGTATGAGACTGAAAAGTTCTTGGTTCACAGTAAGCACTACGTAACAACCCCCAAAACATCAGTGTTATCAACATTATTCACATACTGAATCCAAACCAAAGCACTGTACCAGCTACTAAAAAGAAAGTTAATTCTTTCCCAGCCAAAACAAGGACATGTGATTAGACTATATATCTTCTAACTCTCAAAAACGTAATCTACCACAAATTCTTTCTCTGTTAGTCTCCTATCTCAAATGAGAGCTAGCATTTGAGGAATGAAGTTTACATCCAGCATGACTAAAAATATCAGAATGTACACCTCACTGAAAAAGAAAAATTAAAAAGCTGAAGTAATATCTTTGACTCTAAAATAAGAGTGTTACCTGAGAACTAAATAAAAGAAGATATGATTTTGGCACTGTAATAGACAGCAGTGATGAAGACAACATTTGAAATACAGTGTGCAGTTCTTAGCAGCTCATTATAATGGAGGTATTAAGGAAATGAGGCAATAAAGGAAAGGGCAGGAAAGAGCATTTAGAATTGAGACTCAAGGATTTCAGTTATTCAGAAATTTAGATAATCAACATTCAAATACTCTAGAAAAAACAGATTAAGCAGTGAAGAGACTGCAGAGGACAACTGATAGAATATAATTCAAGCTGGTGTCATGTTAAAGAATCAGGTGGCAAAAGCTCAAGATCACCTCTTTTTCATCTAGAGTATTTCATAAATGAAACAACAATAGAAGCACTTTTTGTAAAGTACCACAATGTGTGGTGCTTTCATAGTTACTCTGCTTAATGGATTACTTGATAGCACTTTCTTAAAATAAATAGAATACAAATAAACAAAATCCTCCTTTTTTGCATAGAAAGGATAGTAATTTTTAGGAAGCAGAGAAAGAAAAATAATATAAAAAATATTGTTGCTCCATAAGGTTCCACACAGGCCCTACACATGGACAAAAGCTTCATTGTTCTCTGTGATTTCTCTCTCTGACCCTTGTCTTGCTCTTATTAACCTGGAAAAATATAATGGTATTATCTTTCAGTTTTATCATGTCTTATATTTAATTTTATGCTGTAGAATCCAGTAGTTAGCTTCTTCTAACAACATAGTAAACTGAATATTAAAGTCAAAATATGACCTCTATTAAAGGTTTTGGAAACTTACTTGACTTTTTTTTCAGTTACTATTTTGACTCTTGGGACGTTTTACTCAGAATTTCTATACACTGAGGATTTGCAAGAATGCAAAAATTTTGTTAATTTTTGCCACATCCCACTCAGTGGGAAAAAGGCAGGTTGTTTAAACTCTCTCTGTGCAGTAACAGGAGGGATAATAATGTTTATTCAGTGGTCTTGGCAAATATAACAAGATTTATTGGCAACAACTGAATGGATTTGAATTTGAGACTGAGCAAAACTTGTAATCAACACTATCGAAATAATATTTATTCTCATAGAAGGGAAGAGGAACAGGAAAGAAAGACAGTGATAGGGATACAGACACAGAAAAAGAAAGATATCACCACCCTTGGATCCAGCAATGTTGATCAGTTTATCATGGTTGTAATCTAGTGGTGGGCATGCACCCCTCCTCCTGAAACTTAGTATTTTAAAGTTTTTGGCCCCCAGTTTTTTGTCCCCAGTTAGAGGTACAGACCTGGCCTCAGAAAAACACCACCCTGCTTTTGCAAGCTGCTGGGTGTCGGGGCGTTAACCTTTTTAACTTTTCCTTCTTTCACACTTTTTGATTAGGAAATATAACTGAAGCATGTAATTTATAACAATCTGTGCATGTGAAACCAGCCATGATGTTTGAAACACTAGTGAAGCACACAGTGAAGAACTGTTAGATCCTTACCAGCTTCCTAACTCCCTTTATGTTCAGTGAGGGTTTTAGTTCTTTATTCTTTGACTCAGAAGAACTTCTGTTATCTCTGTTTCCCTGAGTTGTTCAAAGGTCATTCAGCACCAAAGATACTGGTGGAAAGTGGCTTCCTTCAGTTCTGCGTTCTTACTGACGCACTGAGCAAGATAAACCTCTGAACTTGAAGATCTTGCACAGTGCTATCAGTCACAAGTATTTATTTCCACCTACAGGTGTTTCTTTTTAACCAGCTGTATTTAGAGACGGTACATTTTCCTTGTCTGTTATCTACATAAGCTCTCCTTGTCCAGAGTAGTTGAAAAAGTGCCCTAAGATGACTTTAGATATGCAGATCAAATTCTTCCAACATATTGTTCAATATTTCTGTCAGGAACTTCTTGTGAACTACAAGGGCATTCAGTCTGAGGCATCTGGAACACTTTGGAAGTCTTCATAGATATACTTCATTTGTAATGGATATGTGTGGGAGTTCCATATGTCCTTCAGCCTAATCACAGCAACTGTTTTCTGCCAAACTTTATGTCATCCATGTACTTAAGGAAAATATCTAAAATCCTATTTCTTTTTTTTTTCTTCCTCTCCTCTCAGGAAAAACTGTAGGAAAGAGGAATGTTGTTTGTGAAAACTAGGATATTTTGTAACCCTGACTTACATAAAGAAAGGATCAGTTAGCATCTTAATGCTTCATATGAAGTAAGATAGATCTTATGGCCTAAATTATTTTAGTATTTAAATATAGAAGGAAATAGCCATGTTTCTTAATTTCATTTTCATTAATAAAATTTTAATTGTAAAATTGTAAATCATATGTGTAAAATATCAGCTAGGCTGCTATGTTGTATCTAGATAATATAACATGTAGAATCACTCCTCCAAAATTAAGTAAATGTTTTTATTATTAAAAGGTTTTTTTCCCATGCCATTGTATTACATGGAAGTCTTGTGGAGGCTTTGTGCTGTTATCTGGCTTTCCATGATAGATACTTTGGTACTTCACTACTATAAAATAACATGTGAAACTCAACAATTTAACATCTTTAACCTTTGTTCTTCATAAACAACTCAGCCAAGAAAAACTTTCTCAGTGCTTTTGGGAACTATTCCAACACATTTGGTTTCTCTAACTCATATTTCCTGTGCTCATAGCACTGATGTTCACTGAGAATTATTGTTTTAATAGGTGGCTAACATAGTCAACATTAAACTATCCTTTAAAGAACAGAGAAGTTTAAATTCATTGCCATATTTAACACAACAGACTATCAAAAATACTTAACAGGAAGATAAGCTGAGAGAGTTGAGATTGTTCAGCCTGGAGAAGACTCCATGGAGACATTATATTAGCCTACCGGTACCTTATAGGGGCCTAGAAGAAAGCTGGAGTGGGACTTTTTATAAGAGCATCTGGTAAGAAAATTGGTAAAAACTTTAGTCTGAAAAAGGGTAGGTTTAGATTAGATATTAAGAAGTTCTTCATTGTGAGGGTGGTGAGACACTGGAAGAAGTTACCCAGAGAAGTTATGGATGCCCTGTCGCTAGAAATATTCAAGGCCAGGTTGGATGGAGCTCTGAACAACCTAGTCTAGTGGAAGGTGTCCCTCTCCATGGCAAGGTGAGTAGAACTAGATGATCTTTAAGATCCCTTTCAACC
Source organism: Gymnorhina tibicen (assembly GCA_013399875.1). Lineage (NCBI taxonomy): Eukaryota > Metazoa > Chordata > Aves > Passeriformes > Artamidae > Gymnorhina > Gymnorhina tibicen. Next base: position 258,925 of record VXAZ01006779.1, read on the forward strand.
TAAACCATTCCATAATTCTATGTAATCACCATTAAACCAATAGTTCTTTAATAATTAGATGTAATGGGAATTAATACCGTGCAGTGCAAACCGTCTTTCAAGTGATGTATCTCCAGTAATTAATGTTAAAAATACCTCCCCTGCACAGTTCTGACTTTGTTCTTCAACTAAGTAATTAATAGGATTTTGGGGAAGGGGAGGTGCATCCTGATCTTTTAACTAGATTGTCAAATTGCAATGATCTACCACAGTTTTCTCTCTTTATTAAAATTTGTATATGTAAATATAGACTATGATACTAATTATTCATGTGAGCTTACATGGGAAGTCATAGAATGCTCAGATTGCAAAGATCTTCTGAAAGTCATTTATTCCCACCTTCTGCCTAGAGCAAAATATTATCTGATTGCTCAGGGTCTTCCTGTATGGAATGTTTTCCCTCTCTATGTGTAATAAGCTAGTTGTCAAATAATTCAAATTTATTATGACTCTTGTATTTATTAATTTGCTGGGTCAACTATAAGCTTCTTAGTATTCTTCTAGTTAACTGTTTGTACTTTTTTTAAAGCTCTGATAATTTTTTAGGTAGTTGTAGAATTCTTTATCTGCCATCAGATAAAGAATAGAATGACTTTGATAACTAGAAATTACCAAATTGCAAAGTACAAACACTGAGCAGGAAATAAGTCAGATACATACATTCAGAGGTTCCACTGATTCAAACAAATTGTTTTAATGTTTTCAGTATCATATTTCTGAATGTTAGTCACTTATTAAGATCAGATTTTATTGCTGATGGTGTTAGAGCATCATATTTTTTTTGCATTTGCAGTATTTTTAATATATTTTAAATACCCAGTACTTACTACTTAAAATCAATGAAAGTAATCATCCAGATTTAGAAGACATAACATGAACTCTGTACAGAGTGCACAAAAGTAGCTATTGTAAGAACAAAAGTATTGTTGTTATGATTGTGAATGTAAGAGAGAGCCTCTCAAATCTTTTTGAGAACAACTCTGGTGCCAGTAGGGATCTTTCAAAATATTCGATCATCACTTCTAGCAACTTTTTTTTTAACCAATTGTTAAACAGTCAAATTAATCCACTTATGCATCCCCCTTGCTGAGGGTATTTTGGATTTGGCATTGTGGTGTATCTAGCACACTCTGAGCAATTAAGAGCAACTAGGTGGTTTTTTTTTTGAACTTTACATACTGAATTGTTGACTCTTCTTGACCAAACTGTTCAAAACCTTACATGACAAAATGAAAAATAACTATATAAACCCCTGTCCTTTCATAATTATTGAAACCACTCCAGCCAGATAGAATAGCTTTATAGTCCCTTTTCCCAAGGTGTAGAGTTGTTCTCCTGCTGTTTCTTTTGATTCTAGGAGACATTAAACAATGTATTTGGTATTCTCTGTGAGATCTCATAGTAAATATAGTAGCTACACACTCACTACAATTCTTTTCACTCGACTGAGATGCCAGGAGAAAGAACAGCCTGGTAATATCCACATACATGTCTAACTTCTTGAATGGAAGAGAAATTCAGTGACGAAGTAGAGGAGATTTGACGGAAATAATGATCAGTGGTTCCTGAGGAAAATTATTTTGCCATTAAAGAATATGTCAAGATTAAAATAAAAAAAATGTATTGTATTATTCACATAATCAAATCTGATGATCAAAACTGGCATAGGTGTTACAGCAGCTGGGACATTGGAGTGCTTAGACAAAAATATGTATTCCCAGACCGCGAATCATCTGAAAGAGACAATTTTAGAAGGTTGCACTCAGATCAAAAGTTACATTAAAGTTTTATCTGCCTGATTCAGGAGCTTTCAAAGGATGACAAAACTCTCACAACAAAGTTCACATTGAATAGAAGTATACGCACGTTGCTCTGAGTGACATTTCTTCTTTTTTTTCCTCTCTCGGAAGTGGAATTACAGGTTAATTGGCACTAACACGAGTGCTGGCTGCAGAACACAAAATAATGCTGAGTTCACAAAGGCATTTACAATTGCTTTTTAGAAACATAATGCATTCCTGTAGAAAATGCTGTTTTAATGTAGCATAAAAATACAATTTAATCTCTAAGCAGGTGTGACTGTAAATGGGGAGAAGGTGTAGTTACTGTTCTTTCTTGTCATCAATTCTTCTAATTATTTTGCCTCATCGTAAGAATTATAGTTTTTATAGCATCAGAGCTAATTCATGTACCTAAAATGGATGACTGTATTTATCTTTTTATGCAGAAATAATAGTTACACGTTTTACATTAGCAAGAAACACTACTGGTTAGAAATTTCATTTCTGAAGTTAAGTAGCTAATACATTAGATGTAGGATAGGACAGATGGTTAAGTGGGTAGAGCATCAAGTTACTGGGCCATGACGGTGATGCAACACTTAAAGAGGAAATGTTCCTCAATCCGGTCACCTATGAGCATATGTATTCCTTCTATTGCCTTTTTTTTGGAAAGCAAAGGCTAGTATTTGCAATTATATGCTTCTAAACCATTTCACTTTTTTCTTTATCTTCAATGCTTCAAAATTTGAGAAATAAGAAAATTAAAATGTACTCACTAACTTTTATTTATCTCGATGTAAATTAAGTGCAGCAATGCATGCTGGTTTTGTTCTTATAATTTATTTACTTCATCTCCTAAACTTTTCTTTATACATTATATTATTATCATTATCTACAGGCCTAATTTAGTTGATCTTATCTGTATCTACAGCAATAGCAAATTTGTTATTGCAGTGAACACAATACATGGGTTATCAACAGAGATTTTTCTCCTTTGCACTTAATAATTTGTGAATTTTCATGGATACCTGAAGGATCAGTTGTTATTACTAGTAGTCTAGAAAACTCTTGGAGAACCAATAAACAAATATTATGATAAAAAATTGTCAGAAATACTTGTTGAGATGGAGATAACAATCTCAACACATTAGTATTTAGTTTTTCAAAACTCTATGTTATTAAAATAATTAGATGTTATATCAGTTTGAGGAATCTTTATATAGGCCACAGCTGCCATTAAAAGTATATAGTATTATCTATGATGGGCAAATTAATAAGGAACATATAATTATTGACTTCCTGAAAATGTCTGATTTATGACTTTAAGCTATTTAGGTGTTTAAACCTTATCAATAAGAAATCGGTGAGAATTAGACTGGAACTCAGTTTTTTAATTTTGAGAATCCAGCATAAATATTAAATCTCTATTACTCTGGGCCTTGTGATAGGGAGAGAGGGAAAATCTGTTTATTCAGGATCATACTCAAATTCTCAAATGTGCTTTTTTCCTGAAATGTTCTGCCTCATTCATCATAAACTTTACAACTATCTACAACACATGAAGTACAGATCTAACTGTAAACAGACACTTTCTGTGCTTTGTTTTTAAATGGAATCTAGTTTAATGAAGTAGCAGATATCACTGGGAAATAAAATGTAACTATACGATAATATAGTCAAAAAGTGATGGAAATAAATTTGCTTTAATTTTGGTGAACATTACTTCATCCTCTTAATGCGGTTGTATCAGCTTCTTTCAATGTAATGTATGTGTTAATGCTCTTTGATTCCAAGACTTATTATTTGGGCTGCCACAGTACATTGAAACATAAATCATGAGATCTGTTGTGGTTAAGATTTCTGAAGAGATGACCTGGACAAGGCTTAATATAAAAAGACTAATTTTAACTGTCTGCTCTTTGCAGAGAATGAGTTAAAATTGATTCTTCTGGCCCAGTTTTTGAGGAGTGCCATACTCCTTTCCTTTTGCTCAATGTCCACTAACACTGTCATTTCTCTGGAGAGATGAAAATTGAAAGAAATAAAAAAGTCAACAGGATGGAAATATAATCCTGATCCAATTATCCAATTCAAAAATTGGAATTTGTGAAGAGATAAAGAGACTGGTTTAGGTTTTTAGAAGAAATCCATTATAAAGCCAGAGATAGGAAACTAGATCCATTAAGTTCCAAAACACTTGAATTTAATCTATATAGTACAACTATCATCATCATGCTTTCCATGACATGAATTCTTAATTTTCTACAGAAACAAAAGGATCATCTTCTCATTTATGATGTCATTCTTAAGAGAAACCTAAGAGATATTCTCTAAGTGTGAGGCTGTTCATCTTCTTGGTGACAGGATTAGATGTGGAATCTTCTGTGATATTAGCTCAAGCCCTATTACAACTCCAGTGAATTCACAGCAAATACGATAGAAAATTAATATGACGAGTCTTTTATATTCACTGCTAGGAAATATTTTTCAAAGAATTGTAATAAAAATCCACACCCCAAACCTGAAATCCTACCTGAATATGTTCCGAGTCTCTGCAGATTTGGGACTCAAAATCTTTGATCATCATTCTCCAATTGGAGCAAAACTAGTGGCAGAAGCAGCAAATTGTTATTCTTAGAGCGAGCAAAAGGCGTGAAGAGGATGTGATGCCCCTCTGAGCAAACAATCTCAGAGTCATGAGACAAACAAGATACTCTAGGAAGCATGATTTTGACTTTGTTATTTCTTGTGCTGGAGAGGAAAAAACTGCTTATAACCAGTACAACAGCTGTTAGTGCATTCAGCTTTGCTCAATTGTTCATAAGCAGCACAGAGAAGTGCATAACTTGGTGCACTCAGCCTCAAAGTCAGTGGAGGTTTCTTCATATCTATGTTATGCATTCTAAAAGAGGAAAACATGGTATTTGCCATCTTCCTAGCACAGTTTTCTGAAGCTTCATTGCGTAATACAGACAGGAAAGAGAATGACATTGGAAAGCTTCCTCTGTTTCTCAACCCTAAGCGTTATTGTTTTTGTCAATCTATTTCTGAGAATAGAAAAATATACTACATACTGTTTTATAACCAAATTCCCACTGGCATCAGCTGAAACTAGTGATTCTTCCCCAGAGATTTCACAGAAACAATCAGGTTGGAAAAGACCTCTGAGGTCATCGAATCCAACATATGACCTAACACCGCCATGTCTGTAGACCATGGCACTATGTGCCATGGCAAGTCTTTCCTTAAACACTTCCAGGGATGGTGACTCCATGGCCACCCTGGGAAGCTCATCCCTAAATCTTGTCACCTTTTCCGTGAATTTCTTCCTAATGTCCAACCTAAACCGCCCATGGTGCAGCTTAATACTGTGTCCTTTTTTCCTGTCACTTGTTGCCTGGGCAAAGAGACCAACCTCTGCCTGGCTACAACCACCTTTTGGGGAGTTCCAGAGAGGGATAAGGTCACTCCTGGGCCTTCTCTTCTCCAAGCTAAACAACCTCAGCTCCCTCAGCTGCTCCTTGTAACACCTGTGCTCCAGACCCTTCACCAGCTCCGTTGCCCTTTTCTGCACACGTTCCAGCATTTCAATGTCCTTCTTGAACTGAGGGGCCCAGAAATGAACATAGCACTCGAGATGTGGCCTCACCAGTGCCAAGTAGAGGAGGACAATCACTGCCCTCACCCTGCTGGCCACACTATTGCTGATCCAAGCCAGGATGCCATTGGCCGTCTTGGCCACCTGGGCACAGCTGGCTCATGTTCAGTTGCTGTGGACCAGTGATGCCAGGTCCTTTTCCACTGGGTAGCTTTCCAGACTTTTCTGCCCCTAGCCTGTAGCCCTGCATGGCGTTATTTTGGCCAAAATGTAGGACCTGGCACTTAGTGTTGTTGAAGCTTATGCTGTTGGTTTTGGCCCATTGATCCAGCCTGTCCAGGTGCCTCTTGCAGGGCCTTCACTCTGGAAGGCTGACACTCTCAGTCAGCTTAGTGTCATTTGCAAATTTGCTGATGGTAGACTTAATTCCTTCATCCAGATCATCAGATAAAGATATTAAACAGGACTGGCCCCAGCACTGATACCTGGGGGACACTACTACTGACTGGTCACCAGCTGGAAGCCGCACCATTCATCAAAACTCTCTGGGCCTGGTCGGCCAGCCAGCTCTTAAGTGCACCTTAAGAGGTGCACCTGTCCAAGCCATGGGCTGACAGCTTTTCCAGGAGAATTCCATGGGAGATGACACATGCCGGTGTTAAAGGCTTTGCTGGAGTCCGGGTAGACTACATCAATTTGTATGTAAATGTAATAGGCTTAGGTGTGTGTTTCTTCTCCTCAAGGAACTCTGCTGTGTACAGAATCATTACAGGTCTTTTCTGTTCATCCTGTATTTGGCAATTTCATATTCTGTATTCTATTTCTATTCTGTTCAATTTCTAAACAACATTTTTATAGAGAATGGCAGAACACAGCAGCCTTATCCACTATATAAGATTTCCAAAATTGTACTGGGAGAGGAATAGACAGAGAAAATACTTATAGGTCACGAAAGGAAAAATAGGAGCATTACTTTTTTAAAAGTGATGTTGGTATCGGATGGATTTTCATGTCACTCTTTCATACTGATTAATTCCATGCTAAACAGACAAGAATTGGAACATATATTAAGTTTCACAGAAAACTGGTGGTTCCAAATAAAAATGCTTCAGTACTTAACCTAATTTCTGACAATGGGAACAGATATGTATATTGCTTAAGGAATTTTGAAAGTGTTATACCTTAAGTAGAATTCAATTTATACAAAACTGTTAATATTCAAATTTGCAAGGTTACTATCCAGAGTTCTACTAGCACAGCAGGGTATTCACAGAATTTTGTATTCATCATGGGATGAATCGCACAACAGAAATAAGAGCAACTGACTCATTGTGGTTATAACTTGCAGTATGTTTAAGTATTTGTTCACTTGATCATGTGAACAATCCAGTAAATTTCAATTATACTACTAATTAGGATAAAGTATGTGTGTTTATGTATTTGTATGATTTTTTTCTATAATAAGAGAAAATCTCATATAAAAAGATGGAGAATAGTGTTGAAATGGTTGAAGTTATTTATGGATGTTTATGAAATATACAACAAATAATGGTATCAGGAGAACTTTTTGACATACAGCCCTTTATGTGTAGCTGTGACATAAATCTTTCTTAACACCTGTGGAGTTGTCTCACTGAAGTGAATGAATTTGCACTGCTGGGAAATTACTAAAGACATAGAGAGAATAAAGCCCTATTCCTGTTATTGAAATATCTGATAAGTATGCTGTTCAGCATACTTGTTATTTGATTTGCCCAGCCCTAATAACAAGTCCCATCTGTTTTGTGCGGCCTATGAGTCATGGTGCCTCCTGCATAAGTCATCTCTCTGAGTATCTCTCATTTTTATTTTTAGCTATAAAAGAAGCCACAGCAATAAAATGTAATAAATATATTTTGTGCTTCTTGTTTATTAGAATTGCCTGAAAATAATTTTTATACCATAACAATGCAGTAATTTCTCATACTATTTTATTATATTGAAAGAGTAATCAGATAAAGTGCACAAATTGCCATTAGACCTTCAGAGTTCTGTGTAACTTCTCTTCTCTCTATAAAATAGACCAGATTAATGTCTCCTTATCCTTTTCCATTATTCAGTTGTGAACGTAGTTAAGAAAATCTCTGTTGCAGGAATGCCGCTTCTCTGAAGTGACTGGATGTTTATTTTATTAGTACCCTTATCTCTAGGCAGGTTGTCATTTGTCAGAAGTTTGTCATTCTGGAGTAACAAAACCTAGTGACTCATCCAACAAAGAAACTTTCAAGTTGATCCCAAACTCTTTTGCTGAAACTGAAAAGCCAGTAATTTAATGCATTTAAAATCGCAGCAAGGGACCCAGGTGCTTCCTTGCATATGCCACTGCCCTTGAAATGATAGCAATAAGCCTAACTAAAGGCCACCTACATAGCCATACAACAAGGAGAGGCAGAAAGAGGCAGATTCCGTACATTAAATCCACTTTGAGTAAATACGTTTTCCACCTGTAAAGTTAATGGAGCAGGAAGAGCGAAGATTTTTTTTCAGAGACAGCAAAACAACTTTTCAGAGCCCTAAAACAGTCTGCATGATGGGGGAGGGGAGCAAGTGCTGGCAATAACCAAGCAGAAAGGGAAAGGCTCCTTCGTGTTCTCCTCCTTTTTCCCTCAAGCAAAATATTTTCTCATACACTATTGGCAGGAAGAATAGACAACATACCACTATTTTTCAGTGTGACAGTTTAAAAACTGCAAGAATATAGTCTTGTGTTTTCAAAATACATCTTTTAACTGACTTTTTTCATGTCATGTTTTTGGTGGGATATGGGGGTTTTTTCAGAATGCAAGCATTTCTGTAACTTAGGGCACATATGATGTGTTTGCGGTGTTAATGTATGCTTGTATATATGTTTCATGTAGGCTCCTGTCTTTCCTACCACACACTGCTGTAATATAAAGAATAGATATAAAAACCCTATCCTATTTATCTAATTAATAGGATGACTTCACATTTGTTGCCAAGAATTTCTGTTAGGGGCAAAATTTGTTTATATCATCCATATGTCTGCGCTAGGAGAAAACAGATTGTTAAATTCTATGGGTACGGTTTTCTGAGTGTTTTCTTACAATCTCTAAAGCTTTCATCTCAAGGTAAAATTCCTCAGGTTTGAGTTCTGCCAAAATTCAGAGCCCATTTTCTTTTTCATCTTTTGAAGAAAAAAAAAAATCAGTATTTTTGCTATCTTTTGTGAGTTGTGATGGATCCTCTGAGAGCTTAGCTCATGTGTGCCCACAGTCACAAAGAACATCAGGATAAACTGCAAATATCTTCTCTGGGAAGCAGTAGGCAATGACTGTTGAAATTGCACCTGCCTTTGCATGCCTGCCTGAGAGCCCAAAGCTGCTGTTTCTGCCAGAGAATTTGAATTCAGGAAAGAAGGGAGGTAAGAAATATACTTCTTGCCTCTGTGCAATAATCTGTCATTGGAGTAGCTGATGTTGTAGCTGATGGAGAAGGAAAAGAGGAAAAAGTGCTCTGACTAAACTACACTTGCTTCTTTGAGCGTATTTATGTGCACACGTGTGTGGAGAATTGGCTAATGAGGGAAGGAAAAAGGTTTTTATTCATACATAGTCTAACAGGTCCCAAACACATGCTGCTGCTACTGAGATTTACCAGTATAAGATTTCCAGTATATACCTTTAATACCATTTATGGTATTAAAAGCATGTGGCTATTATATTTTCCTGTGTTGCTGAACAGTTCTAATACTGTTTTTCATAGAATCATAGAATGGTTTGGGTTGGGGGGGACCATAAAGATCATCCAGTTCCAACCACCCTGCAGTGGGTAGAGACACCTTCCACTAGACCAGGTTGCCTGCCCAGTGTGGTCTTGAATACGTTAGAGGCTTAAATACAGACAACTCACTGACATATTTTACTCTTTTTCAAAGCCTATAACCAAATGGCAACAGTCTTAAATGGAAAGAGGTAGATTTAGACTGGACATGAGGATGAAGTTTTTTTTATGGTGGTGATGGCGAGAGACTGGAACAGGTTGTCCAGAGTTGTGGATGTCCCATCATTGGAAGTGTTCAAGGTGAAGTTGCTTAGGACTTTGAGCAACCTGATAGGTATTGATAGATTTCCCTTTTCCTGGCAGGAGGGTAGACTACATGATCTTCAGAAGTCCCTTCTAACCCAAATCATTCTATAATCTAAATTTTTATTGTTTTTCATAGAAAAGACATTTTGAAAAGAAGGCAAGAAGTGTGGAGATCTTTAAAAATTTGGAAAAGAAACTGTTTACAGAGTCCACAAATACCTAAAGCATGGATGCCATCCCTATAGCTCTCTTGGATAAACCTGCATAGAGTATTTGTGAACTAGAGGCAAAACTAGGCATCAATAAGATAACAAATGCGTGTTTCATCAAATAAGCTTCCCAGCAAAAGTGCATTGAATGAAATTACCTGTGCCTTCCTGAAAATGAGTTTATATGTATTTACGTATCTTTTCGTCACTCTATAAATATTTTAATTTGGAAAAAATCTAACTAAGCCAATTTCAGAGGGCTGAAAAACACAAGTCTTTGGTTCTGAGCAAAAAGAAAGTTGTTTGCCTCAGCTGAATATTTATGCAATGTCTATGTCAAAAATACAATGTCAAAAATAAGAAGCAAAATAGAAAAGAACTTTTTTGGATGCTTTCATTCTATATTTTTCAATTTTACGAATGCTGGCTGATATTGATCCTATTATATAGCCATTGCATCTCTTATGACTTATCTCTTAAATAATAGGAGGAATAAATTATTCTGATTTAGCACATGCTCAGGTTTATTGATGAGTAGTATTTTATTGTCTCTCTAATTTTGAAATTGCTCTTTTTTTTTGTAGATGGGGATAATACAATGAAATTTTTGAGTGAAACATACAAACCCATTTTTCATTAACTAGTGACTTATAATGTTTGTTCAGATTCCTGAAATAATTACTGTAATGAAATTCATATAGAAGCAAGCAAAATGCATTCTATCTAATTAAAACCTTACAAAATATATTTGGATATTGTATTGAATTGAATACAACAAATAACAAAAAATCATTAGGGACAAAACTAACATCTATTTAAGCTTAATTGCATTTTTGGTCTCATTGCTTGCTAATGCCCTCTCTACTGGAGATTTGTTTTATACTAACATTTTACACATTTTAAGTAAATATAGCTTGAGACAGCTTTCATCATAGCTTGTGGAAGAACATAGAAATGATTTAGGCCAAAAGATTTGCATTCTAGATTTGCCTTTCAAACATTTCTATAGTCTGAATGCAATCAAATGTGGAACCATCATTTTGGTTTAATTCCTGCTTACATTCAGTGCCAAAACACAGGCTCTGTGCTCAGTAGTAAAAAGAACAGCTACAATCCTTGAGGTGTCTGTGATTCCCATTTTTGCATCTCCCTGCCTGCCCAGTCAACAAATTTTCTGAAAAACTGGGCCCTCATCCTCTCCCCACTTGTATTTTCTGCTGTCAGCCTTCAAGGCTGTACCAGAAAGGCTGGTATTTATACAGTTCTTGACTTTGATGGAAAAGTCAAGAAGCACCTTAAGCTCCTCTGTCTCTTTGTCATTGACACAACAGTTGTGTTAATGTTACTCTGTATAGACTGTTACACACCATGTTACTGAAAAGGCCCATCTAATAAAACCCCAAAGGTGGGTTCTTTTAATTGCTAAAAGTTCCCTTTTTTCCCCCCCATCATATGACCTCAATAACATCTGTACTAGCACAGAGAAGGGTACTTATTAATATTGTACCAGAAAATATGTTACCAGAAGTGACAGGTTTTTGTGTTTTCTTTATGGATTTTCTTTTTTAATTTTAACTTTTCTTTTTCTCTTTTGATTATTTATATAGTTATTGGCCAGAAGTCCCATTTAAGCCTTCAGCTCTAGAAGTCTATATCAAAGCAAGTCTTTCTGATAGCATGTGTTAGAGCATCATGCTAGGCTAGGTTAGGTTAGGTTATGTTCATCAGGAAGCGTAAAATGTCCAGGTGGTGTTGGATGACTGGAGATAGTAGGGGACTGCTTTTTTCAGCTCTGAGTCACTGATGCAATCCTCAAATAAGCTTTCAAATAAAGTGAGTTTTGGCCAGTTAGGAATTCAAAAAAAATTTCAAAGGTTTACGCTGAAAATTATGTAGTATGTGGTACGTATGTGGTAGTTTAACTCCAGACCAAAATTAAACTCCAAATAAGCCAGCCACCCCCCCACCACCCTCCAGCAAGAGAGGGACAAAGGCAGAGACTATGGGTCGAGATAACGATTTAATGAAAACAAAAACCAAAAGAATAAGAAATGCACAGTAATAGCAGCAATATTAATAAAAAATAATTGTACAAAAAGAGAAGGTTCTTTGCACACAAGAAAGTGTTCATCACCTCAACTTGGGTCCATGTGGCTGCTGGGACAAAGGCAAGGTGGCAGCTGTTCCCATTGAGCAGTACCACATGGTTTCCCAGACAAAGACAAGATGGAGGGTGCTCCTTGCAGCTGGCACTCCCATCCCTGGGCCTGAGACAATGACAAACAATGACTGACAAATCCCAAAAAAGCTGGATTGCCTGCACTGTACTGCCCATTTTTTTCCAGACTGCTGTGCTCTGCTGATTCAATTCCATGTGGCACCGACCCTTTGGACTGCTCCACCCTGCTCCACCTGGCTTGACTCAGCTCCTTTTGGCTCAGCTCAGCTGGAATTGGGCTCACCTCTGCTGCTCCACTCCCTAGAGATACTTCCTACACCCACGCTGCTTTTCAGCACTGTGTGTTGGAGCTGCATCTCGGTGGAACAGGAGGGGGATGGGGAACCTCAGAAGATGTGTTTCACAGGGCTGGCAATACCCCCAGTGGAGAGAGGGAGACAAAATGACACACTTCTAGGGTACTTTCCTTTTCCTTCCCCCCAAAACCTCGTTCCCCAGTGATGGTGAACATGGTATAGAACAGCAACCTGGCCATGCCCACACAGCTCCTAACTTCCACCCCCTCTCTGCAACCAGGATGACACAGTATGCACAGATTTATTAATTGAGAAAAATACAATTTAAACAGTAATCCTTCCGAGCAGAATTCTGTGACATTTCAGGGCGTTTAAATATTATTTTCTTAGGAGTTGCCGTTTAAAACCAAATCAGTTTCCTATGAAGAATTCCCTTTTTGTTGCCAACTACTGATTCAGTGGGTAGTACTCTTGATCAGCCTTTTGGATGACCAGCAGTGTGTTACAGCAAAGGTTTTTCAAGAAGGATAAAAATCACTAACCACCAAATTGCAACAGAGAAGCTGACTTCTAGGGAAAAGAAAAAAGCAAACATTAAAACCTGCCATGAATATGGTTCCAGAGATGTTAAAAGTCTAAAGGACAGGCAAATTGCCTAATAAAACCCAGAAATATGTGCATTCATTTTTATGGACAAGAAGAATGATAGTAAGTAGAGTAAATATTAATTATTCTTATGAACATATAAATTCGCTTTATAAATTAAGTCCAGCCATCTATTTTTAGCTTTATCTTTGTAGGTGCAAAAATGCACATTTTGACACTTTCAGATAATAACAGTGCTTCTTGAGTATACATTCACATATTATATGACTTGGTATACTAAAAGGAATAAACTTTCAAAGAAACTAAAAAAAAACCCCACGAAACCACGAGAACAGAAAAAAGCAATTTGGGAGAATTTGGAAGAACCAGAGAGTTTTATAAGAATCCCAACAAATATAAACTATACCTGTAGGAAAAAAACAAACAAAGCCATCTCTGGGACAAAATGATAAAAGTTAAACCATTAGCCAGTACACAGGTTTAAATCACATGAAAAAAAGTAGTCATAAGTATCTTTTTAATGCATACATGGAAAAATTTGTGTCTTGTATAAGCACTTGTATTTTTCCTTTGAAGAATGATCTATGAAGTAAGGAGTTTAAACACTGGGAGACATCCTCAAAATAATAAATTTATTTAAATGAGAAAATTTATTTGAAATAAAAGAAAAAATATTGCAAATTATCCTTATGCCTTTTTAGATATTGAAAACTATGGTCTTATGTCACTCATTCAGTGTCATTTAAGATAGCTTCTTTAGTATTACCTAGTGCCAATAAAGGATTACAATCTCAAACCATTTCCTCAACTTCATGATCCGTTAATATGCAGGTTAGTTTCTGAATAAGGCAGTAAATTCAAACCTATATTGTTTTGATATTGAGCACAACAATATTAGTTTTGGTTTGGTTTTTATTTATTTATTTAAATGTGTCTAGTAGACAGCAACAGTGGATCACTGAACTGTTTTACTTGGCTACTTTCCCAAACAGTACAAGCTTCCATTTTCTCTTAGACTGTTGACATATATTCTGTTTCCATAAAACCTGTGATCATGACAGTCTATAACCTGAATATCCTTTTTACAAGTGGAGAGGTTTTCTCCCAGCTGCCTCCATTCATCTGGGTTGATCTGTGAACAGTACTTCAGTACCCTTTTTCATATTCAACATATACAATGTGCTTAGATATGAGAGAGGATGGGATTAGGCCCTTAATGTGCTTTCCAGTCCTTTTCTTTCTTTGAAAAACAAACAATAAATCCTGCAATTTGGGCTCAAATCATCCTCAGATATGTAGTCTGGTCTAATAGTGGATAAGTGTAAAGATGGTGGCACAGTTAAGTTGTTGATGTCTGGAGTGGGGGGTTTTGCTTATGTTATGTATTTATTCATGTTAGAAGAGCTTTTTGAGAAGTGCTGTCTAGTGCTTTGCTGTCAGTGTGCTCAGGAGTAGCAAGCACTAGGATTTTTGGATCTCAATACCTCAAAAATCAGCAGAGGAAATATTCCAGTGACGTTTTTGATTTTGTCACTCAGAATGAAAAATGTCTCCACTGTTTAGTGAACTATTGTTACAGAATAGAATCAGTTGATAAGGGCTGTCTCTTTAAGCAGTCAGGCAGGTATTTTTTATTTTTGCTCTAAGCCTGGCAAATTGCAGAGCATCAGCTGAAGAAACAGTGGAGTAAAAGGTACCCTGTGGTTACTGAGAATACTTCTGTTGTTAAACGCATCTGTTCTAGTGCTTGATCTTCATAGAAACTGTTTACTTAAGAAAAAGAGAAGCACTCAGTCTGATGTAGCTATAATCATTATGTTTATTGGAAACAATGTATTGGTTAAATAGACATTGTGAGTTAAATAATTCTAGTTTTGACCCATCTTCTTACTGCTCCCAAAGTATGATGTTGCAATAACATAATCTTTATTACAAACCACCTCATTCCATGATCCAGTTCAACAGCTATTTTACTTACATAGATCATTATTTGGTCAAGGTCACATACCTCATTTGGTGAATGCTATGCACATCCATGATTTTTAGATTCAGAGAAGTTTCTGGATGTATACCTATTAATTAATAAAGAACCAGTATTTCTGTAATTTTCTGTTGGCTAGGACTTACCAAACTACCTGCAACAGCAACAGTCATTATGTATGTTTTGTCACTGTAAACCCTGAAGATGTTTTATTTCAGTTACAATATTGTGGGAATGGCAAAAGTTTTGCTGCTGTTCCACTCAAAGGTAAAGATGTTATCATAAAGGCCTTGGTACTCCCTTCAGTCCACCCCTAGAAAATCCTACTTTAGAAAGTGTCTCCATAATATCTCTGCTACAGAGGAGATTTAAAAATATTCTAGAAAGAAAAGACAGCATTAAGATTGAACAAATGTGTGTTATTGATATTACATTCTCTGAAAAGTTTGTGATAATGGCATTACCTCATAATATAATAATTGTGCCCATTCAGAGTAAGAGCTAGTGGTTAAAAAACTAACTAGCATCTAAGAAACCCTAATTTAGTTCTCTGCCTGGTACATAGATTTTCTGCATGACTGAAAAAGTACTTAAAACAGCCTTATGAAAATATTCAAGGCAGTTAGGGGAAGTTTCACAAATGCAAAGTTGACCATATTTTGACAATTTAGAAAGTACACTTTAACTCTCACTGCTTTATTAGCACACAGCACCAGTAACAGGACCCCTTTAAATCTATTTTTTTTTTTACTGTGTATAAGTATTCTTACACTTGCACTTTGTTTATTAGCTATTTGAAGGCTTCAAGGGAGTCTCATACATACTCACACAATCTGGAAAAATAGTTGGCTATTACCCTCAGTTACATATTACCTCTCTTCAAATCTTTTCTGCTCAGCCTTTCTTTAGTGGTTCTCAGTTTCTCTGGCTGGAAGCTCTCTGAAGTCAACAGGTGCCCCTCTTGGGCTCCTCACATAATGTATACTAACGCTGAAAAAACCATGAAAATTCACTTCAGTCCAAAGGGTGATTGAAAATCCCACTGATGTCCATTAAAAGCTATCAGATACAGATACCCCCTTTGTAGGAATGCCTCCCCGCCCCATAAATTGTGGCAGGGTAGTAATAATAATAACTAAGTAATAACAATACCTAAGCATATACATATTTCATTATTTGCTTCTCAAGACATCCAGCCTGAATGTTAGGCAGAGCTCCAGCCTATCCAGTAATCACATCTCCTCATTATTTCAGGCAACCAACTGAACATGCTGAAAGTTCTGAACTGAAACTTCCCCTTTCCCTGGATTACTACTTCCTTCTTCAGCATCATACAGCTTTTCCAAACATTATATTTACAGATTTAAACAAGAGGTGGGGAAAAAATGAAAAAATGCCTAGATATCCATTTGGTTTGACTTGATATTCTTGCCATCTTCATCTAGGATGATATTCAAACCTTGGCAGTCACTTAAGGTTGAAGACTGGTTGAAGTGCGGATATCCTGTAGTTGTCCACAGTCCTGGGTTGCCTTTTCTTTATTTTTCTTTCTGTTACAGGATAATATCACCATCTATGATATTGACTGTCTCAGGTTCTTGTGTTTTCTTAGAGAAACATTACAGTGCATTCATGTTCTGTGATACCTATGAAGAAGGCATGAGGAAAATTGACACAGTGTGTGTAACACAGAACCTATTTAGTGTCACAAGCACTGTGAATGATGTTGCCATGGATAAATCAAGAAGTATGTCTTAATGTAGATTCTCTGTTTACTTAAAAGTTGTTTTGCTATTACAAGTCCACTGACGAGTGTTGCATTAGTCTCAAGTGATGAAACATGCTCCTTCCTCACTGGCTTACTAACTTTTCTTCACTGGTTTGTCTGTGCACGTTTGTTGGTGTACACAATGCAGCTTGCTCTCCCTCTGAATTTACTGAGAGGATATAATCTCCCCACATTCTAATAGGAAGATGAACAGAAACTACAGTGTTGTCCTCCCCGTTCCACCACCTTGGTGTGCCAGCTGTTATAAACTCAATGCAGCCATTATGAACTCAGTGCAAGAAGGTGTCTTGTTCTGTGAGGCTTTTACTGACAGCCTGAATGTATCTGCCCACCAAAGAAAGGTTTCATTGTATGTCTCCTAACCTTTAGTCACAATCTTCCAGGCTGTTAGAGCTTCATTTCATTGGAGTTACATTGCTGCTGGCTTTACAATGCAGCTGAAATGGGTCATTGATCCGATAACGTGATTGTAAATATGGCAGCTGGATGGCTGGCAGCTTCTTTATTGCACAGTGTGCATATTGGAGATGTCTGTGTCTGAGTCCCAGTGTAGATGCTTTCCCCTGTTACAGGTATATATTTACTACATATGTAGCTTTTTTTCTTTTAAGTTGCTGTCTTGTTCATTTGTTGTACGTTCTTCCTTTATGTTTTGTGTTTCTTTCTATGTTCGTGGATGAGTTATCCATCCTGCCTACTATACTTTATATCAGTAGCTACAAAAACTTATGCTTAGGCAGTAGTGTAGTGCAGATATTGTTGAAATATTAAACTTGTGACCAATGAAGCTGAGTAGGATGGAGGTTATACAGGCCAGAGAGGTTACCCAGATTTTCATGACATTTTTCAGAAATGCATTGAGCTTTATGTTGTAATGTCTTTACTGATACGGCTTTCAGTTAAAAGTAACTTTACTGTTCTTTTCTTTTACGATGATGCTTCAGTTTCCCTTGGTGTTTTTAGAAGTTTCCCTATTGATGTTCTGTTTGATTACTTTCCCAGAGACATTGCTCCTGTTAGATGATGAGCCTGTCTCTAATTAAGAAAGCTGTACCATTCCAGAATATTTATATGAAGGTCAGCTTTAATCTAGTCTATCTTTGTTTTGATTCTTGGTTTCAAATGAAAACTTGCATCTCATTCTCTTGAGAGTTATTTTACTCATTATACACCTTTACCAAGTGTAAATATGTTTTTTCAGGCTTATATCTAGCATCAGTTTTGCGCATTTCCCATTGCTTCTTCAGTGGAATAGAAAAAATCCACTTATCTTCCATGCAGACTCATTTCTTCTTACCATTTACAGTGTTTTCTTTTCCTTTCTTTCTTCATCTGAAAATCTGGTTTACCATCGAGATTGAGTTTTTCTGTTCTCTAGTCTGAGTTTCTAAATGCTGTGTAGTTTGACTTAATTATGTTTTTCTTTTAGTAGACCTCATTGTTCATGGCCCTCAATACCATGTTTCACTCATTGTGTGCTGGTTAATAGACTACATCAAACTAGAGATTTTATTTTATTTTATTTTATTTTATTTTATTTTATTTTATTTTATTTTATTTTATTTTATTTATTTTATTTTTAGAGCTTTTCTTACCAAAATGTGACTATTACAAGCAGGACAGTATATTTACTCAGTTTCACCCTCTAGCAACCCCTGCGCTTCCATGCAAGTTCCATGTCATTAGCCAATGCTGATAAGAAAGAGAGAAAATTACTCTATATAGTGAGGATGTATGGATTTTACTTACTGCTTTGGACTGCTAATACCAAAGTGTCACAAGATGAGAACAGGAATCAGCCTTTGCATTAAGAAGATCGGTGAAGTATGTGGCTACATAAAACAGAACTTAATGTAACAGCCCAAATCTGGAAAAAACCTACGAATCTATTTTATCATAACGTTTAGTTTGCAGATTAAAGCTAAGGTCAGAAACATAGTATTTTTTTGATCATTTTCTAGTTCACAATGTCTCTGGTTCATGCTAATAGAAGCAGCTACTGTGTATACTATTTTTCCTAAGATAAAATCAGAAAAAGAAACATTAAGTGGAAAACTTATGGGGAGAGAATGAGAAATGCAAATGAAATTAATGTCTCACTGCTGTACTTGTTTAGGCCTTAATTCACAGCTAAGCCTCAGCTTCGTTCCACTTTATTCCCTGTTACCTTTCCATTAATGGGGGAATTACTCTATTGCAGAGATAAGGTGTATCTAGCACCCCACTTACAATATGTTTAATTACAGGGAGAGAGAACAAAAATAATTTAGACTGAAAATAGATACTGAAACTGGAACACAGCCAGCATGTCTGGTCCTGCCATTTCCTGAATGAAAAGTGTTTGAAGTGCATTTGCCTCTCATTCTTTTTATTTTATCATTTTCTGGTAGTTGCTTTTGATTCTTTCAGGATCAGTGCAGAAATAGATTCTGTAAATCCATCCAAAGACTTGGTTTTAGCCAGTGTTAAAAGAAGTAAATAGACAGGTGGGTTTTTTCTCTCTCTAAACAGGAATTCAATGCAATATATCTAACATTCAGATTGAGTCTTTGTACTGAATTCTCATCAAATTGAATTTATATAGAACTGATTCTTTTCCGGCTCAAAGGTATCTGCATGGCATTAACTTAGAGAGAAAAGTGTTATCTCCATCTGCAGTGGCCCTATTGTGCAAGGTATTGAAGTGCATGCTGCTTTTCACCAGGTTTTTCTGGTACCACCTACAGTACTTAGGACAACAGACAACAAAGAGGAAAAAAACAAATATGCATTTTGATTGTCTTTTGTGTTTATAGGCACAGTCTTTAAGCAACATTTATAAGGACCTATTTTGCTGTCATTTTGTAAGATTTTTTGATTAATCATTTCACAAAGAATGGAAGGATAGACCTTTACAATTGTGTTCATGTTTAGAATCCAACTTTATGCTAAGCTCTTTTTAGGCTTTGACAGAGTTTATTTCCTTCCTGCTTTACAACTTGAGTTGGAAATGCTGAAATACCATAAAACAGGCTTGGACAAATTTGATAGATTCATATCCAAACCTAGAGCTTCAATACACTCTTGTCTGTAAACATGCCTCTCAGTCTCTGAAATTACTACCCCTCTGTTTATATACTGAAAGGGAAGAGAATTCCTATTCAATATCTCATTAATGACTTCATGGACTGGCTTTCCACTTTGCCCTGTTCCCATTATTCTGCACTGTCATATTGTTTGACATCTGTCTTTTGTTATAATCTGCTGTGCCAGCATTGACTGTTTCCACACCCTCTTACTGTGTCCTTTGTACAAAGAGCTTTGTACACAGAATGTTCTGGTCATTATCCCTTGAAAGGAAAGCTTCCTCAGCACAATATTTACTCTTACATGAAAGGGATTGGAGAATTCTATTTTATGTGTTGTATACATTACAAAATATTACAATGATGGATGCTGTTAGGAATGTTAGAGATACCAAGATTTTTAATTGAAATAAGGTTGACAATGTTAACTGTAGCATAAAAAATTTAATGCTAATGCCAATGTATTTGTAATTCGTGTTTTACAGCATACTGTAAGACAGAAAAACAAATACTTTTCCCTATTCTGAATTCTTTAGAAAATCATCTGTTCAGACTTTGTTGGAATTAATGTTTCTATGTGTATTGTGTTTGCATGACAGTTTTTGGTGGGGGGGACGGCGCCTACAGGGGTGACTTCTGTGAGAAGCTACCAAAAGCTTCCTCCATGTCTGGCAGAGCCAGTGTCAGCCAGCTCCAAAGACAAATTTGCTGCTGGTCAAGGCTGGGCCAATTAGAAGAGGTGGTAACGCCTCTATGGTAACAGATTTAAGAAGAAGAAACACAAAAGTTATTGGGCAGATGTAACTGTGGCCAGAGAAGAGCAGGGTGAGAATATGTGAGAGGAACAACTCCACACACACCAAGGTCAGCTCAGAAGGAGGGGCAGGAGGTGCTCCAGGTGCTGGAGCTGAGATTCCCTGGCAGCTCCTGGTGCAGACCATGGTGAAGCAACTGTGCCCCTGCAGCCCATGAAGAACCTCTGGGATGCAGAGCTCCACCTGCAGCCCACGGAGGAGACCCATGCCAGAGCAGGTGGGTGCTTGAGAGGAAGCTGGGAACCCATGGGAGGCCCATGCTGCAGCAGGCTCCTGGCAGAGACCTGCAGATCCATGGAGAAAGGAGCCCATGCTGGAGCAGAAGTGGGATCATAACATGAGGAAGCTGGCAGAAGTGCTTACTTGGCAATTTTCCCTCATTTCCCAGAAGTCCTAGATAACTTGGCAGGAACCTCCCAGTTACCTGGAGGTTACAAATTGTCACTCCCATCCAGAAGAAGGGTCAGAAAGAGGATCTGGGGAACTTTAGGTCTGTCAGTCTAACCTCGGTGCCAAGGAAGGTCATTGAGCAGATGATCTTGAGTGCCATCACATGGCATGTGCAGGACAACCATGAGATCAGGCCCAGCCTGATCAGCAGGTTTATCAGCTGGTTTAAAACCAGCACAGGTTTATGAAAGACAAGTCCTGTTTGACTGACCAGACCTCCTCCAATGACAAGGTGTCCCATTAAATGGATGAGGGAAAGGCTGTGGATGTTGTTTACCTGGACTGTAGTAAAGCTTTTGGCATCATTTCCCTCATAATTCTCCCGGAGAAACTGTCTGCTCATAGCTTGGACAGGTCCACTATTTTCTGGGTAAAAAACTGACTGGATGGCTGAACCCAGAGAATGCTGGTGAATGAAGCTGCATCCAGTTGGCAGCCACTCACAGGTGGGGTTCTGCAAGGCTCAGTATTGTGTTTAGTCCTGTTTAATAACTTTGTCAATGATCTGGATGAGAGGATTAAGTGCACCCTCAGTCACTTCACAGGTGACACCAAGTTCAGTGTGAGTATTGATCTACTGAAGGGTAGGAAGGCTCTGCAGAAGGATCTGGACAGACTGCATCAGTGGGCCAAGGCCAGTGGTGTGAGGTTCAACAAGGCCAAGTGCCAGATCCTGCACTTGGATTGTAACAACCCCGTGCAAGGCTACCGTCTAAGGGCAAGGTGGCTGGAAAGCTGTCCAGTGAAAAAGGACTTGGGGGTGCTGGTCAACAGTGGCTGAACATGAACCAGCATGTGCCCAGGTAGCCAGGAAGGCCAATGGCATCATAGCCAGTATCAGCAATAGTGTGGCCAGCAGGACCAGGGCAGTGATTGTCCCCCTGTACTCAGCACTGGTGGGGCTGCACTTCAAATACTATGTCCAGTTTTGGTCCCACCACTACATGAAAGACATTAAGGTGCTGGAGCATGTCCAGAAAAGGGCAACAGATCTGCTGAAGGGTCTGGAGCACAAGACGTGTGGGGTGTCTCAGGGAGCTGGAGTTGTTTAATATGGAGAAAAGTAGTCTCAGGGGAGACCTTATCACTCTCTGGAACTACCTGAAAGGATGTAGTAGCCAGGTGGGTGTTGATCTCTTTTCCCAGGTAAGAAGTGACAGAATGAGAGGAAATGGTCTCATAATGTGTTGAGGGAAGTTTAGACTGGATATTAGGAACAATTTCTTCATGGACAGTGTTGTTAAACATTGGAACAGGCTGCTCAGTCACTATCCCTGTGGGTATTTAAAAGACCCATAGATGTGGTACTTGGGACCATGGTGTAGTGGTGGGCTTGGCAGTGTTAGGTTCATGGTTGGACTTGATGATCTTAAAGGTCTTTTCCAAAGTTTCTGTGATTCTATGAAAAAGTGTGTTAAAACCAGATAGTGTTCCAATGTAACCAACTCATTGTAAGCATGCACTGCACCATGTGGCACAACAGGACCTACTTCCCTTTTGGCTCCTAAATTGGTAGTTTTGGTATTTCACTGCAGCTCAGAGTAAGGAAAAAGACATTGTCTCAACGGTACTGTTTATCTTCCATGACTCCCCTTTATTTTTGCAAAAATATGATCTCTTGGGGTTGGGGTTTTTTTCATCGTTTTGTTTGATTATTTTTCATTTAAAATGTTTATTTTGTACATATTTCACATAAGGATGTTTGCAAAAGAACAAACTCACCACAGGCTTGAACTAAGCAATATTCCCATTCCCTCAGTTCTACACCCTCAACTCCTCTTAACACCTGTTCACGCTGTGAAACGATATTCAGCATATTGATCTGCTTCACATCCCTCTGGTCTTTCCAATAGCAAAATTAATACAGCAACAAACCGAACCAGCATGATATCTGCAGTGACAAAGTCTTGGTTTTTGTTTCTCTTGTTTTACAGTTTCTGAGCATATCAAATGCCCAGGTTTTCAGAGACTTTTATTCTAAGCACTGCTCAACATCTGGTGTAACATAGGTGAGATAGGTGCTGGATCAAGAGGAGGTAGAATACATTTAAGTATAGGAAAAAGGCTCAGACCTTAATATTAGAAGAGGAGAAGCAATATGAAAGGATGGGGAGGCCATGATGGCACCACAGAAAAGGAATGGAAAAAAAAAGGGCATTGCGGTGACTGAGCAGAATGCAATAAGAACAGATAGGTTTTATTGTACAATCATAATTTTCAAAGCTGACACTACTTTTTACCTCTCATACATTCTAAAATCCCTGTGCAAATACAGTATCAGCAAGGTTTTGACAACCTCAGCCCACCAGATACTTAAGAAATTCCTTTTTAGGATCAGATAATTATTGTTTGAGTGTCTATTTGAGGCTCGGTACGAATAGGGCCTCCTGTGGCAGTAAAGCTCCTTTGAACTCAAACACGGGGTTGCCATACCTCCTAAATCACAAGAGAAAAAAATTTTTCAGTGCAGCTCTTATCTGCTCCCTCTAGATTCTAAAGCTAAATTGGAATACCTCTGAGTTGGTTGAGAAAGTGTTTTTTCTTTACTGATATATTACACAAGTGTTTGTTAAATGTAGAAAATACCTTCATTTACCTAGAGTTGAACTTATCAAAGAACTAAATTAGAAAAACATTAAGTCCGTTTAGGGACATCAGTAGGAAAAGAATATACAATTCCTGACAAGTTGAATTTCAAACTTGACCTACAATTAGAAGAGTATGCATTCATCCTTACTTCTGATTTTAATTTCTTTTGATTGTTTCTTTTCATTTGGCTTTGGCTACTAGGCTCCAGAGACTTACAGTGTCCAGCATGTCTTTGTGAAGGCAGTTGTATACTGCAGATTAATTATTTTTCAATTTCTATTTATTTTCATTTTGTAATAAGCCACATGTACTGAGTTTTCCTACACTACATTTCCCTTTACAAAAGACTTCTTTCAAACCCAAAAAAGCTTTTAAACTTTTTGTTTTAAGCCTTTATGTGTTGCCTTCTCAGTTTTCTGACATTTTAGTTGGGAACATAAGCAATAAAGTCATAGTTAGAATTACCTTTACTGATATCACAGAGACATAAAAATACCTTCTTACTTAATCTCTTTACAGGGACATCAGTATAGTGTTCAGCACTCTCTCAAGTGGCCTTTCCTTGGCAAACTGAAAAGATACAGATTGAATGGGTTGTACGTGAGAAGTGTAGGAAACTGGCTTACAGTTCATACCCAGAAGGTGGTAGTCAATGGCTTTTACTCAGGTTGGCAACCTGCCACAAGTGAGGGCCCCAAGGGATTGATACTGGGCCTCATGCTGTCCCACAGGTCCATAAATTACATTGATGATGGGATCAAAAGCACCCTCACTAAGTTTCCTGATGGTGCCAAACACGGTGGTGAGGTGAACACATCAGAAGGGCAAGCCATCCAACAGAGAGGCCTCCCAGGATGGAAGGTGAGCTACTGAGAATAGCATGGAGTTTATAAAAGACAAGTGCTAATTCCTGCACCTGGGATGAAATAACCAAAAAGCCTACTACAAGTCAGCAGGTGTGTGGCTGGCAAGCAGCCTTGCTGAAAGGGACTTGGGGGTCCTGGTGGGCAACAAGCTGAACATGAGTCAGCAGCAACAGCAGGTCAGTCCCTGGGCTGCATCTCCCGAGGAATTACATTCCTTTAAAATTATTCCATGTGGTCTATTTTGCTGTGGTTTAATATGTTGTGTTTTGGGTGGGTTTTTTCCAGGAATTTCATTGCAGGTGTATATATAAGAAAAATTATTTTTAGGAAAATCTGAAATTAATCTTCTTCATCTACACTATAATAATGCTGTTTACAGAAGGAACAGGGAACAGAGAAGACTAATGTGGTAAATCAAATATAGTTGATCAAAATTTAAGATCAAAATATTAGTTTAAAATAGCATATTTGATTTGATGCTCTGCTCAGCGCTTATGTGGGCAAACTAGCGAAAGGCCTTTATAATAATAGGCAACTGCCAAAGCCAAAAGAAATCTGAAAAAAGTTGAACAATATTTACTTATTCTTTAAGTATTATCTACCTCCTTAAATTCCTCCCAGTAAACATGGGCGAAAAGGATGGAGAGCTTTTTTCAGCTCTTTGTAGCTTAGGCAATCTACCAAATGTTTTCCCAGACACGGAAAAGATAGAGATATACTTGAATACACTCCGTGGAAGTGGCCCCCAGAGAGTCCTACTGATGTTACAGAGACATTTACAAGTGCAAGGATCTGTCAGAATTACTTCTAGATCTGGAGTTTAGCTTGTGGGTTTTATGGATAACCACTTGGTAAAATATATCTTTGTTATTTTATTGTGATTTTTTTTAACCAAATGGTAAAATTGTGAGTTATAAAATGATGATGAAACATTTGTATCTAAGTTAATGTTGAAGATCACAAGCAGTAAGTGCTTTAAAACCTCATCATTTATAATTATCTATTACTTTTGTGCCTTAGTGCAGCACAATATATGTATTATGCATACCTGCTGGTCAGAGGGACTTTTTCTTCATATGATTTTGGGTGTTGAAAACACTATGAAGTAGTTCAAATTGTACCAGAGGTTTTCATCAGGCAAAAAAAAATTGATTTTCTTTTCCCCCAAGGCTCACAGGCATTTCCAAAGTGCAACATGATTTCAAGGTTAATGGTCATTCCCACCCCCCAGTTCCTTACGTTTAAAATGAGCAAGTATAGACTATCCATCAGCATGAGACTGTGTGAGGTAAGGAAGTATAACGACAGGATGTAAATTTTTCCATTAAAAATCTCAGCACAGTGACTCTAATGGATGGGTTTTTTTCACATTTAGTACTGTTGCTGTGACGCAGCCGAAGAGCAGCCGCTGTTAGGAATTCTGGGAACTGCAGAGATTTCACAGTGGAATTAAACAAATGCTCTGCCCCACTGTGATTCCAAGGGAACTGTACAAACCTTCTCACAGGGAAGCTGCACTATTTTTGATTAGCACAGCATTCCAAAAACCTCTAAGATGTAATGCATCTTGCACCATGTATAAATGGTGAATTGCATCTGAAAATATTTCTTTTTCTGTGAAAGTCAGCATTTTGAACATTATCTTTGTAGCTACCACTATATTCTTTTGTTGAACTGAGATTTTGACGGCCTTCCTGTGAATGACCATCCAGACAGTGGCACACACAGATGAGGAAATGACAGAAGTTGAAATCTACTGCCTGAAAGAGTCTAAGAGGCATCTTGTTGTGTACAGTGACCAGCAGTCACACTAGTTGAGGCTTGGATAGCCACCATTCTCTTACCTTTCCACTAGTTACTCACACTGTGCTTTTAGCAGCTCTCTCCTGCCTCTTGCTGACCAATGCAAGTGTAACACTCTAGATGGTATCTTACCTCTCTGTCTCCCCCTTACCTTGAATCCTGCCTGGGGTCTAAGAAGCTTTCCTTGTCAAATGGTGTCTTCTACAGCTAAGGAGTGTGGCTAAGTTGGAAAGAAAGATTGGACAGGAATAGCTATGGACTGAGAGTTTTGTGGGACCCAACGGTTTATTTTAGTGATTGCATAATTGGGTCTGAGAATTGGGAGAGAAGATCTTAGAAGAGAAATAACTTGTATGATAGGGACGATGTCAAGGACACTCAAGGTAAATATTCAGAGTTGGGAAGTGATCCAAAAATTCTTTGCTCTAAGGAATATCTAAGGAGCAGAGTAGGTTGGTGTTCAAGGGAGGGATGAGAATGCACACCACTGAGCATGAATTTAACCACAGATTAGTTACAGACCTATGATAAGATCTGCAATTTGTGCAAAATTTCAGGTAAATACCATTCATTAGTGAAAAATAGAATGGCCAGCAATCAGAAAGGCTGCAATAAGGAATGCCTGGTATGATGAAAATTCCTACATCCTCTTATCTTGACAATTTTTGTTTTTTAATTTAGGATTTACAGTATATTTAATGATAATATAAAGTTAGGGAGAACACATTTCATGAAGAAAAAAAAAGATATTTGGGAAAAAAGAGAGAGGGGAGCTGAATAAGTGGAAGAAATAGCAATGGTCTTCAGAACGCTTAAGTCCTTAAACGGCACAGAAAAATTGAGCAGGCAGTAACAGCTCTTGACAGAGTTTGAGATGTTGGTAAGGTGGTCTGCCTTCTGGGACCTCATTTAGCAGCAGCATATCCTCTGTGATGCATCGTCTGAGTACAGGAACAAATGGCTGGATAGGATATGTGCCAAGCTCCACGGTGAACTTCCTTACAGTCCTTCTATAGGCTTGATGGTGCTCAACAGAATGGTAGTCGTAGATAGTCCTCTGGGATGAGTTGAGATAATGACACATGAAAGTGTGTCAATGCCTGATTTAATGATTTTCTAGAAACCAAGCTTGAGTTGTGGCTAAAGGAATAGTCTCAGGTAGGTACTGACTAAAAATTTGCAGAATTATTGTTGAAAGAATAACGAAGGATCTGATGTTGATAAGACAGCCTTTCTTACCCAAATAATGATGCAGTGTGGGAAACACAAAAAAAGGTAGAAAGACTCTTGTGAGAAATAAAAGCAAGTTTCAGAAATAAAGCAGAAGAGTTTAGGGATTAGCTTTGGCTGTGAATACTTGAAGAAAATAAAATTATACATCAAGCAAGGACACTAAAACAGTGGTTAGAGTTTCTAGGTTTGGCTGAGATAGCTTTTCGAGTTGCAAAAAAATATGCTTAACAAGATAGATAAGGTTAAGCTTAAAAATGGAATACTGTGCATTGTTACATAAGGTACAAACAGCAAGTATTGTGTATAACAGGTGTACGTGCGCTAACGAGGATTGGTTAAGACAGTTGTCTATAACTTTTAAAAGTACGCTATTGGCTGAAAAGCTTTCAAGAATGCTCTGTAACCAGGAAGTCTCAGGATGCCTGCGACAGCGTGAGCTTGTATCATCTCCTCTGTCTCAACTCTGTATGTGAGACTGATAAAATAATAAAAAGGCTCCTGGAGCGTCTGTCCTGGCTCCCCGTCCTGTTTGGATTAGCCGAAAATGCAGAGCAGGAAGGGTTGTATACAGAAGCCAATTCCGTATTCTAAACACTGTAACCTTAAACCATACTACTTTAATCTTTCTGGAATTCACTCCGTATTGCATTTTCTAGATGCTATTTTAGCTTCTTTTTAAGGCTAGATTTAAGGTATTTCTACTGAAGTAATTATCTCTTTATTTTATCTAACTCCACCATTTCCATTGCCTGTTACAGAGCTTAGCATTTTGCATTTCTGTTGAAGTAATTTCTCTCTCCTTCAAAATACACATCTCTCCCAGCCATTTGGGCTCTCATGCTCTCACTTCTCCTTTTTAGAATTGCTGATTTTTGCTTACAGCCTTTGTGAGACAGATTACTTCATAGCACAGAAGGACTCTTAGTTACACCACAGGAAACACCATTCAGTTTGTAAAATGACATGCATACCAGTGACATATAGATCTCTAAACCTTAAAGATTTCACCATATAGAATGCGTTGGTGTCTATGGAAAGAAAGAAACCAAATACTTCACTGTCTTTGAACAACTTTTCTTATATTTTAATTCAAACATATTCAAGTGAGCTTTTTGCCCATTTTTCAAGAAATCAAATTCAATAAAGAAAAATAACATGTAAGGGTCTTGCAGAATACTCTAAGGCCATCGTAGATGCTCTTAAGATACACTTAAATTCCTTCAGTTTGGAATAAACCTCTTGATCATTGCTGATAGAGCATTGCCCCTCATACCCTTAACAAGAGACTTTTCAATAAAACTTTTTTTGCCTCTGCTTTTCTAGAGCCATTAATTTTATTATAAGGGTTAAGTAGTGGCCAATACTTTACCAGATATATATAATTTATTGTTTCTATCAACAATATTATAGGTGTGAATACATAAAGAGTAAAATGCACTGCCATCTTTGCCGTACATTTTGCTTGCTCACTGCATATTTTGAGTTCATTTAGATCTAGATTGTTTCCTAATAGTCACTAACTTGGACTTTGTTTCACATATTCATAAAATTTTTTTATTCTTATGATTTCCCTTTGTGAAAGGTTTCTTGAATTTATTCCTTTGTTAATTCTTCTAGCTTAATAAGTGTTCTGAAGGGCTCTAGGCACTGTACAAACACAAGCAACATTTCTGTTGAATTAGTAACTATCCCTAGGGACTCCTCAAAGAGGACAAATAAAGATCTCCATGTTATATTGTCAATGTCTACAATCCATCTCTGTCTAATGAAAATATTAGTTTTTGCAAGTCATAACTTTTTCATAGTTAACCCCTAAAAATTAACACCTAATATGACTTTTTTTCAGAGGCATTCATTCCTTCAAATTTTTCATTGCTGTTTGTTGTCTGTAATGTAACTACTTCTCATCTGTGGTAACACCGCAGATTTTAATATCTGTGTTACTGACACTGGGTAAATACAGGCATTGCCATATCTACTATGTAATGTAGCTCTTGCCATTAAGAGTACCACTAGTGAGAAAAATGTTCTGATTTATCAAGGCATCTAGTATTTTACATGAACATGAAATACTACAAAACCTGCAAGATAATGATTGAGACAAAAATTGATAACCCCAAATAATACAAAAGTAAATTTGCTTGTCTAATTTTTTTTCACTAATCATGCAAACAGAATTGCGGAAAAAATGTATTTTTGTAGTATTAAGGTGTGCATTATTAAAAATATTTTTTTTAATGTGTGAAAATATATATAATCCAGTATTAAATTTATTTGGTCCAGCACTTTTTTTGCATATTAAAAAGCTTAGCATGCTGTCAGAAATACTTTAAAGATTTGTGTCATCAACTATATCAGAGGTCAGAAGAGATGCACCTATTAATTATGTCCAAGTTTTCCAGTAAAGAACTTCCAAGTAGCATCTGTTTCTCCAAAGATACAGTGTTTTAAATTAAGCTTTAATTGTAACAGCTTCAGTGTAAGGATTTTTCTGAACAGTTTGTCTTCTATATGCAACTTTTAAAACACTAAAATTTCTAATCATTTTAAGGAAAGAAAGGCTCCTGAAGAGTAGCCTGTGCCACTCTGGTCAAATATTTTTATCTGGGATAAGCCATGTTGCTAAACATACTTTCTCTCTCGGAAGTTATTTCACTCTTACTGAAATAATTACAGAAAAAAAAATAACCTGAGTTGAATTTAACTCCAAAGCCAACATTATTATTTTTTTAAAAATTATAATACCAAGTTTAGAAAATATATATTATGGATTATATATTGAAGAAAAAAATATTCTGGTAGAAATTCCATCAATTTTTTCTATACTTTGTAATTCCATAACAGAAGGATGACTACATGAAGAATGAAAAACATCTAACCTACATATATGCACGCACACACAAAAGGAAAGCTGAAACACCAGACAGGGATAAATTGATTTTTCCTTTGTTAAACTGGAATTATTAGCTCATTTCAGAACTAAAAGGCTATGCTAATTTGAAGGAGTGAGAAGTCGGGTAAGGCAGTTGATTTAGTACTTGTCAGTGCAATTGTTCTTCTTTTGTCAAAACAGTTTTTATTCACTTAATATTTTTCCTATTTTAAGGTCTTGATACCTTACTTGGCTGGCATATGCATAAAAGATTTATAGAAAGCAGAATTCAGTTTTTCTTTCATTTATTTCTCATGGATATCGTGCCTTCAAAGTCTTTTGCCCATGAGTGTAATTAGCATGATTTTTTTCTAATGCTCAAATCCCTCTTCTCACTATGTGTTTGATGTGTGACAAACCTTTGAATTCTTTTATAATTTTAAACTCTGATTTTTTTTCCCCATGTACAAAAATACTGGGGAAGTTTTATTAAGAAAAGACATCGATGAAAAATGGCTTACAAGGACTTACTTCTTCATAGTAGATGGAGTGTTATGATAAAAACTTAGGTGACAAGTCTAGAAAATCCTGGGCTTTGTGTAGGGACAATTCACTAGTAACAGTGACTCATTTTCTCCTCAACTTAGTTCTTCATTTCAAGCAATAGGAAAAGAACACTAGTAGCAAATGAAGTAAATATAAAATTCAGATTAGGAAAGCAAATTTAGTGATTCAGCCCTAGCTCACAGCATTAGTACCTCAAAAAGGTGTCTGCCTTGGTAAGTTCTTTTAATGTTCAAGATACTATAATTGCAACATTCCCTGAAGTGAATTTATTTTCTTTAGATTAATTCTTCATTTTGCAACAGAGCATGCTTGCAGGTCCTCAGATGTAGTTCTGTCCGCATTGGGAATGCCTTTGTTGAAGATACATACTTACGACTTCAATAGGAAAAGCATTGATGCAAATAAATTCTGTTTCCTCTCCCTTTGTACTCATAGTTAATACATATTTCTGTATTTCTTAGGAAGCATCAGAGTATATGAATCAGAGTGAAATAAATGGGGCAGATGATACCAGCTTTATTCATATCTTACTCCCCATTTGCAGGGGCATTTCTCCACCACATTTCTTCAGAATCATAAACAATTTGAAGTAACTTAGTTAAAAAAAAATCCCAAACCTCAAACAAACAAACAAAAAAAAACCCCTGACTTTCCTTAAGAACAGGTTACCAGCCCCTGGAAGATGCAGAAAGGTTGTATTGCTAAGTGCTAGTCTAAGTCTGAGATCATATTTATGTCAGGAGGTTGATATGTCAAGAGGTCAAAGGAGGTGATTCTGCCTCTCTACTCGGCTCACATGAGACCCCACGTGGAGTACTGCATCCAGCTTTAGGGTCCTCAGCACAAGAAAGACATGGGCCTTTTGGAGTGGGTCCAGAGGACGGACAGGAAGAGGATCAGAGGGAAGAGCACCTCTCCTACAAAAAAATGAAGACACTCTTAATCTACCTCTTCCTTACTCCTTCCTCCTTCTTTCTTACCTTAGGTTCATCTAAGTCCACTCCTATACGTTTTCTAACATGCTTTTTAAACTTTCCTTTTTTGTTAGTCTGCAGCTCCATGTTACATCTCAATAGATATGTTGCTTTTTGTGGATGTTAGATGCTGTTAGATATCTGAGTTCTCTCTGTTCCTTCTAAAACCTAGACAGTCTTGTCTAGCTCCAGTCTGCATTTCTTTAACTGGCATGTGGAATGTTGCTTATAGTGAAGAAATCTCCAGTCTAGTCTGTGTCCCAGCCCTTCTCATCCCATGCCTATATTCCCCTGTGCTGCATCCTGGGTCTCCTGATATGAGGAAGCCTCCTGGTATGAGCTCTCTGCTCTCACACCAGCCTTATTTTTCTCCATACTGCTTCATTTTTTTTGAGTCATAAATCTCATTCTAGAATAATTGCCTGCTACTGCCATCTCTATATAACTATAACCACACCATGCAAACATCAACAAATGTTAACAAATTAGCCATAGCTACCCCATGTCAATTAGAAAGAAGATTTTTGCAGCTAAACCAAACAAAAAAAAGGTGCAGGCAGACGAAAATTTCAGACAGAAGAAGCCTGACAAGTCCTGAGACTTCCAAAGTCAGTAGAAATCTTGTGGCCTGTTAATACCAATGGTAATAGTCTATTACATAACTACAGGGTAACAAAACTCAGGTTGAAAATATTTTAAAAAGTCTGTTTCGTTATATAATTGTAAATAGTGTACTGTGTTGTCATCTAGTAGAGCACACTATAAAGTATGTTGTCGTGTTTTACATATTGATGCAATGCTTATATAATTAGGCTTTAAAATAAAAATATATGTATATATGTCTTATCTTACTTTGAAGATATTCATGACTTGTTTTTTATTTGAATCTGTAGTCTAATTAATTCCATACTGAAAAGAAGAAATAATAATATCTATTTTGTTGTTTTCTTTTTATTTGTGACATCAGTAATAGTACTAGTGTGTTTTCCATCATGGTATGTTCTATGGAAATATATTAAAGTAGCATGTTTGTGGAAATTTATGCTGCATTTATCGAACGCTTTACCATGTACTAATACCCATGTACTAATACCGATTTGGAATGTTTGTTCTTCTTTGACTGTCTTTTGACAAGAATGGCTGTTTCTATAGGTGAATACTGGCATACTGGAGTCTCAGAGGAGAAAGATGGTTATGTTGTGCAAGTGGAGGCATGCAAGAGGTTAGGGCTGACGAGAGAGCAGGGAGGGCAGTGGCCTTGGTCAGACAGTACAGTCCCACAAAACAGCTGTCAGAGGCTGGAAAGATTGATGTCTCGGGACATTTTGGAATGCCTGGGTGTGTGTGGTAGGGGGTAGGTCAGGTCTTGATTTTGGTGAAACAGTGCCCTGCTCCCCATCCCCCCCAACCCCGCAGTGTCTGTCAGCCAGGGCACACTGGAGGCAGCCCCTTGGTGCCTTTTTACTGGTCCTAAAATCACGAGCCAGACACAGTTAGGTGATAAAAAGGGGTTACCTTTATAAGGATCCTTATGGTGCACAACACACTGGATGGAAAGCGCCAAAGATGCACGCATAATATAAAATTGATACAATTTTTATGTGTTTAGCAAATTAGCATAACTGACAAGAAACCCCAGTTAGAGACATAAGTGATGAGGTAATTCCTCCCTGGTTCTACCCTCTTCTGAATTCCACCCCCCACTTCCCCCTTAGATAGGAACTAAACTTTGTTTATGAAATGGTGTCTCAGAGAGCTGGTTTCAACCTTGGCTCCCAGACAGCCAAACCTTGGCCCCCAGGACTTGGAGCCACTGGGGAACTTATTTTGTCTTTCTTGATGCCTTGAGTGGCTACCTAGAAACAGAGACTAGACAGGAATAAGGGAATAAAGGTAGGTATTTATTTGAAAGGCCTTCAAAGGTACACCCTGGGGAGCCAAAGGCTGCTTCCAAAATGGACCCCAAGATGAACGATGAGTCAAGAGTTCTTCACAGTTTTATATGTTTGGTTCATTTGCATATCAGCATAAATTCGGCAATTAAAACTTTAGCTATTGATGTAATTTCTTCAATTTCACCACCTCTCTAGAGGCCCTAGTTTAGACCTTTTGGGCCTGGGACAATCTGAGTGTCCTTGAATAACAAGCTCGGAGAGGCCCTGCCATGTCCATCTGGCACAAGAGAACAGCAGCCAGCAGGCCACAAGGAACCCCAGAGCCACACACTAGACAATACAGGACCTGAACAATTCAAAAGTTAAAACCTAAGGCATCATTCTGTCTAATAGAGTAGGTAAAATGTTAGCTAGGAATGCAATAATAGGCTACAGAACTACAAATATATATGTAAGGAATATATAGAATATACAAAACAAAAAGGTAAAAAACAATTTGGCATCACTCTCAGTGTTCCTAACCCAGCCCTTGAGTGTCTGAGAGACTGGGAATCCCACCTGGGAGTCCCACCTTGGCAAAGGGCCAAGGGTTTAAGAAGGGTCACCAGGAGGCAAGCACATTGTTCTTTAACACCTCATCTTGGAGTTTTCTATCTGTTACATTGCTGGAACCCAGGAGTTAGTAGCTATATGACTGTCTTTCTATATCTTTCCTGTCTTTTTGTCTTTCTCCCTTTCTTCCTCTTCTTCTAATTCTCTTTTTAGGGAATGTAACATCAGATGGGTTTAAAAGTTGCTAAGCTGAATGGGCTAAATCAATGCTGTGATAAATGTTTTACGTTGTACTGTCTTTTGCCAAAATTCCTTGATATTTTGTACTTTGCCAGAAAAATTTTTGTGTAATTTTCACCTCTTGAGAATATCTGGCTGGTATCTCTCCCTTGCACCTACCCAGGGCAGGGGAACCTCAGTTTACCCCTGTACATTTAAGTGTCCAGGATGTTACAACAGGTCTAGTGACAGTAACCACAGTGGCTGTGTGACCAAAACACTGCTCAGCAGATGCAGGGTGCTGTGGTGGAGAAAAGCACCCCCTGAAAGACCCTGACCTTTGTCCTCAGGGTCTGGGCACACCTTCCTGCAGGAAGTCAATCCCAAAGCCAGGCTGCGCTTGGAGACTCCTGTGGTGGCCTTGGGGCTCTGGTTGTTAGCCGAGAGAGGAAAAACATTGATCAGTCTAAAGGGAGAAATGTATAAAATAAATTCACATGACAAAAGTGTTTGTAGAGATCCCGATTTTGATGTAAGATGTTTACCTTGGTGGCAGGCAATTGGGAGTATTAAGCTGTGTAAACTTTTTATCTTCCAAAAATAATTAACTTCTTCAGCTTCTTCATAGCACTTAATCATAGGTTCCTCCTTTCCCATGTTAATTTCAAACCTGAAAAATGTGTTTACTTTTGTAACGAGTAACTTGCATGAATGTTTATATGAATGATACAGCACTGTAGTGACTGTATCTCTTTTCACTTAAGTTTTTAAAAAGAAAACCACCTCCCAGTGTTAGTCTTACTTTTTCTTAAAAAAAGAACCGAAGTAGGTCTTGCCAATAGCCAGAAATTTTTGATTGATAGATGTTTAGGGTGACTGCTGTAATTCAAAAGGAGTGCAAAAAAAGAATGTCTTATGTCTTCAATCGAACATTTTCAAACAGTAAGCAAAATAAAACCACTATTTATCTTTCTTTTTAATGTGAAAGTGGTTGTGTGTTAATTCTTCTTTATTCTCTTTATCTGATTTTTATTTCCTACTTTTCACATTTTATTTCATATCAAGTGACATCTGAATCCAAGACATCATGCCACTTTAAAAGAGTCTCTGATTTGGGAAAATTAATTCAAGTCATAGGCCAAATTTACAAACTTTTCCATTTGATCTTTTGAAATGTTTTAGAACCATCCCACCACGTTAGGTAACTTGCAGTCTTCACTTTTTAAGTTCTTGATCAAACTGTTTCGGAATGTGCTTGATATTTAAATCATGTTCAATTTCTTATATTTTTCCCTAAATACCTAAGAATAGTAGCTAAACACATGCTGACTGATTGCAATAAATTGAAATTTAGGATTCTTCTAGGATCTATTTGTACTTGCAAACAAAATCTGTGAAGGCAGTTATTTTAATCACTTTCCAAATTTTTCATGAAAAGGATAGAACATTTTTTTATTTAAATTGTGTATTTTTTTTTTAATTTAGTGTGATATTAGGGGAAAAAGAATTGCACCTGAACATTACTTGATGAAAGGGGAGACTATCTCAATTTTTGTCTTGCCATTAATATTTCTTTCTCCCTGGGATTCTTATACTGCAAACATCATATATTCTTAATAGGTTCTTAGCTAGTTTGCTGAACATTGAAAATACCCATTTCCAAGTTTCAAGGCATTTTTATCACTAGAATCAAAGCAGTAGCATACAACAGGATTTGTATCTCATGTGAAACACAACTCTACATCCGGTCTCCCTCACTGATGAATGGGGTCCTGTGTTTCATAGTTTCAAAGAAACATGCATGTCCTATGAAGTCATATATATCACCTTGCAATCTTACTATTACTGGTATAATTAATTCAGATTACTCAATTATCTCAGTTAGTTCAGCAGAAAAATTCCTATGTGAGGTGCTAGGAGAGATCCAATGGTTTAAAGGGTTTTCAGCATTAGCTGTGGCCTTAATGGGAAAATGCATTTTATTTCATCATCCCTGCTACATGGAATGCAAGCTAATGCGATAAATTTGCATTCATCTCCTTGACCTTCCCTTGTACAGAAGAAACCAGGAGAAAATATCACCAATACAATTGGTTTTTACAAGAGTTTTTGTGGCTGCTATTTGGACTCCATAACAGAGGTGGGTTTTTTTCCCTTTTTTGCATATTCATTCATGTTCTCAGTGAAACAGCATTGCACTTAATTTACATTGGCTAATCAGAAGATTTTCGCAGTTTTGACTACCATGCATAATACAACAGGCAAGATCCTTACCATATCTCTACTAAAAAGCCTGTAGCATGAGTTTAATCATGCTATTTAATTGTTAGGCTTAATTTGAAAATAATTGTTCACAGCAATTAAGTAAATGCCCCAATTTCATTAACAGACTTCCTAATTTGAAAGTACAACATAAAAGTGCTAATGTTGCTTCATTAGGCTTGAATTACTGGTTCTAATACTACTTTTTTACTGTCTATACAATTTCTCTCTGCACTAGAATATCTGCCTAATAACTGGTACTAGATTAGTAACAAATTTCCTGTTGTAGCATATTCATGTCCTAGCCAAATGTGCAATGTTTTATTACAAAGGAGACTCAAGTCTATATTTTAAATTTTAAGTATAGGTTGAAATTTAAAGAAATTTGAAATATAGCAATATCTGATAAAATGTGTAGGAGTTAATTGCTTTGCAGAAAAATACAAGTTTTTCAAAATGTAATGTCCCAATGCGTGTGTGCTACTTGCTTTATAAGCAACTGTATATGAGAAATCAATGGGAGGTAAAGAGATAGTAAATGTGACTGCTGATAGGATATAGTGATGACCGAAATAATTACGGCAGTGTCACAATATGTCGCTATAGATGCCATGTGAGATGTCATTAATGTCTTTAACTGCCAGAGGTAATGTTTCTTTACAACACTGAGGAATCATTTCACTTTTTTACTGTATTACTGCAAATGTGTGTAAGACAGAAAAAGGATATTTCTATTTCAATCAAGATGATTCTTTTTTGCATATAAAAAATATCAGTATTCAGTAGCTTCATCATGACATGGAGTGGAGAAAGGAAAATGTAAAAGAAAAAGTTGCAGATAAAAACAATAAGAAGAAATTTCAAAGATTGTAAAAGTACCTAAAAGCACAAAATAGAATAGCCCTTGCTTTTATCTAAGTTACCTTCAAGCTTTCACTCAATTTCCTTTATTATTTCTCATACTCTCCCTTGCTTAAAATATAAGGCTGATTAAAAATAGTTTAGCAAGAAAAACATATTGAGGTATTTCTTGTGAAATGCTGCCAGCTGTCTCGTGTGCTGATCATTAGTAGATAAACGTAGCACTGACAACATTTAAGTAATTATGGGTTTAATATTTGTAAAAATATGCATGGAGTTAGAGTTTGGGATTTTTTTTCGTTTTGGATAGCAACATCTTGTCTTGTTCATGCATGTGTATGTATATACAATTCTGAAGCTCATAAACAGGGAAAGAATAATTTTGATGTACTACTCTCCACCTAAAAATATAAAATCCTGATTATATGTATATATATATATAGCTATGGAGAAAAAGTTACACATATGTAGAAATGTTGCAAATAGACCATGGTGTTCATCTTGTGGGTCAAGAGACGATTGAGAGAATTTTCCCTATTGAAGGACAGAATCAAACTCTTCTTGGTACTGGAAGACGATATAGAAAAGAATAAATGTCTTGGTCTGGATTGTCTCCCTGCAATATCCAGCGTTTCTGTGTCTTTGCCTAGGACCAGTGTAAGCCTGCACACAGGCAATAGCTGTGAGAGCAGTGAAATCTGTATTCACTTTTTAGAAATGCTAACAGAGTTAGTCATGTGTGTGTATACATTTATGCATGTACTTGCTGAAATAAGTTCACCCTGGTTCAACAAAGCAGCAAAGTCTATCTTTATTTCTTTCCTGGTTGTCACAGCTCAGCAAATTACTTCAGAATTTACTCTTACATTCTTTCTGTTGGACCACTGTATCTAGCCAGAATTTTTTTTTTTTTTTTTAAAGATCGTCGAGTGTAAATGGGTACCATTTTAAATAATGTCCTGCCTAGACAGGAGCTGATTTTGTAACTGTAGTTTAGTCAGATGTGATTCCAGCTTCCACAAGTGCCAAACTAACCCGGATTTTAATTAATTACTACAATACTATTCAACTTATTCTTGTCTCTTCCAGGCTAGACCAAGAAAAACCACAACACATACAGAAACAAGTTTTCAGTGCTGCAGTCCATCTTCTGTAACATACAAGAGTGAAAACAGAAAACTGCACAATTTATTCTTATTATGTTGTTGAATTTTAACAACCTTTGACCTTTCTGGAGGTCCTAGAGTGTTGCTATTATTTTGTCTCTGTTTGCTATTATCCATATCATGCAAGGAATTTCTTTTACAAGTCCATCAGACAGAGTTCTGTTCTATCCACCTATTTAATGAAATTTTTATATCATGACAGAAAAGTTATGATAATTAGCATAGCTGATATTGTCTGTCTTTCAGCCCCCAAATTTGTGCATTTTCTTTAACTTACTCATTATTTCCTCATTTTGAATCTGTGAAAATATGGGTCTTACTGTGTCTCTGTAGTTGGTTTGTGATTGCATCTAAGATTCCATGTAAACAGACACCTCTACAGTAACCCTTCCAGTGACCCCTACAGAACTAAAATTACAGCTTTTATCTTTCCTTTAGACAGTTTGCAAAGTTGTTTTCTCACTTCTTCTCTTACCCCTGAGACCATATATTCTTTTTGACATGATTAAAATTAGTTGTATAAGAGGAAAGTTCCAGAATCAGGCCTTGTATCTGTGTACATGCACTCACATGTTGAGCTTAAATTGCTTTTTCTCCATATTTGTTGATAATTCAGTGAGCAGCACTACAAGATAAAGGAAGGGAAATAATAAAGTAAGCCAGATGGTGCTTCAATTTCAAATGGGAAATGTAGAGTTTAATGTTTTCCTCTTATGAATAAAAAAGAAAGGAAAGAACCATGTTTTGAAAAATGATGCTAATAGGATATTGCA
The DNA here is from genome assembly GCA_013399875.1 of Gymnorhina tibicen. Lineage (NCBI taxonomy): Eukaryota > Metazoa > Chordata > Aves > Passeriformes > Artamidae > Gymnorhina > Gymnorhina tibicen. Next base: position 298,451 of record VXAZ01006779.1, read on the forward strand.
TAATATTTAAACATATATTCATAGGAAATGGATCAGAATGCAATCAGCTTTTGCTACTTTACTTATTATTAGATTTCAATTTGGATGTCAGAAAGATATTTTATGATAACCATTTTTTATGGTTTGTGTTACTTGTCATCTGTCTTGAGGAGAGTTCTTTCTTTTTTTTCATCATTTAAATCTGATATTTCTAAATGAGAAATTTTGGAGAGAAGGACACCATAATATACTTTTTGGAAAGTTGCAAAGTTGATAATTTTAAAGGGTATTTTTGAATAGGAATGAAAACTAAATTAAAAACAATGTATGTTCTCCCAGGGAAATCCTATGTATGTTCTCCCAGTGAAAAACTATTGAACATGAGTATGTATTCTCCAGCAAGGGGGGACTTTCACACGTGCTTGTATGTTAAATTGAAAGTCAGTCAGCTCTCTTGGCCCCCTCTTCTCTCTCATAATCATATTCCATGAAATTCCTCCAAGGAGGTCCCTGGACAGTCCAAAGTCTGCTCTCATGAAATCTAGGATTATGATCCTGTTTTTTGTCTTGTTCCCTTCTCTTGGGATCTTAAACTCCAGCATCTCACTGCTGTCAAGACTGTCCCTGACCTTCACATCCCCAGCCAGTTCTTGCTTGTTTGTAAGTGGCATATCAACTTCTGAGTCGTCTGTGTCAGAATGTCTATTGTCACAATGTCAGAACGTCTATGTCGTCACCAGGGCATGCATCATGTGTGGATTGTGCCCTGCTGTGTTGCCCCTTCCCCTGATCCTGGAGTAACAAAGCTGATTTGATTTCAGAATTATATGACATATTTTGGCAGTCTGAAAAAATTTGATTTTTTTCATTTTCTTTCTCGTGATGCACCATGGGAAGCATAATGTGAGCCAGGCTGTTATGTGACTTTTCAGTCGCATACCTCATCAACAGCTCAGCAGGCAGAAGGTCCTTCTTGCAAATGATGACTATCAAACCTAAAGAAAAAATATTCAATGCCACTAAATGGTCATGATATGAAGAAGTTCATGACAGCACCATCATGACATCTTCACTTCCCTTCACACTGGAAATTATCATTTTACTGTCAAATAGTTTTTACAGTAGCTTCAGTAGACATTGTAGTAACTGACCTGTCAGTATCAGTAGTAGCAGGATGTGAAGGACTTGCTCTTCATGGGTCAAATTTCTTTAGATTAAGTGCTACTGATGTGAGAATGCTGTAGACTTTGGTTATCCAGCAATTGCTGTGGAGCGTCAGGATGACAGAGAGCTTACTTGAGAATTTTTCTGATGCATCAACAGCAAACCAGTATTGAAATTTCTATTCCCCTGTTTACTAGCCTGCAGAAACGTGATTTGACTTAACTATACAGATTAATGGGCCTGAAATGATGAGAAAATCATTACTGTTAAAAAAATGCTGAGGGACAGATTACATAATTTGCCATGCTCGAGTTGTGCAGTACTTTGCTCACATAGGTTTCCCAGCTATACACAAAGGAGGAAACCTGCTTCCTGCTATTCATCCTCTCCTTCGGCGATGTTTATAAGCACTGTTTTCTCTGATCACGTATATATTGTGAAACTCACATCTTTACAACTACGTGATTCTTTGTTTAGTCCTGTAAGCATTAATGGTGTTGGTAGTTTGCAGTTTTGGCTGATGAAATCTTACCCTGAGCACTAAGCATTGCTGCAAATAATTACTTAATTGGTTGGAAAAAAAAAAGTCAAAAGCATGTATTTGGAAGAAAACATGGTGGCATTTCCATGTACCACACCATAATTTTCTGTGTAAATTTGAATATTATGCTTTCCTCCTTACCCTCAAGATGGAAGAGTCAATTTGAATATTATGCTTTCCTCCTTACCCTCAAGATGGAAGAGTCAATGAGAAATCTGAGGTCTCTCTGAAGTTTCTCTATATGCAGAACTTCAGGATAGGCAGCTGGATGTCACCCTCAAGATCTTACTTGCTCCATTTATCGGTGCCAGTATTCCTACCTTCAAGACAGAGTGCACTGTTATAATTTTTATCTTACATATTAATGAACTTGCGAGGTATGGTATTTTGCACTCAGGAGGTTTGACTTTGTACAATTTTAAATAAAATTTTCTTATCACAATTCTTCTACATTTTAATAAATTCAATAAAAAATTAAGTGCATCTTACAAGAAATGTGAATTATTTAAGAGAGTATATATTTAAAACAGAAATTGTGGAAAAGAGGATTACAACATAAACTAAACAAGTTTTGAAACCTGTCTTGCCTTTTTGTATGTGTGGCTTTCTGCATGGTTACTCTTCTAACAAGTAGATTGAGATGCTGGTTTAGAAAGACTCTAGGAGGTGGATGATGGACTTCTAGAACTACTTGCTCTTACAGGTCACTGTATTGGTAAATGGGGGACATAATGGTGTTCATTTAGCACTATGAATTTATGCCACTGTCAGTGTTTATTTATCTGATGGTGATTTAAACAAGCTGTTTTCAACGAAATTTTTTTGTGCTCTAAAATCCTTGTTGAGCTGGGGTCTTGAGTGTTTTTTCCTACCAAGTCATATCAAGACAGTTCAGTCATAAGCTTCAGATCACTTAGATACTCAGCCCTTCTCCCTTTCAGACCAAAGAAATCTCTTCCAGCCCTTCCTAGCCTCGCTTGAAATTCTCCAAACATAACCTTTTTGCCTTCCTTATTTCCTTTTCATATTTGACAAGTGTTGGAAATCTACTAATGATTCTGTTCTTCATGGTCACCCTAGCAAATATGGTGGGCCTGTAAGAAGTACAGAAAAAACCCCAGAAGTTATTGGGGTTTTTTTGTTTAGTTTCCATGGAAACAAATACAAAAATAAATCATCAATTTTGTGCTTCCTTTCTTCTGACTTCTTCCCACCATCAGGGAAACCATATGAATGTTACCCCTCTTACTTCTATTTTTTGGTACCCTACTTCTTTGTCTAATGCCGGAGTTAATTTTGTGGACTTTGCCTGGGGAGCTTGGCTGCAGAGCATCTTTGAATGATGCAGAAGTGCACTGACTGCAGTGATCTTGGATGAGTAAGGATAGGGACTTCAATTCTGCAGGAGCGTTTTATGTGAGAGGACTTGGAACTGATTTGTGAGGAGAGAAAGCAGAAAATATATCAGACAAAAGTGAGTATACATTAGCAGGATACACAGAAATGTTATGTTACAAGTACTACTGGACTGGAAATACACCTGGGAGAGAGCAGCTCTATCATGTAAGAGGCAAAACAGAAAAACTCTGTGCTTGAATCATTGTACAGTGCATTGCCTTGTACAAAAAGATATATTGTACAGAAAGTTCAGTTTAGCAATTATTTTCTTCAAAATAATGAGAGTTAACATTGCTCTTCATGTCTTCTATCTCTGTTTGTGTTTATGTATTTGTAGGCAACTGTATGCCATGAAATATGCCCTGAATGTTTACTGTTAAAATGCTATTCATGCTATCTGGTAAAGTGGCTACATAAAATGCTATCAAGTATATCTTATAAAACACCATGATAAAAAGCTGTGGAATATACCTCCAAAGAGTGATGATAAAATACTATGAAATTTACCTCATAAAGTCCTAGGAAACCTACATCTAGGGGACTGATCAAACTGTGAAACAAATTAATTTGAATGGGATCTATTTTTGCAGTACTCAAATACATTTACTTAGAAACTAGTGCAATTTTGATCTCCCAGTTGGAAGGGAAAGAAGAAGGACAGCTCAAAGTCACAATTTTGAGCACATTAAGAGAAGAAAAGGCATGACAGGGTGCTTGTCAAGGAGTGAGCTGGACCAGGAATTATAAATAGATAGGCAGAGTCAGACAACACTATAAAAGACATTGTTCTTGTGACGATATAAATCAGTTCCTCAGACTGACCTAAATGCAGTTTATCCTGTCCAGGCAAGAGGAGAATAACCTTAAAAATACCAGTGTGTATCACCACATCATGGATATTTCACTTGGAAAAAATCCACAGGTTAGCTTTATAAAAGCTGTTAGACTTTATAATTCATATTACACACAAACAGTAAAAATTAGGATTAATTTAACAGAAAGGACACTATTTCAAACAGGGCCTGTGTTTTGTAACTTCCTTAGAGTCTGTTTTCAGAATCTGAAGTCAAGAAAAAAATTAGGACATTTTAAGAGAGATCTCATTGTCAGAATGATGATGGTCTTCTTGTCTGTGGGTTTTATTATTCCTCTGTGCACTGCTCACAGTAAAGCATGGCTTGGTGATTTCATTCCCAGTCAAAATTTATCCTTGCTTCTTTTTCTATAGACATGTGATATAAGCATCTCCCTGAGGTCCAAATTTATTGCTGTCTTCTAAGGAGTTTTTCTCCCTTGCTCTTGTTCCAGTGCTGCCAGGTATCCTAGGTGTCACTCCTCTATAGTCTTCCATTCTAAGTGCCTTCATTATTCCAGCAGTTACTTACAGAGGTTTTCTTAAAATTTTTCTCTCCCTGGAAATAAAGGTGACCCAGGATCTCTCCTGACCTCCAAAGAGTTGCATGATGCATGACATAAAACTCAATATTACCACTCAGACAGGGAAAAACTGCTCTGTTCACTTGATTTGAGCTAAATCGGAGTTGAAGAATTTATGAGCAACAAGTAATTAATCAGTAATGAGAGAACTACAGCTTCAGGATCAGTGTCAGCAATACAACAGATAGACCACAGTAATACATACTTAGGAGTTGTTTATAAAAGACCTACAGAATTGTAAACACACCTCAATACCTAATTCCCCCAAACTGTAACATGCAGAGAGCATTGCAGACATGCCCCCTGTGGCAGGTAATTAACATAAAGTGGCCTCGATGTTAGTTGATATCGTGGGTCTGTGTATGACCACTGGAGTGCTGAACACCTGTTGAGGCACCACTTAGGTCCACAGAGAGAGCATCCCAAGCTAGTGGTTTGTTATATGTTTATTATAATTCCATAGAATATATAAACTGTGCTATTATTTAAGCCTGTTAGCCAAAGTAAGCAAATTTCAGTCAACTGTCTGTATTAACCCAGTAATTAACCTCCAGCCAAAAAGCCTTTTAGTCTAAAAGCCCAACCTAGTCAGATTACCCAATCTCTGAAGATGCAGGAAGAAGTATGGCTTTGCAGTATTTTATACTGGAGACAAAAAGACTATAATATATAGACAACAGGAAGCTTAGAGGCAATATCATGAAATACATCAAGTCAAATACCAAGAATGCATTTACATAATACTTAGATTTAATTTGATGATTGCCTAGGTTATCTTAGGAAGGTTTATACAGTTTTCTGTTCACTAAATTTACTGCTTTGGGAAAAGCTGGAGAATTAAATCCCTTTATCTGTCCACTGAATTAGTTCAACTGTGGGAGCAGTTGTATTTATCTGCTGGACTTTAACCAAGAGCTATTCAACAGAGAAGGTGCTTCTGTCTGCTGAGACCACTGACAAGAATCCCAACAGGGATACAACTTTCTGAGCCAGTAACTTCAAAGAGAACTGTGCTTTCACTTCAGCAGAAGTTAAGGATGTATAGCCAGCAATTTTGCAAAAAGTCTGTGCCTTGGCATTACTTTAAACTATCTTCTGCCAAATGTTGTCAGCAGCAAAAAGGTTATAATGTGTAAGGGGTTCTTTAAGCAATAAAGAGATGTTTCTGGCACAATTTCCCACCTATAAATCTGAAAAAACCAGACTTGCTTCCCTTGAGGGTCCTTATAAGGCTAGGCTTCTAAACTCAGAAGTGCTGAATCTATGTACAACACCAAAAATCAACTGTCTGTCAGAAAAAAATACAGAATAGACTTGTATAAGCTCATAAACTACATCAAACTGTCATCTGAAGATGAGGGAACATATGATAACAAAGAAATGTGTGCATGATTTGTGGCAATATGGTGTGGAATTGCAGTCCTGCTGAAAGAATAGATGACATAGATTTAAGGCTGTCCACTTTGAATGAAAGATTGGATGATACCAGGCAATGGAATATGTCTGTGCAGTTAATTTCCTTAGTGGATGAAGTTCTCTAAAATGTTGTTGTTTCTCTGAAGATGGACTATAGAAAGGCTTTTGTGCTTGAAATCTTATGCTTTTTTCCCCTAACTATATCAGTGTGTCTATGTAAAAGATTCTTGTCTCCCAAACAACCTTGCCCTTTGCATCACCATAATACTTAAATAATCAATCAGCAATCAAGGCACCATTGTACCAGGAAAAAATGGAAGCAAATCTATGCAGTGAAGAGCAATTCTCTGGATACAGCAGTGATCTTATTCTGTGTGTGGATGTAAAACTCATTATTTGTTATCGAAAATGTTATCTACAGCAGTCATTGAAAAATCTGCTTTATCCATGGTCAAACTTTTTACCTTGTTTTCTTCTCTCCTCAAATGACATGAAATTTAGATCAGACCATCCATACAGGCTCTGTGCCTGCAATCTCAGGAGACGATCTATGCATGCGAAAAAATTCAAGAGAAGAGATGCATAAGGAGGAGAACAACAGTTTTGCTATATGCATAAATGAGATGCTTTAAAAGTGCCAAATGAATATATATAAAATATGATAAATTTTTACACATAAAACACATTTTAAGCTATGAAACTATGTTCCAAGTGAAAAATGCATTTCAGAATACCATATCTGAAAAAAGTTAATCGCAAGTTGAAATAGAGATGCAGCCATGCTGTTAGTTTTCGTGTGTTTCTACATGACAAAAAGTCATAAATATTAATGTCTAACAAAATTATATTCTATTGATAAGTAGCAGAATATGTTTGACACACTGAAGAATGAGAACAAAAAGGAAATTGTAACAATTCACATTGCTCAATGTATGACTAATAATAATTTATTCTTTTATTGTTAATAACTATAACTTCACAAATTCAGTATCAAACAACTTTTCACTAACTTAATGAAAAAAATCTGAAGACAGATTTTTAGATTAATGTCTCAGTTCTTATATGAATAGCGAATGGCAAAGTATAATTTCTTGGTCTTATCTTAAGAAATTGCCTGGAGTCTAAAGGGCCTTCTCCTGGAGTGCCATGCCAGCAGTGCATGTACGATTCTGGAGCTCTAACACAAATTTGTAAGTGTAATGAAAGCGAATTTAAAAGAATATGGCCTAAAAATCTCTACTCTGGTAGACCAAATGTACAACCATAAGCACACTGCCAGTGGTTTATGAAATGGCAGAAGCTGAAATTTAAGTACGTGATAAAAGCCAGTTTGTTGCCATCAAAGACATCACTCAGGTTTCTGGATAAGTTTATGGGTATTAGATAAATTCATTTATATCAAATCTAATATCAAAGTGGATCATAGCTTGTCTTAGCTGAGAGTGAAGCCTGTATGTGGCCAGTGATTTAACTTTATTCCCAAGAAGATTTGCTACTGAGTTAAACTGTACACACTTAGCAATGACTCACATGAACCAAAACTCAATGCAACACTTCAGTGTAGCAGGGAAAGTTAATGACTTTTCAAGTTACTGTGGGACTCAGACAGTAGGAAATAATAAAAAGAATGCACATAAAAATAATTATGTTGATTTCAGGCAAAATACTGAAGTTTCATCTATGAAATGTGGATCTTGTCAAAGGAGCTATGCAAATCAGTTTTACTCAAATAGGGTGTCAGAATGCAAACAATAAAACCAAGAAAGCTACCACTTGAATACTACACTGTTTAAAACTAAATAACATGAAACCCATTATATTCTTCAGAGAACAAATTATATTTATTTCACTTCTATGCCTGCTGTGGTAAATGGGATTCCTGTGTTGTTCTTACAGGTGTTGGAAATGTAGGAGTGATAATTCAATAAGATCTCTCCTTGACTTGCCCATGTTGTGCCACCTCACACTCACCCACCCACCCAAGGTGAATGAGAAGTACCACATAACACTGGGCATCAGGTGTCTGCATGGCTCCTCTGTTACACATCTCAAGCTTCAGCATCATGGAAGACTCAATGCTCATGTGGCCTTGTGTAGTCCTGCTTTCACTCCTGAAGTGAAAAGAAAGGGTGGAATTTGACTCACCATGCAGGGAAAGCTGTTGAATAGAAAAAACCAGAACCAAGACATTAGCAAACTGTAGCAGATTATGAAATAGTAAAAGCTGAAATAATTATGAATCGTGGCTGATACTGTGAGAAGCAATTAAGAAAATCAAAGCTGTCCTCAATCCATTCCATTTAGTTACCCTGATATCAAATATACAACAGTAAACATAAAACAATGGTCTGTGCATCCTAGTTTAGAATGGTAGAGGCTAACAGAAAATACACAACATTAGATTTGTCCAAGTATTTGTGACCTGACTGATCCTCAAATACCCAAAAGCATTTAATCCTGGTCTGAATGAAAGGTGGATCGTGTTATATCACAGCCAGTTTGTGTTATGGGTGATCCATCCTATTTTTCTGCACACACCCCCCAAACATTCTAATCACCTAAAGTTTGATCACCATTGTTCTTCCTAAAGCCATGAAAAGACTGCCAGAATTGGAAGGAAATAGTACGTCTCTCCTTCCAGAAGAAAGTGAGATATTTGGAAAGAGAAAGCACATACACAAGATATTGTTAAACAGGAAGACATCAGTGAATTGCAAAGAAAAGCACCTTAAACAAAAGAAAATCATGTGCCTGGCATGTATTGGAAGCTTAATGATTCTGAAGCCAGTAAATTTTGCTAATTTTGAGGGAAATGTAGCTTTTATTTTTACTTTCATTTCAAGGAAATAAAATCTCATCATCTAATATTTGAGTGAGGACTCCTGTTCAAAGAATTATGAACTTCCTTAAAAGTCACTATGAATATAAAATTGAAAATCCAAGTCAAAGAAACCTAGAATATACATATTTGAATACACATTATCTATAATAAAATTAATATTATATATAGAAATTTCATCAAGAAAGAACAGAAGGCTAGGTCAAAACATGTCATTGCCTCTGGGAAAGCAGAACATGTTCAGGGACCTAATAAAAGTGTTAGCAATAGTCTCCAAAGCTGCAAGCAATAGTCCCTTTATAGAGTTAATGGTGTTATAATTACTCTGAACAATTTTTACAATACTACTGTTCACTCAAATAAATAACAAACTAATGGATGTGGTGACTAATTTTTTGTAAAGCACTGATCTGTTAACATTAACTTCTAAAATCAGATATTAATGCTGATTTTCATCATGTATCCATTATTAAAACATTAAAGCATTATTAAAATGCTTCATATGCATCTTTTCTTTATCCTTTTTTTGTTTGAATCTAGAACTCTTGCCCTATTCTTTCACAGTGAGTGTCTGTACAAGTGGTTTAAGTGCCTTTTGTCTTTATTCCTGTCTTTTCTTCAGAAGTGCCTTCTGTGCTCTTCACTCTGTTTCATTCTGCAAGTTTCTCATATATCACCATTTGTCTGCACCTTTTTCCTCTACATTTCTTTGATCCTCTATTAACTTCTCTCAGGACTAAATCTTGATTATGGAATGAATCAATGCTTGCATGTGTCAGAAATTGAGGTTGCAGATATGTCCAAGCCTAGATTTTCATTGCCTACAGTTTTTAAGGCATGCCTGTTTTTGTAGGCAGTATGAGTGGGAAGCAGAATACACAGATTTACATCCACTAGCCTTAGGCACTCCAGTCTAATAATGGAATACCCTACTGGATGTGAATGCAGAAAAGATAACTTTCAATACGTGCTCAGAGGAGAGACTGATGAGTTTTCTCATTAGACTGCTGTGGGAATTTGCACTACAGCTATGACTCTAGTGGTGTACATACTTTATTGTAAAGGAAAGTAAAGTTATGTTAGAAGAATGAGGCTTCAGTTGCTGCATCCTCTGTAAAATGTAGCAAATCACATACATTCAATTTGGCAGTGAGATGGAAGGTAAGCAAAGAACAGGCCAGAGGAGGGGTTTTGGCTAGTCCAGAGGTATATAGCAGAGAAACAGCTAGGCCAGCTCCATTCTGTTGCATTTATTAGTTAGCCTAGCCCTACGTATAACCAAAAGAATAACATATTTCTGGAATAAAGTAACACTTTAAACACCAGACTATTAACTGCATTTTAGTAGGAAACTCTTCCTCGCACTCCCCCAAATCCTATTTCTACAGCAGCTTGCAGAGACTGACAATTACCAGTGGTCAGGGCACCAGTTGTAGCCTCAGATTTCACATCTGTACAGGGGAAGGTATTGATGCACATCTGTGCCTGATCAGACATGCTTAGGGAAATCAGGCAACTCCATAAAATGTTCTCTCAGGTAAGGCACAGGAGAGTGAAATATTTTTGTTTATGGAGTGAGGAGTCCTTCCTCTGGTAAGATGGGGGTTTTTTTTTGTTTTGCAAGCGTTTGCTTGGTGGTATTTTTAGGGTTTCTTGTTTGTTTTTTTGATCTGATGATATTTATTGCCTGTCTCAATAAGGCAACCTATATTTCTGTTTTCAGTTTAAAACTTGGTTCAGTTGCAGAAAGAAGTGATGGAAGAATCATATTTGTGGTAGTCCATTTTGGGTTTTTTTCCACTGATCAGCAAAGCAAGCTAATAATAGTATTTGGCTATAAAGGTCTTAAAATCTGTTTGTAGTCTCGTAGGTTGGTAACTGAATGCAATTATGTGGTCCAAATATTTCCCCTGGTGGAAAAAGATTATTCTTGGTAAAAAACCAACTACTTGCTTTAGGGAGATGTGCAAGTTAATGCTTTTGATGGAAAAGAACATTATTTTATATCCAAAGATATCAAAGATCTTAAATGTAAGATCTGGGGAAGCAGAAGAAGAAACTAGGCTTTTGCACAAGGTTGAACTTGTATCCTATGTTGGGTGTCCTTGATCTCCTGTAAAACAAGACAATGGATGTCTGAATTTCCTTTTAAGAACTACCAACTTCAACTTGCTGCAAAGCCTAATCTTTCCAGCAGTGATTGTATAAAATAGGAGATTCTTTCTAATATGTTTATTTGTCATGTTGAAGAGTTGAAGCCTTTTTGATTGAAATTTATCTGTATGGCAGTTATGAAAACTTGTTTGATGTTGTTTTGACACTATATAGTATTAGTGTGTGTGATGAGACTGAAGTAGTAAATATGCAAGAAATGTCTGCTTCTCTATACTACCAAATTCCTGAAAATTTAAAGGAAGCCAAAGAGATGGGAGAAATTCTTTTCTTTCACTACTTCTCTACCCAGTGTTTTTAGTTAGTTGATGTTCTCTATATTAAATTCTATAAAACATGCGCTAGAATTTCTAAGGGAAAGGTTGATAGTGTTATCACATGTGGATTGTTCTGATTTACAGATAGTTTTTGTTATAGTGTTTATATACCTAAGAACAAGGGAGGTTGTTCTGGTTTGGGGGTTTTTTTTAAGTATATCTAGATATCTATAAGGAATTAAGCTTTCAGATGCTTTTCAGTATCTCCTTAGGCCTTGCTTGTATATATAACAGGAAAAATCTGCTTTTAGTCTCCTCTGTGTCCTGAGATTAACATCTTTGGTAAAAGGAGATAAAGTAGGGGCCTAAGGAGCTGGGAAGATTGCTTATATACAGTTGTAGCCATTTCCTTTAGTAAATGTGTTTCAAGTTACACCTCAGTTATGTAGTGTAACATGAGTTGCATCCTTTTTACCTCTTTTTTTTTTTTTCTTTTTTTACTCAGTCTTTTTCTGGAAAAGTATGAGATGTGTTCTCTTCCATGTTGGCATGGACCCTTCTAACTGAGGAGTACTAACTGCCCTAAATGTAGCTGTTGCCTAGAAACCCTGTTATACCCAGGTAACATAGCAGAAAACCTAAATTCCATCTGACATGAGCGTAATCATGTCTGCCCCGTGCATACACATGAAAACCGAAAGATGCTAATGCTTAAAGTATGTAACGTCTGTTGTATTTGTACTTTCAGTGTACGCTTCCTCTCTGTGCGAGTAAACTGCAATAACTGTACACTTAGTCTCCATCCACTTAAAATATCCTTGTTGAAACATCTCATTTCTGTCTTTGATTTATATTGCCTGTAATAGTAGTTATTTTCCTTTTTTTTTTTTTAAAGAAGTGGTATTTTTCGTTTTCTTCTGACACTCAAAATATATATGCTTTGCACTTTTTCCCTTGAAGCAAAAAAGGCATGAAGATGTATTTTTAGTTGTTTAGAGGGCAAGGTGGGAAATTATTGAAACAGTGCAAGGATTCTTCCTGCCTCAGCATTTCCCTTATGTGACCTTTAATAAGGAATAGTTCTCCTTTGCTATAGAACCCTGCCTAGAAACTGTTACAGAATGACAGGACACAATTATCACCTAAAACAGTTTGTGACTCAAACATAATCACTAAAAAAAAAAAAAAAGTTTACCAGTTTACAGGGTCATAAAGGAAATTTTTTTGTGTGTAGTCTTTTGTATGCTCTTTAAATAAACTGCTTAGCATGTTCATTAGAATAAGCTGTCTAAAGTTTTCTTTCTGCTTATTAATCAGCTTTTACATATTTATTTAGCACTTACAGGAGCTTAACAACTCTTCTTGCTTGTCTTACTGTTTTCTGGGGTAGGCAACGAATCACTTTAATGTCTTGATGTCTTTTTACTATTAAGTGGGTGATATCCTCAGCAGAAAAGACTTTGCTGGTTGAATTGTAATATTCTTGCTTTATATATAGAAAAAACAGTAAGCATGGAGACCAGACACTTAAAATGTTTGACTGAAAATTCAGTTGAAAGCAAACATGGATAGTCTGTCATATACATAGCTAGACTGAACGCCTGTCAGAATTTTTTTAATGCAGTTTTATGGTATTTTTAGCAATCCCAAAACTTTTACTATCAAGTTGGGAACATGGTCTGGACTATCCAGGTTGCATTTTCTCTTGTTAGGTAAATGCATGGCTTATTTTCTGAAATTGTTAATGTAACTGCATAATGTCTTTTTCGATGGGGTGTGTGCAGTTTTGTTGTGCTTTGGTTTTGTTTTTTCCCCAGTGTGCTAGACATGTACAGAGTACAAGTAACTCTTGGGAGGAATGGTTATGTAGTAGAGACCTAAAAACTAAAGGGAAAGGTTGAAATTTTTTTTGTTAGTTTGCCACTTTTAGGCTACTGAAACTTGAACAAAAACATTAGGACTAATTATCCTATAATTAAATTTTAATTCCTATCTTAGTCATAACTGCTTGTTGAAGATGATTGCAGATGCTCTAGATTTGGGCCCAGCCAATACATTGAAGGTGGAATTGAATGAGTTTAACATTTGAGTTTCTGGAGTAGTGTCTTCAATACTTAAGAGTTAAGCTTAAATACAGTATTGTGAATACCCCCTAGAGCTTTTGCAAAAGCTCCAAGAAGCCTTTTATTTTTTGGTATAATTGCTAGAAATGCAGAGGGTTTATTTTTGCCAGAGAAATTTAATCCACCTTTTTTTAAAAGATTGTTTTCATATGGAGTTGCTTCTTTAGGACTTCAGTTCCTATTTACTTATTTCAGTAAATACTAGTCTGTGAAAAGAATTATGAAATTACTGGCTATACTACTTTGCAGCCTACTTAACAAGCTGCAAATTTTAGATTTTTTTCTTAGTGCTGCACTCTTCTGAAAACATGCCCTGATACTAACACTGAACCTTTCAGAAAATATGGCTTTAGTAATTTTATCTGCACTTTTGGCTGTCTTCATCACTGCTTTAATTTGATTTGGGTCAAAATCTTTTTTCCCCTTTAAAATATTGCATTAGGATTTTTCTTGGGAGTTTTTTTATCTTTTTAATGTGGGTCTGGAAGCAGATGTGAAAACACATCTCTTTCAAGGCAGTCATATCAACACATCAAAAACAGCAGCAAAGGGAAGCACTCTGATGTTTTTTTCTCTATATAACCCCTATGCTATCAAGATGCATTTGAAGTATATGTGCTGTCCTATGGAAACTTGAATTTTTTCAATATTGACAAAGCTTTCCAGCTATGTTTAATGCAAAAGCCTGACTATTCTCACACAGTGCTAGCTATGATGGCACACTGTTTATCTGGGGGGACATCCCTTCTCATGTAAAAATAAATATGATGTTTGGCACAGCAGGTCCCTCAGTAATAGTAAGGTTGAAGCTCTTTACTAAGGCAGCAATGAAGCTGTTGAAGTAGAGTTTTCCAGGGCCTCTGTGGCACTGTCTTTCTTTCACTTCTCTCATGTTGTTAATCCCAGACTGCTGGTCTTGTGCTCTGTGCCTGCGAACCCTGATAGAACTGTCGTGGCAGGTTCACGAGGCAAGTGACTGCTACTGATACGCAATTCATCTTTCTCCTCTCTAGTTATTTTTTTGTGTTTTGTAGATTTGAGTTTGTACTATTTAGTGCGTATTAGGCTGGACTATCAAAAATTAATGACTCAAAGCATTTGCCCATTTGTGGAGGTATTAGGGTATTTTGCTGAGGCCGGTTTTGTATCCCTGGAGGGAGGATGTGAGTTTTGGTTGTGTAATGGCCAGTCTGCATAAGAGAGAGGGTGAAGTTACAAGCCAGGCTTTGAGGCATTTAACAGGCAACTTCTGCAAGGTGAGATGGTTCCTCTTATCATGCTAATTGCCCTCCCTTCATGGGTTTTTGACCTTGCATTTATGCAACTTTTTCCACTTGCACATTTATTTTAAATGTGTGGTTTTCTTTTAGTTGACTGCCTGTTGCTTTAACATAGACATACTCTTATTTTTTGCTAGTTCACAGCACCTTACAAGGCAAAAAGTTGGTTATAGTAGCTAGTACAGTATGAAAGAATAACTTTAATGATTAAAAATACTGATCAGTTGGACTAAAAAACCCAAAGCATTTAAAAGTATTTAGACATAGGGGCTATCCAAGTTTGCCACATACGTCTTCAGGGAAATAATGGTTTCATGAGAGAGTATCAGAAGAAAATATTAACAGGAGAATGAAGCACAGAAAATTGAATTATAGGTTAATTTTCTTCAACTGAAACAAGAGTTGGAAGATCTACTGATTAGGTAGAGTTGTGACTTCAAGGATGAGCTTTAGAAGAAATATGGGAAGTTTAAAAGGGTTCTCAGAAAGACAGCCTCCATGATCTGTAGTGTGTTGCATAACTGAATACTTAATATGTAAAGCATAAGGGATTATTTTCTAAAATATAAACCTTTCAGGAAAAAAAAATCCTCATTAAGCTTTTAGAATTGCTTGGAAGCTATGGCCAATATAAAATAAAATAAAATAAAAATAAATAAATAAATAAATAAATAAATAAAAATAAATAAATAAATAAAATAAAAATAAATAAATAAATAAAATAAAAAATAAATAAAGAAATTAAAAAAAAAAAATAAAAGAAGTTTATATGAGGCACCTTGCAATACAGCTCTGGAAACAGCCCTACAGTATTGGTTAATAACACTGTATAATAATTTGATTGATAGTCCATTGATATCTTCATTAGCACTTATTCCCAGATAGGGTAAATAAGAATTTTTTTTTTTTCCCAATTAATATACAAATAGTAGTGCATATACCTGTAATTGGCCACTATTGAAATGTATTAAAGGCACAGTTTTTTCCTACACATCTCATTCTACTATATTGTTTCCCTCCCCTGTGATTTTTACTCCAAACTCTTCTTGTTAAATATTCACCTGAAACTATGGAGCACTACATTTCTGCTGAAGGGAGACAACATGCATTAAGCTATTATTAGTAGTCAGATTTAGAGGCAGATGCCTAGAAAAATAAAAATTAATTCTTGTCATGACTGTTTTGGCATCAAGAAATTTTATTGTTTTTACTTCTGAGTCAGCAGGGAGAAAGGAATGCTACTTTAAAAGACTGCTTTTAGCACCTAGGTTAATACAATACACTGCTTCTACTGGAAGATGATATATAAAGGTGTAAATATTTTTTTAAATGGTGCATTAAAAAATCACTTAATCCACTAAGGAACTGTTTCCTATTTGTGCTTTCAGGTGGCTCCCATAAGGGCATTAATACAGCTTCAAATTACTCCAAAAAGGGGAGAGATTTATTAGTATATAACACTCTATAAATATATATATTTATATAGGCTGGTTGGCAAATGTTACTTAAACATGCAGTTCTTCTGGAAATCTCAGCATTATGGAAGTAGTCTACATTTGAAGATGCTTTAGGGTCTACATTTAGGTAGATTTCTCCACTTCTTTAAACAAGTCTCTTTGCAAGGGTGTCTATAAGAAGTTAGGTCCCTTTAAAATGTATTGTTCAGGAAAGTGGATTTCTCTTAGTCTACTTCTATTATCTATCCTAAAATGACTGTGCTGTCATCCTTTAGGACTAATCAATAGGTATCTTACAGAGATGTAAAGGGGTACCTTTGTGCTAGGTGAAATTTTGCTACAATGAAATATGACTCTTGCAAGCACCTGTTGGTCAGGGGTTTTTTCCCCTGTGCTGAAGATGAAAAATAAGAATAAATCTAAAATTGAGATTCTCTTCATGCAGTACAGCAGGTTTGCATTTCTGGCCTCTCTCTTTCCTTGTTTAAACTTTTTATGAACACTCTTGGAAAATGTCTGAACCTTAGGCTATATAAAGAATTTCCTTTAGTCATTTGGGTAATGCCAAACTTTTGTTGACATCTGATTTTTCTGTGGTATTTGTGCTTTGAGAAGCATTGTTTTGGCATGTTATGCTTATGCCTATACTGGTAAATTAAATAAGTTTATGGGTATGTCATGAGTACAGTTGTACTGTGTCAGCTAGCCTTAATGCCAGAACACTAAACTCCTAGTCTTTAAAAATATAATTGCTGTTTCTAAATTGGCAGTTAGGAGTAGTTTCTGAACATTGCCAATTCCTGAATTGTGCCCAAGAATAGTTTGGAGAGCACTCTTTAGTCCAGGCCAAAAACCATGCCAGACAGGACTGTTGTAACAATTAAAAGGACAGATAATTGAATTCCAATGCTGTGGAACACTTCCTAGTACTGCTAATGAAATAATACATGTCTAGCCAACATAATAAGCTAAAAAGTGTTTTGGTTTCGTACATTTCAATGTGTCAGTTAAGTTTAGAATTGGTACTTATGGGGGCACACAAACTGCCCTAATAAGGAAACATGTAATGCATTAAACTGTAGGCAAAATAATTGACACAGCCTTGTACAGTTCAGCAGTTCACTTGTGTGACAAATCAACTCATGATTTTGTAAAATAGCATGTTTTCTTTGTTTTCATTTGTCTTTCATTTGTTTTCTGTTAATGTTCTGTTTCACTACCTTAGACTATTTCAAATATCAGAGTGCTAAGAGTTGGAGAAAAGTACCTTTAGACTCAGGATTAACCAATGGAGAATGTATTGCATATATAATCTTCCTACTTATTGGTATTTTGTTAAGGCTCTAGGTCTTTTAAACATGTTCAGTAGGAGCAAAAACTGAAATCTCAACTTCTGACTTTCAGCTACCAGCATAGGAAAACATATATCTTCTGTAAAATAGTGATCAAATATATTTCCCCACTGCTGTACAAAGTGTTTACACAGCATGCATTCATGTTCAGTCCATAAATGTTCATCATTGTTTCTTGAGCACATAATTGGTGCAATTAGAAGAAGGATTTTATAGCAAATAGTCAACTGCTATGACTGATACACTGCTATCATACAGAATTTGTTAAAAAATAGAAAACCTTAACCCTGTTGTGGGACTTTGTCTTTACCTGTTTGTATCATAGAAGCTTGTCATCCCTGCTCTGCATATTATACAGATGTTAATTTTCTGTTTTTAAGGGGGAAACATGAGATTGTTTTCTTGACTTTTTCTGAATGTTTGATATACCTTAGAGTCCCAAAATTTCTGTGAAGAGATGATAAACAAGAATGGTCTGGAAGCAATATGGGCTGATAAATGTATGGCTTTCAATTAGCTCTTCAGTGGATCATCAACTATGAGAGGCAGAATATTTTGAGGGAGGGTAGATTTACAGTGCAATGAAAACCTCAGCCACCAATATAGTTTTCTAACAAAGGCTTTCTGAAGTGATAAAGGGCCACTTGGGAAAAAAAAAATCTGTAAGAAAGGCAGGAGAGAAAGGAAAGATTTGGGTATAGTTTTATGAATGATTTAAATATACTGTTACAAGATGCAGTCAGTCACATTTCCAGTGCCAGCACCAGCACCAGTGTCAGTCCTCGGCCTGACTACAAGCTAGCTGTGCAAAATAAACAAAGCTTGAGCTGTTTCTCTTGACTGAAAGCAACTGTACAAGGGATAGTACTAGGAACCTCCTTTGCACAAGCAAGGAGATTTGGAAAAATTAGACCATCAGTGAGCTTGAGGAGAAAGCTGGAGGCCTCTGTTTACAATAGCAATGCTAATTGGTTTGTGAAACTGGGCTTCTTTGGCATTGCTTTGAAAAATGTGGAATCTGCCAGAAACAGGCTGCTGCAGAGCTTTTATTTTTTTTTTTTAAATAAAGCAAAGAAAACAAACAAAAAAACCCCTCAGGCACTTAGAAAAAGTTATTTTACATGTACAGATCAATCCTTATATCTGGAGCAAGAGCTCTCTTTTACAGACTTATGTATGCACTTGTCATGAATCAGCACTTCCCTGGTTGCTGTCAAGATGTTTTTAATCTTAAACTGGATGGCTTGACCTCAGGATGCTGGCCTTCTGTATTCCAAATGCATAGACACTGCCTAACCACAGCTGACCTCCTCTCCAGAGACTGATAGAAAGGTGAGAGAAGGGAAAGCATTCTTAGAAAACAAGAAGATCTGTTTGACACCCAGGATTCACAACATAATACTACATGAAAGCTACATCAGAGACTACCTGGAAGGAGTATTCAAGAAGATATTCACAACAAGTGTCTGAAGCAGCAACTTCTAACCTATCCCCTCAAAGGAGTTGTAGTGTTGCATCAGCATCCTGTGGAGAAGTATAGAAACAGTCCAGAGAAATTGCTTCAGGATTTTTGCATTTAAAATAGTTTATATTCAACTACAGGGGATAAATGCCCACTTATTTTACAGGGGGTGGGTTTTTATTTAGCAGATTTGGGCTGTCATTAGGATGCCTGAAATTCAACAAGCAGGAAAGAGATGACAAAGGAAATGGTATCTTTCAGCATTGCTGTTTTGAAACTTTAAAATGCATGCAATACTGAAAAAGTAAGTTGTTACATGTTGGCAAGTAATACTGCAGTTTGTTACTGTATATCCTGTTTAAAACATGTTGGCAGTTTCCTAGTCAGACTTGGCAGTAAGATATTCCACACTTCATGTGAAGCCTTCATTTTATCAGAGTATAACATAATGATTTAAGGAGTTATGACATTCAACATCACTGATTGTGAGATCACTTTAATAATTCTCTTTATGTCAGGATAGGAAATTTGTTAACTTTATTAATACCTTATCTTGCACATCCATCCTCATGAGCTGACATTTTGTGAAAAGTTATTCATTAAAATTCTCCATTTTCATTTTTTTCCCTTCTGGGTGTATTAGGTATAAAGTTTAAAATCATACTTATAACAGTGAAGGTTGGCTAAATGAGAATTGCCTTTAAGATTCTGTTCATTTGTGTCTGAATAGCATACAGTTTTTTTCAGGTAACTCTATTTCTTCTTCCAGCAGTTAGTAGATGAGGATAAATAGACTGAAACCCCAACAGAATAAATGATGTTCAAACGAAATAATCCTGTGTCAGAAGAATGAAGGGTAATGGATTTATAATGTGAATTCTTTCTGTTGGAGAGTGTGAGGTAACAGAAATATATATTTGATAGGCCAAGCTGTCTTTGATGTTTAGTGGTGTCATGGCTAACCCCAGCCAGCAACCAAGCACCATGCAGGTGCTCACCCAGGGGGATGGGGTAGAGAATAGGAAGAGCAAATGAAAACTCATGGTTTGAGATAAAGTCACTTTAATAGGGAGAGCAAAAGCTACACACACACGAGCAAAGCAAACCAAGGAATTAATTCATCCCTTCCCATGGGCAGGCAGGTGTTCAGACACCTCCAGGAGAGCAGGCAATGGTGACTCGTGAAGACAAATGTCCTCATGTCAAGCATCCCCCTGCTCATTTCCCTCTCCTTCCCCCAGCTTTATAAACTGAGCATGATGTCCTATCATATGGAATATCTCTTTGGTCAGTTTGTGTCACCTGTCCTAGCTGTGTCCCTTTCCAACTCCTTGTGCACCCCCAGCCCCATAGCCAGCATGGCAGTGCTAAAAGCAGAAAAGGCCTTGACACTGTGTAAGCCCTGCTCAGAAATAACAAAACATCCCTGTCTTCTCAACACTGTTTCCAGCACAAACCCAAGACACAGCCCTGTACTAGCTATGGTGAAGAAAATTAACTCTACTCCAGCCAAAACAAGGACAAATTGCTAGATTTAGGCTCACTCGGACTTATTCTCTAATATAAGAGGGTGTGATGATGTTTTTGCCTAGACATGCATTACCTAACAACCCCATGTGGAACAGGTCATATAAATTATTTACACTATTTTATCATCAATTTGAAATAACTGAAAAGCCATTCATACTTCTTTTTTTTTAGTAATGAAGCACAGTTAGAGTATTACTTCAATAAGATAAAACTTAGAAGTGCCCATTTCTTTTATTACAATTTTGGACTTTGTTAAGGAATAAAAGAGAACACAGACTAGTATTCGATACACATGAAACATGCTAAAATGCATTGACTTTACTTCAGCCATTTGTTCTTCATGGGATGTGGAGTGGGTGGGGAACGGATGGGGAGTTGGAGGCACTTTCATGTAGGACAGAATTTGACTGAAGTTTAATATAATACTTGATCCCAATTTAAGCCTTCAGATTTCTCATGTGTTGTGCTAGCATACCTGAAGCAGTTTCTGGTTCCATTAAGAACACAGATCCTGAGCTGTTTCTCAGGGAGCAGAGGGTAAATGCTGAATATATCTTGTTGGTTACAACAGCTCTTGCAAGAGGAAAAATGTATCTCATCTTTGAAGCTTATGACAGAAGGTTTTTTCTGCATGCCAGTCTTGTCAGCTTTTCTCCTCTTCAGTAAGAAATGAGTTTCGAGGAAATTATCCTTGCTGTGGAGACCCAAACAAGTATGTCTAAGGGGTAAAGAAGTGAAGCAAAAAGAAAGTGTGACAGAGGAATATCTCTTAACTTGAAACATCTTGGCCTACCCTCATATTACAATGTTGCATTGTAACTGGAAGTGGTACAAGTCATGCTACAAGCATGAAAAGTGATGCCACCCAAAATGTGGTAGTAAAAACTTGCTCTGCAGTTGAAGGAGCTCTAGAGTAGTGTGTTCTTAAAGAATGAAAGTTATTCACAGTACATAAAAAATACATAAAATTTATTGTCATTCTTTCTGTTTTCTTTTTTGAAGACTTCTCCCATATAAATGAATCTAGTACATTTATTTCTCCTTGCAACAGAGTTGCTGTGTTCTGTGCTTTACCTGTAACATCTTTTTGTAGTATTAGGACTAACTTTGGAAAAAAGCAGTTTGCTTTCCTTTTTGTATTCTATATAGCCCAGTGGGAGTAAAATTCCTACTGGTATTACTGAATGCTTGTAACGCAGTAGGTGGAGTGGGAATGTGGAGAAAAAGCAAACCGTCCCCTACCAGAGGCTGGAGAGAACGCAGGAAGCCTGCCTTTGAGAACATATGAGCCCATATGTTCAATTGCCAACTCAACAGCAGGAGGAGGGGGCTGCAAAGCAGCTTTGTCAAGCAGCAGATCTTGCTAGAATGGCTGGTTGCTGTCTCCTTAGATGTGGGTAAAGGAGCTGGTCTGCAGGCTTAGCAGCCTTTCTTTTTTTATTTTAAACAAAAATTTAAAAACCTAAATACACTGTAATCTGTAGGTTGTAAGATTTGTCACATATGTTAATCCATTTTCTATTCAGACCACCACTGTGGAAAAAAAAATTCCTGTGTACAAGTGGTTTGAAATGTTAAATTGCAAGGACAGCAGGAACTGAATTGTCAACAGTACTGAAATTATTACCTAGCACAGAACAGTCCTTAGCCAGATTGGCCTCTCTTGTAATGCCTTTCAGGGAGTTATTTTGGCCCTTAAGGTGAGAGTGGAAATCTTCCTTAGGACAGAATTAGCATTAAGTCTGCACATACAGGAATATGTTCTGTTGTGTCACAGAACCCATTAGGTTGGAAAAGACCTCCGAGATCAAGTCCAACCTATGACCAAACACCACCTTGTCAACTGGATCAATGCATTAAATACCACATCCAGTCTTTCCTTAAACACTTCCAGGGATGGTGACTCCACCCTCTCCCTGGGCAGCCCATTCCAATGCCCAGTCACTGTTTCTGTGAAGAATTTCTTCCTAATGTCCAACCTGAACCTCCCCTGGTGCAGCTTAAGACTCTGTCCTCTTGTCCTGTCACTGGTTACCTGGGAGAAAAGACCGACCCTCACCTGGCTACAATCACCTTTGAGGCAGTTGTAGAGAGCAATAAATCTCCCCAGGCCTCCTTTTCTCCAGGTGAAACAACTCCAGTGCCCTCAGCTGCTCCAAATCATTCCCCAGCTTCACTGCCCTTCTCTGGACACGCTCCAGCACCTCAGTGTCCTTCCTAAATAAAGGGACCCAAAACTGAACACCGAATTTGACATGCAGCCTCACTAGTACAGGGGGATCATCACTGCTTTCATCCTCCTGGCCACACTATGGTTGACACAGGCCTGGATGCCATTGGCCTTCTTGGCCACCTGGGCACAGCTGGCTCATTTGTCCAGTAAATGCACAATCTGTCTTCCTGAAATTCTGCAATTTAAGTAATGGCTCAGGCCTTTTCTCATTATTTTCACTGAATTATGCTTGGAAGTAAACGAATTGTGTTTCTGATTAGTTTTGTTTGTCTTTCGCATTCTTATCCAGCAAAGTTGATACATGACCAAAAGCAAAATTCAGTGTCAAAGAATGTTGTGGTATCAGTCTGATAAGGTGATGCAATTAGATCTGAACAAATTGACAAGAAAATAACAAATTAATAGGAAAATAAAATATGCTAGCTGGCACTTGAGACCAGCACTGAAGGCTTTGAGAATCAAAGGCAATCATACACCAAATTTAAGATCATCAACAAAGAGGTGCACTTGGCTGCTTCTTGGAATCAACTTTAATAAGTTCTGAAATAGTTAACTGACTGTAGAAGTCAGTAGTAGCTTTTTAAAATTCATATTATACATTTATAGACTTTATAGATACCGGGAAACTGCATTGGTGATTTACTTTGTGGAGTGGGTTTTGTCTCTTTAAACTGAACATGGATGTGAATTTACCACAACAAAAGGGGAAGAGAAAAAACTGAAGGCAGTAAAATATCAAATTCTGTAATGTACTAAAGCACCTCGATGCCTACTTCTGTGGCTGTCCTGGGCAATCAAGGGCTACCAAGTTGATTGTCCCTTGTACAAATTCCTCTCCTATTCCCATTCACAGCATGGCTGAATTTAAATCTGGATTTGATATTTGTGTGTTTCATCTTGTTTAAATGTAACCTTTGAAGGAAGGTACTGTTTCTAACTGAATTTGCCTGATGCTCATGAGGGCGGCTAAATTGTCTCAATAACTTGAGAATAATCCAGAGGATCAGTATGACACAGGTCGGCATTTTCATAAACTTATTTCCTTGAGCTGCTGCTTGTCATGGGTTCTTTTGACTTTATGTAGCTGGTCCAGCCTGTAATTGGGATGTCATTGTACTGTACTCTTGTGGAAATCCATGAGTCTTACAAAAATTCTTAGTTTTTGCACTTGAACTCTAAAAAAATCTTTCCTAGGAAATTGCAGGGGCTGCCTTCTCAAATCCACTTCAGTTGTTTCTTTATCAGGTAACTAGACATCTGTTACAACACAGTGACACAGCCATACCCAGCCACTGTGAACACAAGCAGCATGAAAAAATTTTTGGAGGATGTTTAGTGCATTTGGAATGCATTTTGAAAATGTTCAGATACTCTTCTCATAAGATGATGCCTTTTATAACTCTTTTTATACCTCTTATTCCAACCACTGAGGGAAAGAAACATGCTCCATATAGTGCACTTGCCTTGTTTTGACACTGCAGCTTTAAGATACCAAAGTTTGACATTTAGTCTCTGAAATTAAATTGTTATTGGTATCCAGTCATAAAACAATCCTTGAGATATTCAGTTGAAAACTGACTGGGCAGTACAGCTTTTTGAATATGTCCTATACTTGCAGTGAAGCTATAGGTTTATCCATAGAAAACTTTTGAGGAAATAGTTACTACATAATACATTTTTATACTATTTCAAACACATTAGTACAGCATATTTCTGTCACTTGGTTATGTAATGCATGAAGAGTGCCCTCATTAGCAGCTCAAACGGGGAAATTAAAGTATTTGACAATGGATTGTTCTCTCTAGTACAAGCATTGTGAAACGTCTTGTGACAGGAGTAATGCGACTTTGAAGTATTTCAATTGTGAAAATTGAAGAGGCTTGTGAAAATGAGTTCTAGCCCTTCATTTTGGCTAGACAGTGACTGAAACTTCCCCTAATGTATTCATCTGAATAGCTTTAAACCTCCTGATTACTCCTGTAAGTTACTACTTACTTTATTAAATATAAGAACTTAGATTTTTGTTTACTTTATATTCATACTTCAACAAATCTTCTGTGTCCTGAGATGAAGGTAAATTTATTAAATACTTAGGCGTTATAGTGAGAAAAGCTACTCAATACAAACCAGAAATGTTTCTCAAGTAGAGAAGAACCAGGTCATTGCTTTGTATTTTTTAGTCTAAGAAACGCTTGTTATAGTCTCAGAGAGGGAAAAGGAGGAGAGGAAAACAATGTTTATGAAATAGTGAAGGAAATATTTCTCTTCTTGCTTTGTGGGAGGAAATTCTTAGCTTTTGAATCGAGCAATTTACCTTTCCTGCTGGTAAGTCCAACTGACTTCCAGAGTTGTCATGTTCTGTTTAGTAGAGAGAGAGAAAATGGAATTCTGTTGATCAAATAAGAAAGAAAAAATGTATTATAGAAGGGAAAGATAGAAGAAGAAAACATTCCTGCACAGTGCTCATCAATTTAATTTGATGCATAGTTGTTTCATGTGACTGTGTATTAAATTTGAAGATAATTTTTTTGAAGTACAGTTTAGGCAAAGTGAATGAAATCATTAAAAAAAAAATTAAAAACAAAAGCTGCACAGTAAGGGCTAACATTAATGGGCTTTGAAAGGGAGGAAAGGCAAATATTATTTGGTTAATGGGGAAAAGTGATATGTGGCTACAAAAACAGATTAACAACAGATTGTGGTTACAACAAAAGCCTCAACTACAAAAAAAGAAAAAGCACACAAACACTTCTCCCAAAAGACAGACTCTTACGCAGAGCAACAAGATCAGGTGAGGCAGATGGTCAGCTTTGTGTGCCACCTACTATCTCCTAGGAACATCATTATTAAAACATTGTTGTATTGACTGTAATTCTATCTTTTGACAGCATCTTGAACTTGTAATATGGTCAAAATATTAGCATCTAAGACTCAGTTTCTTCCAGTCTGTGTACTGGCAGTAAACAACTGAATATCTCTGACATGCCATATGAAAGATAAAAGATATGTGGAAATGAGTCAGATTAAAGTCCAGAATGGTGACTTATGTGGGATGCCTGAATGCTGATAGCACAGGTGACACTGACTAGTTCATTATACTTGTGGCACTCACTTGATGCTCATTCATGTTTAAGCAATATCAAGGTATTTTCTAGTTCAGGTCTTAACTATTAGAAATTATTTAATAGTGTCCAGATCTTCGTGTTGGCTCTCAGATAAATTACACTTGATAAATTACTTGTTCCTATAATCTATATTATTAGGGTACTAGTAATGTTAGTAAGATAGCCATGTATTAGTAGTATTATTATAACAAGTAAAAATAAATAATTAGTATTATTATAATAATACCATTATCTTAATATCATTGTCTAAGATAAACCCAAATTATTAATCCCCTGCAATAATTTTAAGTGAGAAATATTTATTTCTATGTTTCACTACTATTACTACTTGTATGGAACCCTTTAGATGAGCTCAGAAATGCAAAGAAACCAGTCTGAGGTGATATTAAACTCAGTTACAACTACCTGTGTGCGTGCTATGACAACATAGAAGTTGCAAAACTACGCAAGCTAGCTCAGTGTAGGTTCTGAAAACCCAAGTTTCTTTCAACAGAAATGCATCTATTTAGCATGAGAGAGTTAATTTATTGTGTTTGAACTCATATTTATATTGCCAAAAAGAGGAAACAAGACAATTCCTTTCTGGGATGGATACTTATATATACAGTATGTCAAAATCTCCAGACACTTTGTTATCTTCAAAGAGTAAATAATAATATATTTTAGAGCTAGATAGGGCAAAACAGATAAATCTAGAAATCTTACTCATGCTTACCAGATTACAGGAAAAAAATAATCTTTTTTTCCAAATTTAAAAAGAAAAAGTTTAAATTTTACTTATAATCTATTTTTCTAATCTTTCTTCTTTTGATTAGTTCAATTTTTTTTTGGACAATTTTTGGTCACACTAATGTCAGTCAGAAGATCAAAGAGCATTACTTTGATACAACTATATTTTATATCCTTATTAAGCACAGAATATGTTTAAGATACAGAATTCTTGCGTTGTTTTAGGTTCAGTATCTTCGCCAGTAACTATGGAAAAGGATGATCTTTAGTTATATCACAAATGTGTTAGTATGTATGTATCCCACTTACTTTTACAAGTCATGGCTCTGTAACAATCAAATGAAGTATGGACAGTACCTTGAGATTTGAATATGAAGGAAAAGCTCCAATTCTAGTGCTGGTGTCCCTCAGTTATTGAACCCTTGAGCACTATTATTAAGAAAAATCATTTCCTGGGAGTAGTCTCTGAATTTTAGTCTCTGAATACCTAATTATTCACCAAGGATACATATTTGTCCTTGGATAGGTAGTTCATAGAATATTTTTCTTTAGAGAATCGTGATAATTTTCCAAAAGGTGACATGGCAGAATGAAAACTGAATACTAGCACTGCTGCTGAGACTGGAGCCACTGAAGAGTATCTTGTAATAAGATCATGAACACTCTCTCTTAGCAAAAAGCCCCCAAAAAAACCCCCAAACCAACCAACCAAGACTCCAAAAACCCCCACAAAAGAAAAACCCAAATACCAGATGTTATCAGCTGAAAGACCAAATTAATAATGCATAAGATGTTAATATTACCAAAAGAGGAAAAAAAGATATTTTGATAACTTATAGGTGTTATTGATCCTATCCAGAACTGATTTTAAACATTCAGATTTGAGCACTGATGCAAATTACAATTCTCTGATGCTTTTATTTCATCAGAGCTTTGCTAGTGGTCTGAGTGACTGGATGCAGAATAAAATGGGATGTCACTGAACTGAGAAAAACTACACACTTGACAACTAAAAATGCTGAAATTGAAGTTACTGGGGAAAAAAATAAGATGCAAAATTTGTGAGGAAATACATTGAAGCAGGAATTTTAAAATTGCACAAGTATAGGAAGTCAAACAAAAGTTCAGGTGGCAGCTATTCTAAAAAGCTCAATAATGGACCTCTAGCTGAGCCATAACACAGGGATATCCTGCTGTTCTGGGGAAAAAAGTAAATACTATATTGTGGTATAAGTGAATCTACATTCTGTAACGCCTTTTGAAGTAATCCTTCTCTACCAAATACTAGGAGGATCTTGGCTTCTGCCCAGTTCTGAGCTTTGCACAGCACAATTGGAGAAAGCTCGGAGGAGATAATAAGGGTGATCATAGGTCAATGAAACATGGCTTACAACAAAAATATGATTCAATTCATGTTATTCTGTTAAGGAAGATAGTCTTAAATATGTAAAACACTATTGCAAAGAGAACTGGAATAATTCTTTTCCATGTCCATGAGAAGATAAAAGATTATTAATTCATGAAATGGTAAGAAAGATTAAGGTTAGATATTTTAATTTTTTTCAAAATGCTTAAGTAGGTAAGCACTGAAATGAACTGCCTGGATGTAGCTTCTAAATGTGGAGAACAAGTAGATAAGCAGGTCACAGAAATTATGCAGATAAAATGATGCCTTAATGTATGGAAATGGACTTAAATAAGAATGCAACATGTCTTTAAACCCCATAATTTCATGGTAAATGAGGAAGAAGTATGTCAGTCCTTTAGCCTTAAATAATAAAAAAGCTTTCAATTATCTTCCTGTCACATCTGTTTCAAGGGTATGGAATCCTGCACCTTTTTTTCTCTCCCTCTGTAGCTGCTTGTAACCTTCTCTGGCTGTTCCTGTATTCCCGATCTCCTATACTCCTTGTCTGTAACAAGGCAGCAGTCAGAATACTTCAGCCTTGCTCCTGCTTTTCATCTTGGGATTCAGGCATTAGCAAGGCTATCCCTTGCTATAACAGCAGAGAAATTACCCTTGGATGTTCCCCACTGAGGAAGGTATGGTAGCTGGGGTTTTTTTGTTGGGCTTTTTGTTTGCTTTTTCCCACTGATAATTTTATTTTCTCCTTGATCATGAAGTTAGGATGAAAATGCATATATGGTAGTTATTCATTTGGTTCACTCAGCTCTGTTGTTCACACACTATTAAATGTTTCTGTGATACGTTTTAAGGATTTTTGTCATTTTTAACACCAGTCTGTCATCTTTCTGATCCAGAAATAGTTCTCTGCCGGTAATAGTGTCCATCCTATTGATTTGAGAAATTAAGCTGGAATGTGCAGAAGACAAGTGAGTTTCTAAAGCAGAAGATGGTGTTTGTCACAAGGTATATAGTGTTATCAGTTCAGATGGTCTAATTTATCTCCTGCTTTTCAAGAAATCTGATTGTGTCGACAAGGCTCAGGTTCAGCTACTTTCAGTTGACATAGGTATTGCTGCATTTGCTCTTTTAATTCAGTACTGCTTTAGACTGTACCCTAGAGCTGTATACCACAAACACACAAATCTTCAGAAGATCTGTAGACCATTAAAGGTTCAATATATTTCCAACAGGAAAGAAATGTTACACTTCCTAAGGATCTGATAGTTCATATTTACCAGTTACACCATCTGTTGTCTTTACGTAACAAAGGCTCCAATTCTGTCACTGAAAGGTACAGAGTCATGCCTTATTGTGCAAATATTTCTGCTGACTTTCTCACAATTCCTTTGGTTTGTAAAATTTCCAGAAGCTGAGACTCTCTTCTGCCCTCTTGTCTTCCCTTACTTTTATAAAACTCGGTTCAGTTTGGTCACTTCAACCCATTAACTACTGAATGAATAATGAGCAAAATACTCTCTTTAATACCTACGTACTGTGAAATTAGGCTTTAAAAAGGATGTTTACTTTCTAGTAGACTTGGGGTACTTCACCGTATTTTTAGTCCTGAGATGAAGAATATCATGAGCAATTACCATGATTACTGGGGGTCTGTGCTCATATATTAAAGTATGTGGATGCTAGGGACACTTGATTCCAGTCTCTGTCTTGGTTCTCAAAATTATTTTCCCTCTAAATTTAACTTACATGCAGCTAAGTCCAGAAAACTGATTGAAAATTTTAATTCTTGAGTTACTGATTTTATCCCAGTAAATTTTTTTGGTTGGTTGGTTGTTTTTTTTGGGTTTTTTTTAAATTAGTTAGAAATTTGAGTTGTTGTGGTTTTGATTAGCTGGGAAAGCATTAGGCTTACATTCCCTACCTTTTTATTTCATGGAGAACACTACCATCAGTTCTTGATTTTATGTTGCCAGTCATACATCCTTATTTGCAGCAGTAACATTTATATTCCAGACAGTGTGTGGGACGTGTTGCTATTTGTAAACTATTCTAATTAACTTATTCTCCAGCTTAAGTATCATATTAAGTAAACAAAAACTAATTATCATCTGGTTGTAACAGAATTAATCTCACTCCTTTCATTGACTCCTCATCACTCCTCCATTAGTCTGAAGGAAGAGTACTTGGTTTTCTTTCAGATTGCAAAGATATTCCAGTAAAGATCAATTTCCTGAATATTTTTTTTAAAATAAAATATGATTAAACACCTTGTTAAATACATAATTCTATTAAAAACACAACCTAAGCATTTCATTGCTTCTAACTTCAGCTGCTTTTCTCCCAAGAGATGTGTAACTTCCTTTACATTCAAACAAAGTGTGTCATAAATACTGAGATATAATTGTGAATTTTAATAGTTAGATTATTTGTACTGTAATTAATAACAGAGATCTGGATGCTTTTTACGTCTCTAAGTGATGTATTTCTGTATAGAAATTACAACATACCTGCACACACCATGCTTCAAAGACGAGCATACTGGCTTTGCTTTAGAAGCAATATATCCTGTCTTTCCATGGTGACTTTGCAGATGGCCAAAAAGTAAAATACATTTGTAATTTTGTACTGTAAGAAATAGTCCTTTCTAGAATGTGAGCATAGGAAGAATATATGGACTGAAACACAGACTTAATAGTGTTAGTGAAAGGGATCCATATTTCTGCCTAAAACAATTTTTAAAATATTCTTAAGGTTTTCCATTCATTCCTGGCCTGCAAACTGAGAGACTAGGCCAGTTAAAAGTGACTTTCCATTCAGGAAGGAGGCATTGGTAGGCTGTTTCCTGAATGGCCTTACTAGTAACTTGCACTGTAGACAATGATCTGTGACAGGAAAAGTACTAGCATCTGCAGCTCTGAAAGATACTCTGGAGAACTTGTATGGATCTGTCTATTGCCAGTCTTGCACACTGTGGCAAAGCATAGAGAAGTCATAGTTTTCAGAATTATTCTGTTTATGGAATTGTTTTGTTGGTTTTTTTTCTGGAAAAGATCTCTAAGAGCATCAATTTCAAGTGTTAACCCAGCACTGTCAAGTCCACTATTAAACTACGTCTGTAAGTGCCGTATCTATGTGCCTTTAAAATACCTCCACGGATGGTGAGTCAACCACTTCTGGGGGCAGCCTGTTCCAGTTCTGGACAACATTTTCTGTGAAGAAATTTTGTTGTAATATCTAATCTAAACCTCTCCTGGCACAAACTGAGCCTGTTTACTCTTGTCCTGTTTCTTGCAGCTTGGGAGAAGTGGCCAACCCTCCCCAGGCCACAACCTCCTTTCAGGTAATTGGAGAGAGAAATAAGGTTCCCCCTCAAAAGCTGTCAAAAAAAGCTGTATTACGTATAGTGATTTCAGCTTCACTTTATATTTGAGATTTGTGAAATGTAATTGTACAATACTGCTGATCATTTTCGGTTGTTATCCTGGAATTCGCACTCTTTTGGGACTAATTGCTCAGCCAAAAGAGAGGGAATTAATATTACACAACATATTTACCTGGAACAGCAAAGGAACTAAATCATCCTATTTACATTCCTACTTCTCTGAAAGTGTTTCAGTCTTCTGTCTCCCTCCCCAAATCCCCTTCTGAATTTATGCAAGTGCTTGAATGCAATAGTGTCTGACACCTGGATGTTTTACACAGAGGAGTGTATGAAACATAATCATTGGTTCACTTCAAACTTTCCAGCTTTTTATTTGCTGTTACTTCTTTCTTATATCCAGGATACATACACCTGCCTTCTTGTTCTGTATACGACACTTAGATCATGTCCCTGCCAACTAATTGGCAGCTGTTGCACCTCATTCTCTTGACTGGGGTTCAGGTTATTGGAATAATTTACATGTGGGAAAGGTTTTCTTGGTTTTGTTTTGGTGGGTTTTATTTTGTGTGCTCCCTTCTGCTCTCTTCCCTTCCCTTCTCCCCCCTCCACTAGGCTTTAAGTCGTAGTGTAAATATGCCTGAACGGGTAAAAATCAGTTTGCGAAGTTTCAGAAGTGTGTGGTCAGGATAGTTGCATCCTGAAAAGACTTGTAACTAAGAAGGAAAAGTTTAGGAGAAAAGAAGAGTCATGTTCATTGTGAACTGGAGGGTTGAAACACAAGAATCAATTATACATATTAATACATAGCAATCAGTGACTGGCAGGGTAGGCATTTAAACAAAGATCTTCAGAGAATTGGATGTCTCTCTCCTTTTACTGTTATAAATCATTAAACTGCACACAAAAATTCAAATGCAAATTCTATCTTTTTCTAAACTGACAAATACAAAGTCGTCATTATTCATGAGTGATTTGATGGATGGTGAAGAGTTTGCCTTTAATGTCTGGATAGTTAGAAAAAAATTTTGGAAAAGAAAAACATAAAAGTAGCACACTTTGTTAAACAGGTGTTTCCTTGCAAATGTTAAAAATGCAAAGAAGTAACAATTGCAGGCGAGAAATTATCGCTTGTTAGCACTGCCCTCTGGCTAGATATGAAATGCCAAGTATGTCTATGCAGAAACCTGAGCTATGTGTCTGAGATCCTTTATTAAGCACTTGATAAGGAGCTCTGATTTCTGCAAATAAAACCAGTGGTGACAGTAACCCTTCTTAGACAAAAGCTGCTGCCTTGCTCTACACCTACTAATTTATTGTGTATCTCCCTTGCAAAATTGTGTGAAATGTAGGAAAGTATAAGATTGTTTTTAGCCTTTTCATTATCTATTAGTAACATATTTGAGATCAAGAGGCTTTATCACATCCTTTTTCAACAAATAACTTTTCAACTGAAGCTCGTTTTGTGATGAAGTACTAGGTACCATAGAATTAGATGCAATGTTGAGTATGAAATTTTCATCTAGTAATTAATTTTTCTTAAAACATGAATTAATTCCTTGAATACGCAGTCTTGTAGCTGTATATTTTGCGCTATCTTGCAAGGGTTTTTTTGTATGATAAAAAGTAGTTAAAATTATTGAGTCTCATGAAACAAAATTCTTCATATTAAGCACTATCACTGATAAGATTACTGATATAAGTTTTCTTTTTTGATCCTTCCATGAGACCATCTCTTGTTCTGTTGGTCTGAAGCAGGAATGAGCACCTACTATTTAGTAGCAATTTCCAAACAGATTATATTTTAGGACTAAGCAGGGTTTTGCATCAGCAGGTACCCTTTTCCATTAGAAATCCTAGGCATTTTTTGAAAAAGATTGTGAACTGATTTTCAAATGTGCATTATTTTTATCGTCCTTTTGATGGAACTTTGGAACTTTAAGAAATTACTTCCTGGCAAACAATATTTTCAAACAGGTTTGAAAAACTTGCCCAGGCTGGAAAAGGAATTTTAAGAATGGAAACATCTAAGTGGTAGTAATAAAGCTTTTGATGCATGCAGCTGTTATCTTGAAATAAAGCTGATGTATAAACACTGTTATATTTAACACTACCGAAACAAATAAATTTACTGGTTTTTAGTTTAACTCTCTACTTGCAATTTACTCCCTGTGGCAAAATTAATGGTCCATGTTGTTTACTAGAAGAAAATGGTGTATTGATATTCTTCATGTAAAAAAGAAGCTGAGGATCAGTAACCCTAAAATCAATTGCACACCACCTAGTTTTTACTGGTAATGATCTAGTAATAATTTCTGAAGATGCTTGCATGGCTTTTAATGCCTCAGTTGATGGAGAGTATATGTTCCAATGCTACATGCATTCTCTCTACAGCAGTACAAGCAACTATCAAAAGGAACAGGGTTTTACCCTTCTTTAAAGTAAGGATTTGTTATTTTAATCCAGGAGGGGAATTGCTAATACTAGAAAACCTTTTCTGTAACTAAAGCCCTCTCTTTCTTTAATTAAGAGGTGACCAGACTATGTTGTAGGAGAAGGGAAAAATTGGTTTAGAGTGAAGGACTTAATCTGCAAGGAGCCCTTGGTAGAGAAATTCAAGAGAAAGCTCAGGTCTAGAAATAACATCACTGTTAATGCCTCCACCATCCAGGAGATCTGAGAAGGGAGCTCCTTTGCCATTTCCCTTCAAGACTACCTTGAAGGTCTCTAAAAATCACTTAATAATTTTTTATTTGCCTTATACAGTTTCCTAAATAAGTATGATCTGTAGCATAATGTAAGCCTAAAGCACACAATCCTAATTCTGATCATACAGACTTTATAGGGAAGGTAGTGAGGATTTTTAATGACACTTTAGTGTGAGCATGCTATCCATAAACTCTTATTTGTCTTTAATAAGTGTTTAAAATTAATTTTGGTTTCATGTTTAAAAAGTGCTTTTATTTACATTCTTCTTACTTTAGATTAAGCTGAATATATTGGGCTATGTACTTGAACCTCAAAGTCACAAGAACAATATCATGCTCATATAAGATAATTGATTAATAAAATTTAAAAAAACAAAGCTGCTAATTTACTAGCCACCCATCTAAATATATTTACTTTTTATGAAGTATATGAATATAAGGTTTGAAGAGTGGACTATCTCTTAAAATACAGTCAGTACAATCCTATGTTATTTTTTTATTTTCCTAAGCAGACCGTATTTCTTTTTCGTGACAATCATCTTTCTTTTGTCCTAGTGAAGTCTAATACGATCATATTCAAAATGTATAAAAACACAAGAACTGCATCTTTGAACTGAACTTGTGGTTCATTTGCTGATTACTGCCTTCAGTAGTGCTCAGCAAAGGACAAAAGAGCTTGTAATTACAATTAGGTAGGACATGGTGAATGAAGCCTGAATCATCAGATATAGCAGCTCTTCTAATCTGCTTTTAATTATTAAGAGTACTTTGTCCTTTTTCAGTATCTACTCACTTTTTTTGAAGTTCTGTGACAATCATGGCTTTATTCTGCCATCCTGTGACAACGTGCAATAAGGTGGTTGTACAAGATGGTCATATGTAGTGCAGGAGGAAATAGAAAAATGCAATTATTCTAAACTTACCAGCCTTTACTCTCAGAGGATACAGAAGTTCTTGTTCTACCAGGACTTTTACCATTGCTATACTGCTTGTGCATCCATTCTATGCATTGGTGGGGTTTAAAAAAAAGAAAAAAAGAATTTGAAAACCATATTAGTAGTGGATTATCTCATAGCATGCTATTTTTGAAATTCCCTAGAATCACAGCTTTTTTAACCAGCAGGACAATAATAGAATCATTATCTTTTTATTTTACTCAACTTATAGCTGGGGCCTTGTTATATTTTCCGTCATCTGACACCAGAATCAGCCCTATTTAGAAAGTTTACTTAAATTAGGAATAATGACTGGACCAGTAAAGATCAACAGTTTGTAGATTTAGCTAAGTTAATGTTATTGCTAACAAAAAGCAAGAGTATTCATAATAATCAAACACTTTCTGAGAAAATATGCCATCCTCACTGTATAATTTAAATAGAAAAATGAAGTGTTGGAAGGTTTGTATTTCTCTTCAGCTGGCTGGGAAAACCTTGGGACTGTCACAGCTACTTTTTGGTGAGCTTTCACTGATCATAGGACCCCTCATCGTGAAAATGCAGAAAACAATGAAAATGTTGCTGATTGCAAATGCTGTGCAGCTTGCACAGTGTGGTCAGTACGATACAGAAATATATGTTCATATGGAGATTTATTTGCTTCCTGATGTCAGAGAACACTTTTGTTACCAAACTGCAACAAAAAGTGACTTTTGTAACAGCACTGAAAGCTGAAAATCTATTGCTTAGTTAACTGAAGGATTAATATGGGCTATGGTCTTGGTCGCTTTTTGGGAGAAATGGTAGGAGGTGCTGGTACCTGTTGATTAATATCATATGTTTGATAATCATAAAGATAATCCTAATCTGAGATTTCATTTATGTTTTAAAATTACTAACCACCTCATGCAGGTTTAAAAGCCCTTTCAGTCATTCCATGTTACTTATTAGGCTATACCAGATCTTTTAAAATAAGTCACTAGTTATTGTTTTGTCAGGCAAATTAAATGATCATTTGTTACATAGAAGAAAAGGCTGACCCCTATCTCAGTACATCCTTCTTTTGGTATTTATAGGGAGCCCTAAGGTCTCCCCAAACATTCTCTTCTCTCGATCCCAGCTCCCTCAGCCACTTCTCATAGGGCTTCTATATCAGATTCTTCACCAGCTCCATTGCCCTTCTCTGGACACACTTCAGCATCTCAATGTCCTTCTTGTAGTGAGAGGTCCAAAATTTAACACAGACCACGGGTCCGTGGTCTCACCAGTGCCAAGTACAGTGGGGATGATCACTGCCCTAGTTCTGCTGGCCACACTGTTGCTGATACAGGCCCGGATGCCACCCTATCAGGTCATTTTCCCCCAGGACAGCTTTCCAGCTGTCTTTCCACTCTTGCCTAAGTCTGTAGCACTGTATGGGGTTGTTATGACCCAAATGCAGGACCTGGTGCTTTGCGTAGTTGAACCTCATACAACCGGCCTTGGCCCATTGATCCAGCCTGTCTAGATCCATCTGCAGAGCCCTCCTACCCTCCCGCAGATCAACACTCCCACTCAGTGTTCTTCCTTATCCTTTGTCACTATGTTTCCCCCCCACCATCCAATAAAGGGTGGACATTCTTCTTAGCCTTCCTTCTGTCATCTACTGTGTTTATAGAAACAATTTTTTGCTGTCTTTTGCGGTGGTAGCCGNGGCCCATTGATCCAGCCTGTCTAGATCCATCTGCAGAGCCCTCCTACCCTCCCGCAGATCAACACTCCCACTCAGTGTTCTTCCTTATCCTTTGTCACTATGTTTCCCCCCCACCATCCAATAAAGGGTGGACATTCTTCTTAGCCTTCCTTCTGTCATCTACTGTGTTTATAGAAACAATTTTTTGCTGTCTTTTGCGGTGGTAGCCGGGTTAAGTTATAGTTGGGCTTTGACTCTTCTCATTTTCTCCCTGCACAACCTCATGACATCCTTACACAACTTACTGGCATCCTTGTAGTCCCTACTTCCCCCTGAGGCAAAGTCAGTGTTCAGCTAGAGAAGTGAGGATAGGTTATCCTCGACATCACACATCCTGTTCTCCCATGAGGCCTGTCCCAGGTAAGGTTATTTGCAGATCCAGACTCCTTCACCTACTCACCAGAGCTCTGTCACTAAGCAGAGAAGCTTCTCTACCTGAAAGACTCTTTGTTCTTCCCCCTAGAACTTAACAGAAGGATGAATTGGAGGGAAAGGCTCTTATTTTTTCAGTTAAAGCAGTAGGATTGAGAAAATAATAAGTAGTAAAGTGGTAAAAGCAGAGCACTTAACCATTGTAATTTGGTTAATTAACAAATTTAATATAGTTCATGCATCTCTGTTTCCTTTGTTTTCAATTGTCCTCCTTTTTCCATGAGGAAAGCATAAGAGACTAGTCAGCAAAATACATTTCTGGCTTGACTGCTATGCCTGTACTTAAGAGTGGGTTGCATCAATATCCCCAATGGTTGTAACTCCTTTGAAGGGGACGTGGGACAGGTAACTATTGTTTGGGAGACCCATGGCTGTTCTGCACTTGAGAACTAGTTTTGGCCCAGTTTAACTAATGATTTCATTTCTCACACGGATGTCATGACGAAGGAACTCAGGACACCTAGCACACTGGGAGTTCAGTGTTTAGCAGGACTTGCAGAATGTTACACTACTGCATATGAGAAGTTAGTACTACTTTACCACTTAGCCACTTTTCTTTCCTGGAGCTTTCAAAAGTTTTTGTGGATTATTTAATGCAAGCCATACATTTGTCAGCCTTGTAAACTCATATTCCAGGAGTCTCTTGGAGAAGTATATACCTCTGACATTTCCAGATTTTTTAAAATCATATTATTCAGTTTTAATTATCCTGGGAAAGGCTGATGGAAGAGACATAAATGAGTACAATCTGTACCCCATTCTTAAAAGTCTGAGAAACAGCAAATGTATCTTTCTAATATGTCACTTCAATAATTATTGTAGTCCTCAGCATAGTCAGGTGTGTTTGGAAGTTATGATAGGGGCTTCTAAAGAGTTATACACCCAGATTTCATTGGTATAGTGTTTGAGGGCTCGGATATCTGAAGAATGTTTATAAGTCTGAGATTCAAAGATTTTGACTGCACTAGGAATTGGTAGGAACAGGCAGTTCTCTGTCATCAACATCAGGTGTTTACCAACATTAGAAATTCAGACTTGAATAATCAAACTCTTAGCTACCTGTAACCCCCTAAGTAAACTATGATGATAGAACATGATTTAATCTCATTTTAATGAAAAAGTTCCCCAGTGTCTGCCTTATCTTTGCTTTTTAACTACTGTAGTATTAATAATTTCCATTTTTTAGTAATCAAAAATGACTGGGCTGAATAAATGGCTTTCTTAATTGGCTAATTAAAGAGGTCTGAGTGAACAAAGTTTAAATATTGAAATTTACAGCTTTTGAGACGTAAGAAACAAATATTTTTATTTTTATTACTATGTTTAGTACTTCATTAAATAAGATCATTACTTAAGTTTAATTTTTGAAGTAAACAAGATCTCATCAAGACATAAATGATACTGGAAACCTGGTGCAGTGAAAGAAGTTATTCCCTGTTGAATTATAGAGTCAATGAAGTATGAAAATGATGACATTTAATATCTTAAATGAAAGCTGCTTTAGGGAATGCTTCAGCACTTTAAAGTGGTATCTCATAATTTGATCTCACTTGGCTAATCCAATATCACAATATAGCTGCCAACTTTTCAAACTCCAAGTTTCTGGTACTGCTATCAGATTTAGAGAGAAAAAGATGATAGGACAACCTGCAAAAATAAATGTGATATTTATAGACATTTCTAATCAGGACATTTTTATGAGCTGTAATATTTATGCAGTTTAAAAAGCCATTCATTTAAGTGTGTTGTAATATGAATACTACTTCAGTTAGAGAAATTAACCTAGTTTTCCAATTCTCTGATATTGATGAAACATAAAAGAAGGTGAAATTTTCATGCTTCTGTATCCAAATAAATTGTCTTTCTGTAGGAAATATATGATGGAGATTTTGTGAGGATTGCTAAACCCCCAGGAAAAATTTCAACAGAAATCAAAACTGTGTTAAAATTTTGAAATTTAATTCTATAACGTATCTAGACCTCGAAGGGGGCAGTATATTTTTTCTATGTAAAGTGTGCCATTACTTACTTTGAAGAGCAGATTAGTCTTATTCTACCAACCATTAAACCTGACATGTTTCGAAGGACTGGGTCCTGCCCTTGGGTCACAAAAACCCCAGACAGCTCTGCAGGCTGGGGGCAGGGTGGCTGGAAAGCTGCCTGGTGGAAGAGGACTTTGGGGTGCTGAATGTGAGCCAGTTGTGCCTGGGTGGCCAAGAAGGCCAAAGTCATCCTGGCCTGTATCAGCAATAGTGTGGCCAGCAGGACCAGGACAGTGATTGTCCCCCTGTACTTGGCACAGGTGAGGCTGCACCTTGAATTCAGTTTTGGGCCCTTCACTTCAAGAAAATCATTGAGGTGCTGGAGCAGGTCCAGAGAAGGGCAGCAAAGCAGAAGGGTCTGGAGCACAAGTCGTATGAGGAATGACTGAGGGAGCTGGGATTGTGTAGCCGGGAAAAGAGGAGGTTCAGGGGAGACCTTTTTTGCTCTCTTGAATTACCTGAAAGGAGGTTGCGGAGAGGTGGGGGTTGGTCTCTTCTCCAACCAGGAGAAGCAAGTGACAGGACTTGCTTCTTTGAGGAGCAAGTGACAGGACTAGAGGAAATGTCTTGAAGTTATGCCAGGGGAGGTTTATATTAGGTATGAGGAAAATTTTCTTCACTGAGATTGCTGTCAAGCCTTGATACTGGCTGCTCAGAGAAATGGTGGAACCGCCATCCCCGGAAGTATTCAAAAAACATGTGGCTATGAAACCTGGGGACATGATTTAGTGGTGAAAATGGAAGTGCTAGCTTGATAGTTGAACTCTAGGATCTTAGAGGCCTTTTCCAACCCTAAGGATTCTATGATTCTTTATACTTCTTTTGTTTACTGGAAGAGCATATTACTTATTGGGGGAAAAAATTCTTTTTCGGTCAGGTTTCTTTTTGGTTGGTGCTTATGCACTGAGATGTTGTTATAGATATTTATTAATAAAATCTAGTTGTTTGGAAGCCCCTTTACACTCACAAACAGACGAGGCAAGCATGTACATTATTAGATCATGGAACCTAGGTAGCTTTGCATTTTTGACTAACGTGAATATGTACTTGGACATTTGAGTGTGGGAGGGTAAATTTTAGCATCAAATTTAGTGTAAAAAATGTAGCATAAGCACTATTTCAAAATCTGGGGAAAATATTAAATGCATGCATTAAAAATAGCTGTTTTTCTCTGTTTCTCTATGCTAGGATAAGAATAAAATACCTCCAGCACGGATGGTAAGAGCTCTAACATATCAGTATCAGAATGCATAATAGTAATTGTGTCCTGCTCTGCAATTTCATAAATGTACAAATTTTGTTGGAACGCTTCCTTGAGTATTTGTCTCCATACCAAACTAATGGAACATGCTTTACCTCAGAGACAAAGACAAGCATAGGTATGGCAATGGAACATAAAAGTAACATGCCGTCATGTTTGATTTGCTCTTGATATTTATTGTGTTCCCTACTTTATTATGTCTTGAACTGTTGAGATTTTACACTTCTTTAACTTGTTAATTATAAAGGCTTAATTTTTCTTTTCAATGAAAACAGTAAATACTTAATTCCATGAATCAAAGTTTTAGGGAAAAATTAGAGAAGAAGCACAGGTTACAGGCGTTGAAATGTCTAAAATCCAAGGTATTGTCCTAAGAATCCTCAGGTTTAGTACAAGGAAAGGTAACTCTAAGAGGTAATTCTACAAAGGCATATTTTTTCCATCTACATACATTGTTTCAAATTGCAGTCCAATTCAGAACTTCTCATAACTAGCTTTTTAAAC
This sequence comes from Gymnorhina tibicen, assembly GCA_013399875.1. Taxonomy (NCBI): domain Eukaryota; kingdom Metazoa; phylum Chordata; class Aves; order Passeriformes; family Artamidae; genus Gymnorhina; species Gymnorhina tibicen. Next base: position 339,304 of record VXAZ01006779.1, read on the forward strand.
TTCTTTTTAGCAATATTTCACGGTTCATATTTTGTAATGCAATTAAGCTTAACATGCTTACTTATCTTCCATGTGAAAAACAAAGCCACCATCTACTGTAATTGGGGCAGGTAGAATGTGATGCAGATATTCAAAATTGGTTTTGGTCTGAGGGGAAAGGTGCCTTAAAAGTTTTGTTTTCTTGCATAGTAACTTAACCCAAAGAAGCTAGGGTTAGATTTAGATGATTCATACTGTATTCTGAATCTAGATAAAACCAATACAATTTTAGAAGCGTGATTATATCTAATGCGTATATCTAATTTATAGGTAGAAAAAACAGTGTAGACTGTTGGGGAGAGGGGAATAAGGGTTGGGGAACACAGTGAGGGGAAGTATCTTGTATGTCCAACTAAATATCAATATAAAGCTGAGCATTTGTATGTGGGAGATCTATCTAGCAAAGAGTAAAGCTGAAGTAAAAGAGGGAGAAAGCAGTAGGTCTAGGGGAACACTGGTTATGCTGCTGTCAATTAGTATGAATATCAATGCACCAAGTGATGTCTTTGATCACTACAAAAGTATTTTTTTTAAAAAGGCCTTTTAACTGTAAATTTTAGTCTAGCAGACCGTTATGATGATCCCCTCATATTAATGAATCACATGTGCTTAGCTCTGAAATTTTTATCATCTTTCCAACTATTAATATTCATCATGCTGGGGTTTCTAGTTGTAGACCACACTGTTATTAATAAAACATTAATTGCAGAGCTGAACAGCAGGCATATTCTGTAGCAGAGCAGGGTATCGTAGCATATGGGGGAAGGGAGCGGTCCTGACCCAGGGAAACCCCAGGCAGAGCTGAGACCTGCAAGGAAGTGGCAGCTCTCCTGCGAGTGTATGATGAGGTGTGCATGGGGCCAGGAGGAATGGTGTCACCCCCCTACCCACAAAGAGCAGCCCTGGGGAGCACGAGTGACTAGGAGCAGAGTGGGCAAATAGGACATGGTGTGTCAGCCAGGGTGTGGTGAGGCAGTTTGCACAGGAGGACATGCAGGAGGGAGGGTGCTTCTTTGGCGAGAGGCATTCCACCGGCCAAGAGGGGAGACTTGCCCCAGTATCTGTTGGAGGTTCCTGGAATGCATTGATGATACCTTCCTTCTCCATGTGATAGAGGAGCCAACGAGGAGAGGTGCTATGCTGGACCCTGTTCTGACCAAGGAGGCGCTGTGGGGAAAGCGCAGCTGGTTACAGCTGCTGTAACCATGAAATGGCAGAATTCAAGATGCTGAAGGCAGTGAGGAGGGTGCACAGCAAACTTGTTACCCTGGACTTCAGAAGAGCAAACTTTGGCCTCTCCAGGAGTCTGCTTGATAGAATAGCATGGAATAAAGCCCTGGAGGGAAGAGGAGCCCAAGCAAGCTGGTTGATATTCAGGAATCATCTCCACCAAGTTCAGGAGGGATGTATCCCAACAAAGAGGAAGACAGGCAAAATGACCAGGAGGTTCAGGGAGGGAAAAAAGGTCTCCTGGACAAACACAAAAAGCAAGCCTGCAGAGGGTGGAAGCAGGGACAGGTATTCTGGGAGGAATATAAAGAGATTGTCTGAACAGCCAGGGATCAGGTCAGGAAAGCTAATGCCCCAACAGAATTTAACCTGGCCACATGCATCAACGGCAAGTAAAGCTCTTGTGGGTTATGCCTGTGATAAAGCGAAGACTAGGGAAAATATGGCCCCACTTTGTAAGGAAATGGGAGACCTGGTTTTCTGGGATTTGGAGAAGGTAGAAGTGCTCAACAACTCTTTTGTCTCAGTCTCCACTGGCAAGTGCTCCAGCCACACTGCCTGAGACACACACACAGAAGGCAAAGGCAGGGACTGAGAGAATGAAGAACCACCTGCTGTAGGAGAAGATCAGGTCTGAGACCATCTAAGAAACAAGACAGTGCACAAATCCACAGAACCTGATAAGACAAATCTGTGGGTCCTAAGGGAACTGGTGGAGGAAGTGGCTAAGCTGCTGTCCATGTTTGAGAAGTCACGGCAGTTTGGTGGGTTTCCCAGCAACTGGTAGTTACCCTTCAAAAATAGGGGTTATGTCTTCAAAAATGAGGGTGGTCAGGCACTGGAACAAGTTGCCCAGAAAAGTTGTGGATGCCCCATCCCTGAAAGTGTTCAAAGCCAGGTTGGATGGGATTTCGTGCAACCTGGTCTAGTGAAAGGTGTCTCTGGCAGGGGGTGATGACTAGGTGATATTTGAGCTCTCTTCCAAATCAAACAATTCTGTGCTTCAATGATTAAAAGATTGCTAAGACAAGGATCAGGATTTTTTAATAACAGTGAATTACTATAAATAAAGGGAAGCTGTGGTAAGGAATTTGTTCCTGGGTGGTGAAGAAAGGCTAGAAAACATTCCTTTACTAGTCATGAAGACAGAAACTTACCATCTTTCAGTTCTTCCTCTCCTCAGCTGTTTGTTCATTGAAAATTTTAACAGGAAAAAAGGGGTTTTCTTCTGCTGTGACTTCAAACCACAACAAGCTATATAGAAGGATTTTCTGCATGATTTTACTTTCTTGATAGCAAAGATTTTAAAACTTCTATTCATGCATAATTTAAGGATTTCAGGCAAACAATTCAGTTCTTCGTTGAAAAGTTACAATATGGAACAAAGCTAAATACAAAGGTCTTTTAAAGTTGATTTGCAGTATCTCTTAAACACAAGTCCATGAAAAATTCTGCAGTCTTTCTTTATTTGGTAGTTCTCAGAAATTATATAAGCTAGTGTAAGTGTTAACTGTGGAGTATGTGTATGTCCTGCTACAATTATCTTATTACTCAAACAGATAATTGCGGGAGGGGAAAGGAATAATTTTTAACTCACACATGGAAGGTATGACCAAGATCTTAGAACATGATGCAGATATTGACTTGCATCTACTTTTGCTTTGGAGTGTTCCCATTCATTTTATTGTTATGGTGATATTTATTAAAACAATATATAACTTGACATTCCATTTGATATGGGGAGTATAACCTGACAGTATTTCATAGTACATTCTTTGCCTTATCAGCCACCTACAGATTTTTAAGAACTTACTGACATAATAGGTATATTAACAGCTTTTTGTTTTAATTAACTTCTAATGACTCACCCATTAGTACATGTAAAGCACAATCACAATTCAAGAGATGGCTGACATCCCATGACAGCACAGCTAATCAATATAAAAGCAGCTGAGACAACACAGCTCTGGCACTGTAGTAAACTCCATCCTTTAGGTTTACAGGTCCCCTGTAAACAGTTGGATGCCATATTTTCACTTCTAATTAAAAGTAAACATCGTGACCCAAGCATATACATCTCAAATATTGACATTTCTTTCTCTAAGAAAATATCTGTTTTGAAACTTTATTCTGTATGATTCTCCTTGCACAGTTATAAAGATCACAATGGTATTAAAGAAAGCCCCCACACAAATAATCCATTCTATTTTTAGGTCTGTATATACATATTAATATAATTTTTGAATTAAACATTTCTTGTGGTCATAAACTGGACAATCCCTAAAGTTTCTAGTCTAATACTAAAATGTGAAAAATAATAAACCTGATAAAATATAACCAAGAGATTGTTTCTATGAGAAAGTCATGACTTGTTTATCTTTCAGTCTGTCCTCAACTTCTTACAGCTCTTATTCTATCTGCATATCTTTTCTTCCTCTGATTTTTGTTTGAAGGGAAGCTTTTGGATATCTTTTGGTTGCTGTGACTTTCAGTCATAAATATTTCAAGATGGTTGTAGGAGATCTAAATGAGACTGTGATATACTTCCTTCTTGTATTGCAACTTTGTAGTGATACCTGTTTAAAGGGATGGGATAAAGGCTTGTTTTTAAAAGAAGTCTCTGAATGTTTATTGCTTCTGCTATAAATGACTACTCAAATCTGTGTGTTGCTATGTCCAACAGTGTTTGAATGTATCAGAGTAAACCTGGCCTGTGTACCAGAGGCTGGCCCATCAGGAGCCTCAATTTCTTTAAATGTTGCGTAACAGAGCAAATGCTTAACCCTTTAGGAGCAGCATAAACAAGGCTTGATCTATGTGCTGGAATGTTTCCTAAAGTTTAGACAGAATTATGGAAGTTTGGAAGTTAAACCTAAAGTAGCACAACTTTACCTTGCAAATAGCCAGGAATGGAGATTACAAATAATTTAAACACCTAACTTCCATTTAATCTCGGTAGTACTATGGACTCCAGAGTGCCATAATGACTGGAACTTTGTAAAACCATCTACATTTAAAAATGGCTCATGAGGGTGGCTGTGGATTCCTCTAATGTAGGAAATTACCTGTTTAGATAAAATTTTGCAGATTGCATGATTGAATAAAAGAATGTCCTCTTTCATAAGAGAAAGATGAAGGAGAGACAGGAAGACAAGCCATGGGAATGTTTTCTTCCACTTGAATACAGTTAATGAAGGTGAACAAAGTTAATAAAGATTAATATCCTTAAGCTTGAAAAATTGATTTTGATGTCAGAGACTGTGGATGTGCTCACTCATCAAAGTTTAGCAATCTAAATTCAGGAACTTGAAGCAAGATACCTATGCCCTTTCTAAAATGAATAGCTATAGAATAGCCTTTGAAATGGTTGAATGATTTGAAGAGGAAATCTCACACAGGCAGGACACCTGTGTAATGTTATGAAGGAGCTTAATTTTTTTCACGCTCCTATTTCAAGTGGTTAAAGCTGACTGTGTGTGTATCCTTTCTTTCCAATATATATTACATTCTGATCTCATATTCTGTATGTTGGTCATATAACTTGAACTGTGACTGCAATGAAATTATTCCTCCCCTGAGGAAAACCCAAGACCTTCATCTCCTCTGTAGACATTAATCTTTGCTGTGTTATGCATGGCCACACTTTCTTCAAAGTGCACTATGTTAGTGTACATCATTCAAAGCACTTCAAGGAATTAATAGTCCTCTTAAGCAAATAACTTAATTCCTCTACTTCATTTCCAGCTAGGGTAGTCCAAAAGAACAAACAAGATCTACCTCCTTAAACTGAGTATAATAGGTACCTTAGTTACTTAGAAGTTACTTTAGAGTTTTAAAACTTGTTTGTTTCTCTTTAAGATCACTGAAAGACTATTTGGTGTAGATTCTAAGTCAGCTAAGTATTAAATTATATTTAAAGCCTGACACTTCAGATATGCTTATGACAGAATTAAAAGTCATGAGAAAGTAAAAATAAAAATTATTCACTATCTATCTAAATATTTCACAGATCTCATATATTGAATGATAATAGTACTACTTTAAAGTTCATATGAAGGTGGCTGTGAATAATTCAGCTCCTCTGGGAAAATAGTATACAAATAAATATTTGGAAATGTTATATTAACATGTGAACAGGATTTCATATGGAAATGGGTGTTTAGGATTTTCTTCATTTGGAAATTTGACTTCGCAAAGCCAAAGCCCTTTAATATCTCTTTTTGGACAAAAGATTTCCTAACAATATACAATAAAATAGCATAACAATGTTTAAAGTACAAAGAAAGATAGCTTCTGTAGAAAAAATTGAAGGAGAAAAATTATTCAACTAAGCAGTGTATCCTTGTTCTTTCAAGTAGCTGTTTGAAAAAAATGGGTGTTTTGAAAATTGCTGGTTTTATTCTCACACTATTACATATAAATACATCTTGAATAAATAACTTGACCTCCAAGTCCTGAAGTATTTAAATGTGTTCAGGTAACCTAGAAATATTTTAAGAAATATTTGTCCCCAAAATACTTGGAAAAATACGTATTTGAAAGTAAACAGCAAATGATATTATATAACAAATTAATACCTCAAACTCTGCTTGCATACATTACCATAATATCTTTTTCACATGCAAAGATAAAAAGCTCTTATTCTGCATTGCAGAATATCTAAAGAAAGATTTTTTTTTAAATACTTTAGAACCTGTAAGTACTGTTCTATGATAGGTCTTATAGACAAAATCTATGAAATATTCTCCAGTAGATATATAAATAGAATGTGGGGATTTTAGTGTTATGATCTGGTTTAAATTTGTAGGGTTTTCCCCCCTCAGACTTAATTGTCTGGCAAGTAAAAACTCTCTGTAATTCATAAAATGATGATTATAAGACTAAGCCTTTTTTTTTTTTTTTTTTCTTTTTTTTTTTTAGAGGAAGAAGAATAGTAGGGCTACATAAAGATTCAGGCCCAAGGATCAGTTTGACTAGAAACAACCCACGTTTTACTATCTTACCCTACCTGGCATCTGAGCTAAGTGGATTAGCTTACAGAAAGCTAAATAGCCTAAGCTGATTAATACATTTTTGTAAACCTTTGTGTCAGCTTTGTGGAGCTCTGATCATGAAAATACAATCTGTAGTCTGTATTACCATAGTATTTCCCTTCTCTAACACCTAGTTTAGACTCATTATCTGAATACCCACCAGTAAACAACATACCAGTAGGGGACTTTAGGACTATCAGTCCCCAGGATCATCTCTTTGCAATACAATTGCCCAAAGTCTCTCAGTGATGTTACCAGGCACTGTCTTACTTGGAAAAATGTAGCTCAACTTTAGCACTTAAGGATACTAAAACAGTGAAGCATCCTTATGGATAGAGAGCCCAGCACAAGTGGTATGAAGTGGGTTTATTTAGTTTCCTGTAATTTTGACTTTTTCTTTGGCAATGGGCAAAAGATCATTGCTAACTTTTAAATGTGAGTAAAATTAGCTTCTGTTCTGGGCTGTAGATATGTTGCTCATCAGTCTGCTAGTTGGTTTTTTAGGGGTTTTTTAGGCCTGATAGAATTGGCCTAGTGTTGGCTCAGAGATCAAACAAAAGAGGCATTACTCCCACTTTGTGTTCCAAGGCCTCACATGTTCAATCAATTTTTCCTTTCAGTTTATAGAAGCTTTTGGAGCAGGGCTCTCTGTGTATTTGTAATGCCATACACGTTTCATGTTACAGGGTGAACTAGGCAGAAACCAAGTCATTCAGTTACTACTCAAGTCAATACAGAATCACAAAATTGCAGAATCAATTAGGCTGGAAAGGACCTCTGAGATCATCAAGGCCAACCTATGACCAAACACCACCTTGTCCACTAGACCATGGCACTAGCTGCCACATCCAGTCATTCCTTGAACACCTTCAGGGATGGTGACTCCTCCACCTCCCTGGGCAGACACGATAACTAACCACCCTTTCTGTGAAGAATTTCTTCCTAAAGAAGAGAAAGATGGTCTCTGGAATCCATCATCTTTTGGAGAAGTCTCTCAAGTAGATGAGCTTTAGTCTTTGGATTGCTTGGTAAACATGAGCATATCTAACATGCGTTTGCTCTTGTGCTTATTAAATTAAATGAAACCTCAAAAATTCTTTTCTTTTTTTAAGGAGAAACTCTGGTCTGCTTCATTATGATAATTAGTCCTCTGACATCAAATTAATTATTAGAACCAACACTGAGGAAAGTGAAATGGTCATCAACAGGAAGCATTTAATTTACAAACCACTGTAATGAATAACACAAATTTCAAAACACAAAATAAAAGATAATTAATAATATATAATCAATTAACTTTGTACTAAAAAAATAAACAGTCCTATAAAGAGAGCATGAAAGGGACCAAACACTGTCTTGATAACATACTGCTACATTACTTGCATGACCATTGAACTGCTGCTTCATTTTTTCCTTTTTTTTTTTTCTCCAAGAATAAACAGGAAATTAGGGGTGTTTGCCTGTACGTTATTTTTTTCTTTCTGTTTTCACTTCTCTGAAGAGTGGAATCTCTTCAGCTGAAGTAAAAAAATATTGAACACTGGCTGGTGAGTAAACTGGTATCCACAGGAAAGGGCTAAAGGTATTTTTCAAAAGCTCCCCTGGCTCAAGAGCAAATGGGAATAAAAGTTGCTGTTGCTATTGAAACATGATCATGCAAAAAATGCTATTGCTATGAAATCTGCTATATAAATAAACTAACAAGCAATAGGTGTTTAATTGTTTTTTGATAATTTATGCTAGTGCATATTTTGCAACTTTTTATGGAGAGATCTCATAATAATGGCATTGAAAGATGTAAGATAAATATCATCTATATTTTCCATATCAGAGAACACAGAAAAGAATTCTACTATAAAAATTCCAGTAAACACAAATAATCCTTTTCTATTTTTAAAGCAAATTAGCGTTTGATATATTTAAGATATGTAGTGCCTTTAAAATGTGAGGGAAGCAATCTAATTATCATGTTTGTCATGTTATCATTCTTTTTCATGTTTTGGTGAGTATGTTACTGAAAATGCTCAATAAAAAATGCAAGCAAGATGACTAGTACTGCAAGCTGTTATATTTTGCTCTATTGCTATAGAAAGCTGCTGTGCCACTTTAATATGGCGTGGTGGTTGTAAGGTACAGAATGGTTGTTGAAATTGATAGGTCCTTATATAAATGGCAGTGAAAACCAAATGCTTTTCCTTTACTTGCTCTGGAGCTACCCTACAAAATTGGTTTGAATATTTGGATGGCTTTGTCAACACTTAATGAATTCTGGCCATCATAAATCTCAGATGCCCTCTCTGAGTAAAACCCAAAATTATCACAGTTTCATAGCCTAAGCTGCCCTTGCCATATGGTGAGTGCAAATGTTTCTAAAGCAGCAAATGTTCTGTCAAGAGTTCCCAGTGATGTTTTGATTGGATTGCTCTATTATCTGAACAAGTCTGCCAAAAGAAAGCACCTGCACAATGAAAAGTGTGCAGAACCTGCCAGTCTGTAACAGGGGAAGGAAAGTGAAGCATGTAGTGACAAGTTACCTGTCATCAGAAGATATGCTGCATAGGTTACAATAGATTCTACAGCACACCTGATCTCACAAAACATCTCTAGCAAAAGAAAAAAAGGTGGGGAGCATGAGTGTGTGAAAGAACTAACCCAGCTCCAGTATACTTCTGCCCCTGAAGGTGCCAAATCATAGCTTAATGTGCTGTAACAGCTTACAAAACAATGAACTCCTCAGTGGCTTCCTAGCCAGACCTTTCCAGAGAGGTTATCAAACAATAACTCCAGAGAGAGTAGATATGTTCCTTTTCCATATTCAGTTTTGCTTCAGTTCTAAGATGCCAATGCTGTATGCAGATTTTTATTCTCTTGGACAATCTGGACTGGAGCATATCATTCACTTGTTATAATTGATAGCGGAATATGCAAATGCATTAAAGAACTGACAGAAGTAAAATTATTTTTGCTTTTCAGAGGAGGAATACTTAATGAGATCCCTTTGTTATAGTCCACTTTTCTGGACTGTATATCATCTTTAAGTAGATTAAAATTGTATTTTGCATGAAAAAAGGTTTCACATGAACATGTGACAACTATTATCAGTTATGTATGCAGGTTTACAGGTCGTTACCATTTGTGTCACTGAGAAAGGTATGTAGCTATACTGCACCTGCTGTCCTCAAGAAACAATAAAATTCACTCTTACATAGTAGTCAGAAGTGTGTGAAGTGTTACCAGGACATGATCTCTGTGCAAATCCCTTGACTCGGCCTTAGTATTATAAATTTTGCTCTGTACTCTGTCATGGAACTGAGGGAAGGGAAGTGGTGCAGAGAGGGAACTGTAGATCAGCTCAGGGGAACAGAAATAGACCCTGTCAGATGGGAAAAAAAAAAAAGGCAATTGGATGGGGGGCATAGGGTGGGGGTTGGGAGATTTCTCTTTCAGTAAGGTTGCTTAGACCTGAGTGGGAGTACAGTAAAAATCCAGGGGGGAAAAGAATGGGGGAGATAGATGGTATTAACAGTTTTATGAGGACCTTTTGGGACAGATATTTTATTTTATCCCCACTGTAGAAAAGGATCAATTCATCTGTTAATTGATTTAAAAATTCCAGTTTAAGGTCAATAAAATTTAATTGTCCTTCTAGACATACCTTTGCATATTGCAGTTCTAAATTTTTTCCCACAGTAAAATTTAATCAAAAATAAAAGGGAGAACTGGAGTATAATAAAAGTGAGTTGCCTCAGTAAAACATTCTCTCAGCATACCTACCTCTCCTCAGATCTCCTACCTCTCACAGGGTCAGTGCAGCTGTTACACAGACACTGCATCAAATGTTGGTTGTGCACTGTCCAAATGCCAACTGTGCAGATGTTTTGAAAGACTTAAGTTCTAGACCATGCTGTAACAAACCTTGTCATACACGGCATCAGCCTTGGGACGTGCAATAATGTTCTAGCCCTCAGTAAAGCATTCTGTTAAATAAGCTAGTTCAAAATTCCTGGAGGATGTGTCTTACTCTTTAATTCCAACTTGGAGTAAAAGCAAATGTGAGAAACATTTATGTTGTCTTTGGAGATCTGCCTGATAGAGGCAGAATGATCTTACTACCAGAATTTCTATAACTCATGGAGTGTTGAAGTGATATGCTCACTTTCCTTTTCCCAAAGTATGCTTTGGGTATTTAAAGACTACCCATTTTGACTTTTCTTTATTCTATTCTGTGTATCCTTTCATAACTCACCTGAGTCTGAAGCTGGCAAACTAGGAGAAAAGGCATAATGCTGTTTTGCAAAACCTTCTTTTACATTCTCTCACCATCAGTCCACATTTGCCTGATGGTTTTCTTCTTTTCTGTCTTAGTTTACGACTATCCAAACCAAATTGTAATCTAACATGGCACTAATGCAAGGTTGTTCATTCTCACATCAGTGATGTATCCTGTACTCTATAATTATTTTCCCTAAGCTTTTCTGCACTTTTAAAACTGCATTATTTTCTTCATGGATGCTAAGTATGATTTCGAGTCTTCAGAGTGTTTAAGGCAGTAGAACTGAATATTATTTGGGTCTTAACCTTATTTAATATTGGAATTCATAACTGTTTTCTTCCTTCCTTTTCATTATTGCCCTACTTAAAGTAAGATGTTTTATAAAATAAAAGGGTTCAGAAATAGGGGAAAAAGAGTTCTGTGATTACAATGTCTTGAATGCTGAGAACATGCAAGCAGATCTCTAAAGACCATCTCTAAAGATTACATATAGTAACTCTCAGTTATCACTGCATAATTTCACACTACTGATATGAATGACAGGAATACAATTGGTAGGAATATTTATCCAAAAAAACCTACTAAAATTATCCCTTTTTCTGAAAGATCAATTTGAAAAGCAGCAAAGTTAACAGTGATTGAAGGAAATGAATTATATTACCTTTTAAAATCTGCTGTCATTTTACTTTCCGGCATTTGCTAGAGGGTTTTCTTTAGTTGCATATGTTTGGGGGCAGTGGGGAGAACATATGCACCATGATCTGGTAGGTAACATACGTACCTGCACTATAAGAAAGAAAATACCTCTGACAAGGTAAATGAATTTATTTATTTGGTAGTCTTGACATTTTCCATGAAGCAATAGAAGTTAGCCACTGGATTAATAAGAATGTTTTTTTTTGTATGAATGCCCACATATGAAAAATAGCTTGTTTTCTTTATACACAGATATTAATTTTAATGACACGGAATTAATATTAAAACCAATCTAGGTATAGAAGACTGTAACTCTTATAAGCCACTGCACCACAGGCACTTCTTAAAGTATGTTTTGAAGAGAAAAGCGCTTAAAGCAGTTAGTTTATAAATCAAATAAACATTTCACTTGCAACTGTTGCTGGCAGATCACAAAACCGGTACACCTGCATGACAAGCATTGTATCCTAGTGATGGCAAAGTAAGGAAGAAATCTAGGCACCTGGTGACTGGCCATTTTGTTGCTAGACTTAGACATGTTCATCAACCAGCAGGTTTATATCAGATCTATTAAATAAAAAAAATAAATTTTAGGATGTTTTTTCTAAAAATCACAGGCAGCTTGCTATGCTTGTTTTTTGTGAGAACAATATGCAGAACAAGAAAAAAGTTATTTCATTCTCTGACTCTTTAATTCAATTATATCCTAAAACTCATTGTGTGCTTCAAAAATAAATTAACTCGAGATGTTATTCCGCTCTCCATCTGCTGCATTCCTTTAAATGTATTACTTCCACTCCTAGATCAGTTTAAATGATTTTTTTTTCTATCAAACCCATAGGCATATTTTCTTTTTTTTTAACACCTCTGTTCCAGAAATTGCCTCATAAACCATGTGACTCTCTAGGTTACTCTTTTTTCCACTTGCATGAAAAGCAGCCAGTAAAATGCAGCTAATGGCTGTTTTATAAGCATGCTGCTGTAGCCTCTGTAACAGCATGCTTCGTGTCTTCCATCTGTGGTCTGCGTCTCGCTCGCAGAAGAGTGTGTGTGATTGTAGAGCAAATGATCAGAGTACAGTTGCATCACTGGCCCTTGATACTGAGAGGCAGAAAATGGCAGAAGAGGTAACCAGGTAACTTGAGATAACCAGACCTTGGGTCTGAATTCAGCTGATTTCCTCACTCATAGGTGTTCCCTTCCAAAGCCTTTCTGCTTTAGTTTGATTGGCTGATGCTGCTCCTCAAGATTTCTGCAGTAGTATTAGCCATGCTTAATAAAAGATGTAAAATGTCTATATAGCACAGAATGTTTTCTGTCTGCTCTTCCTGGTGTAGGTACAGCTTTATGATCAGTGAAGGAGTAGAATAAACTCGTGCATATTTCTCCCAAGTATTAAATGAATGTTGAATTAGTAGCATGGCTAAATATTTATGGTAAACTAATAAATCACAATTATACCTAGTTGATAGGAGCTCAAGAAAATACATTAAGTTTCACTGGTTACAAAATGGGGACTGGTCAGAAAAACTACAGCACTTTTCCTAAACAATTTAAAGACTCTGAGATATAACAGCACTGTCCAATTTTGAAATCTCTATATACATTTATACTCAAATACATGGAAGTCAACCATGCTTTCATTGGATTAAGGGTAGCCTGTCTGAGACTTTGTCCAGGAGGCCAAAGAAGTTGGTACAATTTCTTTAAATATATGATTTGAGACTGGGCAAACCACTTATTCTTGCATCTGTCTCTTGTGAAATACATGTAGTACTTTTATACCTTAAAGACTTTTTATTACGTGCAATTTGCATTTTTGAAATTGTTTGGCATCCTTAAATTAAGATTTATTAAGAAACACAGAAATTAACAAATCTTCAAGATAGATATATGTGCAGTTGAACAGATGTCTGTCTTGATACCTTTATGCTGCTCTAATGCTGCCTTCATAGAGACAAAAATTGAACAGCTGTTGAGTTTCCAAATGAATATAGTGAAATTGAACATTCACGTCATGCTGATATTGATCTGAAAAACAAAAAATACCAGTTTCATGCCACTGCTCCAGTATTTAGTACAATTAGTTTTAAGAAGTCCCATGTAACTGGTTTGTCTAACTGTGTTAGCTGAGGTTTTGAGCTTTGAATATCTGATTCATCTTACCTTCTTCGCAGAAAAGCGCATCACTTTTAGAAATCTGTTTCATGTTTTTCACTACTTGTTGTACATGGATGTGCTGGTTTTGCTTAGGGTAGAATTCAATTTCTTCACAGTAGCTGGTATGGGGCTGTATCTTGGATTTGTGTTGAAAACTGGGTTGATAACACAGGGATGCTTCCACCATAACTGAGCAGGGTTTGCCCAGAGCCAAGGGCTTTTCTGCCCCTCACCCCAACCCCCACCAGCAAGGAGGCTGGGGTTGCACATGAACAGGGGACAGGAGAAGGCTGGGACAGCTGACCCAGCTGATCAAAGGGATAGTCCATACCATAGGCTTAGCATACATATCAGGGGAAGAAGGAAGAGAGGGGATACATTCAAAGTGATGATGTTTGTCTTCCCAAATCATCATAACATGGGATGGAGCCCTGCTTTCCTGAAGATAGCTGAACACCTGCCTGCGGAACACCGTGGGAAGTGATGAATGATTTCCTTGTTTTGCTTTGCTTGTGCGTGAAGGTTTTACTTTGCCTGTTAAACTGTCTTTATCTCAACCCATGAGACTTTTCCTATTTCCTCCCCCATTCCACAAAGGCAGAATGAGTAAGAGGCTGTGTGGGGCTTAGCTGCCTGCTGGGCTTAAACTATGACAATGGCTTGTGAGTTTCAGAGGTTTCTAGATGAGTTACAAAGGAGACTGGGACACAAAGATCCTATCTGAAACACATACACTATTCAAGTTGTCTTTAGTCTGTGTCTGTATTTTATAAATCAGAGTGAGAAACACTCTGTAACTGTAAAGGGCAGAAATCTAATCTGATTTGAATCGTGGCTTTTCCTGCACATACTATACATCCTAAGGGCTGTTTCACCATTTTTTTGTATCAACCAGACCAATTTTCAGAGAAAGGTGGCTGCTATTGTCCTATTCTCTTCTCACTTTGCCTGGGATTTTCTGTATCTCACTGATATATAATGAATCCCAAAGCATCCTCCCCAAAAGAGAAAATATTGGGAATTTTCAATCTTCTTCTTTTGGGAAAGAAGGTTCCTTGTTCAAACAGCAAGTGAACTTAGAGGCAGCAATGATACTTTTTCAATTTATCCTAAAAACACTTACTTTCCTCAAGGGAAATGAGTTCCAACATGGAAGGTGAATACTGTAGGTAAGGAATGGAGGCATTAAGAAATTATTTATTATCATCTTAGATTCTAATTTCTAAATAGCCACATGTTTGGCTATTAAACCCTTGTAAATATTGAGCTACTGTGTATGAGGAGGTGGAAAGAAACCAATAGATGTTAGCTATCAGTGAGATGTAAGAAAGAATACAGTAACATAGAAATAAACCTTCATCTTTAGTGGCAAAATTATTCAGTTCTCTGAAATATTAATCTAAGTGTAATGGTGACCTTTCATCATAGTTTTATTTTATTCTAATCTGTTTTCAAAGACTATATTTTTGAGTTTAGTGATGTTATTTGTTGTTTCTAATTTTCATAAAATGTAAACATGGACACATAAACCATTCATTTCTTGATTTGCTACATAGGACACTAACTCCAGTAATTAAGGCAGTTGAGCCAAGGTATTTTTAAAGGCACTTCACTCTGTTTAGATTAACATCTGTCTCGTTCAAGGACTTTATTTCAAATGGAATCTAAAGTATGTGACTTCTGCTGCAGATGGTAACCACAGGTATTTTCTCCTTCTTTGATTCTGAGAAATAACTCTTCTCCTACCTATCCCTGCCTAATAATCCCTTCCAAACTCTTATCAAACATAACATCTGAAAATGAGAATATTTCCTTTCTAAAGCTTCACTGCCAAAAATGTGGTAATTAATAAAATGTAAGAGTAGATCACTTCTTCTCAAATTAGATGGATGTGAAAAAGTTAGTAGCTAAAAGTTCTCTAACTGAATAAGTTATCAGTAAATATTATGAAATTATTGCATTTTGCTAGAAAAATATATTAGCATTTCTAGATATACTTTTGATACTGTGAAAACTAGGAATAGCTTATTGAACACAAGTAGAAAATTACTCCATTTAGCTGATTCATATTCCATTACGACACATGGAAAATTGAATATTCTGGGTACTTGCCATACCATAGTAGGGTCCACCATACAAGAGTGGAAATAAAGCTTGCATTTCCTGAGTCCTCTCGATTCAGTGGAAGGAAATAGCTCCTAATCTACAATTTAACAAGTCAGTTCATGCATTGAGTAAACTTACTGATTCTGCTAAAATTCAGAAATACTTCACATTAGTTGAGGCTGAGTTCCATATAGTCAAACTACATGTCAGTAATTACATGATTTGCATTAACTTATCTCCAATAATCCTTGATATTCATTGATCTATTTATACACGAATAAAAACTATTATGAGAAGTTACTATTTAGGTCATTAAGGCAAAAACTTTCCAGCTCCAGATGGACATTTAAAAGATAGAGTTAGGAATTTAATGGCTCAGTATCATAGATTTGTATACCTACGAAAACTCTGGTATCTGCGATGAGAAACCATGCAAGACCCTAATTAGTCGTTTTTTTAATACTCTCCTGAACCTAGATGTCTCATAATAATTAGGAAGCAGGTGGAATGCCAATTTTCACTCCATTTGCTTTTGGATCAGGTAGAAAAACAATTAATCTGATCTTAATATAATGGGGAAAGTAAAATTCTAAGTGGTGGGGCTAATCCAGACTTTCTGCAGAACTCAAGAATCGTGGAGAATGTCTTGCAATTTTCCTATGCTTCTGTTTCTAGTTGAGCATAACAGCCAACTGTCTTGAAACAAAGGAAAAATACTGGAGACAAACTAAGTACCCATCCAATTTCAAGTACTCAGTCCTAAATTATACCAAGAGTCTGTGAAGGAGAATGAAAAACATCCTGTGTCCAAATCATCATCTCCAAGAAGCTGTGGGATGAAATCCAGATACAGGAAGTGGATAACATCCTGCTGCAGTGAATTGAGAGCCACAGAAAGGAGCTGTAGAGGTGGAAAAGAGAAGGAAAAGGTGAAACACTCCTAATTACTGAGATGTCTTCCAGATGACATCTCTCATAGGCACTTCCACTGCAGTAGCGGGGGGGAGAAATGCAGCAGCTGAGGAGGTATGAAACTGCTGGAGTCACCACCATTAGCTACGGCAATTAAATTGTGAAGGAAGTGGAATGACATATCCCATCAAAAGTTGTAGGTAGCTGGGATGGTACATTAGCACAACTAACTTTTTTTTTCATAATTCAAGACCAAGAATGTCTCATACACTATTCTCCTACATGAGTAAACCAATATATTGTTTTTTAAGTACTGCATGCCCTCTTTCCCCACCCCCAGAAAATAAATTTGCATCCACACACAATCAGCACGGAAAAACACTAGTATCTTGTCCTAAACTGACACAAAATGTGCAATAATCATGCAAAGGAGAATTTTTCATCCAGAAAATGAAATTCTTTGTAGCAGAGCTGTTCAGAAAATCCCATGTTTAAGAATTTTTAAACAGCTGAAACGGATGGGATTATCACAGTGGTTTAAGAGAGGATGAGAAGAGAGAACATAGGCAAAGAACTTTTCAAATCCTGTCAAACAGAATAATAAGCAGACAGCAATTCATAGGTTGAGGAAATTTTATTGTGAAGAAAATATTTTCAAAACTATCAAAATGGATAACTTGTCCAACAAAATATAATTTCTCTAGTGCCAGTCTGAAGAGTGCTTAAATGGACTATTTTCCATTAACAGAGCGTATAGTTATTGTACCAGTAAAATAAACATTAACTGTTGGCAGATGTAGGAATTCTGGAAATCTCTTGTGTAGCCCTGCATTTCCCAAAAAGCACTGTTTTTCTTAGAAGTTACACCACTTTCTGTACTGTAGTAGTTAATTAGTCCCCCTATGGATGGTGAATGTTTTTAGCCTTTCTCTGCATAGTTTTGTGACCAAACCTCCCACACAACCAGCAGATCTTTTCACAACCAAAGGAAGGGAGCAAGTGACATCCATATATCAACAAGCATTTTGGGTTGCAGCTGCGTGCAACACCTCCATTTGAAGTTTTAATTTTCCATTGATTTGTTTTCTTCCATCAGTAAATGAAAATTTTGTTGGTTTTATGTCACTGAGGAAAATTTTAGTTACCTTTCATGTCATTTTATGTTTTATTGTAGCACTTTAAATTAAATATAAAGGTCACACAGTAATTCTGCAGACAAATCCCATATGAAGCAATCATAAAGACCATTAAGTATGACAGGAATACCCACCCCACAAAGAAATAAATTCAGGCTGACTGAAAGATATTGATGTTAAAGCAAAAGCCCTTTGCAACAGGAGTTGTCAAAATGTCTGACATGCCCACTGTCAGCATCATCCTTTTGAACTAAATTAAACAACAAAGCATTGAAAACTCTATTTAGAGTCCTCTGTAAAAGTTTTGGACAGATTTTCCTCCCAGTAAAAGGAAAACCATGGCTAAATTAAGCAGATATTCCTCTTAACATATGCAGACACAAATGGACAGCATTAGCGGTGTTTGTTTTCTTAAGAAAAAGATAATTGAATATTTATTGGCTGTAGAAGCGAGTATGTGACAAAGCAAACAATCACAGAGTCACTGAAAGAGCAATTACTGGAGGGTATTCATCACTGAGGGAAAAAAACCAGAATTAGTTGTAAGAAATGTATTTTTTTTTTCTTCTAAGGCCTTTTGGTAGAAAAAGATAACCACATATCTATGTGGACATATAGATGTATAAATATAAATATATCTCAGTTTCTGTGACTATAAACATGTATGAAAATTACAGTTTAAATAATTTCATAGTTATTATTAATTAAAATCACTATTCTGATTCCATCTTCGAATGATGAAGAGCATCTTTGAATAAACAATTGGTAATGTATTTGTTTCTACATGTTTTCTTCCAATGCTATGCATTTCATGTCATTATAATTACAAGTGTCAAAATTAATGAAAGCTGATCATTATGGAAGTAGGCTGTTAAAGGACATACACAATGCAAAAAATGTTTAAAATTGTTTGAATTATTTATTTATTTATTTGTTTGATTTATACACTAAAGACTTGGGTACTAATTTCTTTGGTTTTAAAAGGGAGAAACCTTTGGTTTTGCATAATGACGTACACTGGGAATTAGAAGATCTCGATTTCTGTTCCACACCTTTGTTCCCTAATGTCACGAACTACTGTGAAATCTAGGTAAACTTTGCTTTAAAGAATGGGTTTATCGTCTTTCTTCAGTTTGTCTTGTTTGTTTAAAATTTGTTTAATTTTTTTAAATTGTTTGTTTAAATTTTGTTTAAATTTTTTGTTTAAATTGGTTGCCTTTTGTTTACAGTTGCTTACCTATTACTCTAGTCTCAGTGGGAGCTTTTAGATGTTACTGGAATACAGATTTTTTTTCCTGAAATATATTCGGCCATTCTTGAGAAAAGCATTTTGAGATAATTTTAGGTGCCTCCCTAGAAAAGTAACTATGGAGGTGTCTGTAAGATAAAAGTGAGTATATCATGGACAAAACTTAACCTGTTAATAGAAACACCTGAGTTTAATTGGTGCTTAAGTGCTCATCAATTCCTGGCATTCTGTCCTCAAACCACGAGACTCAGTGAGTCACACTACAGCTTATTTGAAGGCAGCAGAAACCTAATACACTAAAGCCTAATTCTAAATGATTAACTTGTTTGTCAGCCTTATGGCAGATCTAACATCAAGAGTGTTCTGTTTTATAACACCAAACAGTGCAGGTTGAGTAGATTATAGTCATCAGCTAAACTGCATTCACAGCTATTCTGTTTTACCAAAATAGCATTAAAGTAGCTGAAGTACATTCTCAAATATCTCTCTACCTCTTTACTGTCAGTCCCTCATTTTTCTTCCACAACCACAATATCTCTCTCAAAGACACTGTGTACTCCTTTTCAATATTGTTAACATATACATTGCTATATCTATCCTTTTCCTCTAGCTCATCTGTTCTTATTTAACACTCTGACAGCAGTCTTGGGAAAGAAAGAAGAAAACACATTTTGAAGTCACCCTCCCTAGAACTGGGAAGAGCTAAAGGTCTTTAATGGCTGCAGATATGCATTGGTGTGCCAGGAGATACTCAGTGCTGGCCTGGATACGTGAGGGAGATAGGCAAACTAAATAATTGTTCTGGAACTTGAAGATGTTCAAACCACTCCATGAACCAGGTGACAAAATGATATAATGTGGGAGTGAAGCAGCCAAACCTTATTTCTTTCCACATATACTTTGTCACATGCACAGGTTATATGTATGAATACTTGGCAGCGTTTCTAAGTCTTAGACTACTTGGGGGGAAAAAAGAAAGTGCTCAGTCAAGTTGAGTGCAGTGGAGAATTACTGAAAATAAATAGTTTTACTTATACAGTCATATTGGCCTGCTAGATATTTGCAACTTAATTTATCTATCTGTAGAAGAATTACATGAACTTTCTGTTCCAAGAACTGTGCAAGTTTCCTTCTGAAGTGACTGCTGCATCCCATTGCTCTCAACGGCATTGAAACAAACTGTCACCTTCCAAAAAAAATCCTGTCTCTTGTTATTCCCCCTGAGGTATAAAAACTAGGAGATATTCAAGTATCTTACACTGCCAGAAGTCACAGTCACATAGATAAGAGTGGGAGGTAGCAGCCATTTTGCAACTGGATAGTACTTTATGAGGTTTCCCTTTTGGAAAACACCCATGAGTCTCTAATGTTGAATCTTCAAAACAGAAGAGAGAACAAGCTTTTAATTTAAAAAACAATTAAGAAAAAAATTAATTAAAATTTTAAAAAATTTAAAAGAAGTCTTGACATATTTCAGTGTATAGTTTTTTAGAATGTATGCACTTTGTTCTTTAGGTGGAAGAGTCAAGGGAACTGCACAAAACACTGTTTATTCTATAGACTCTGTGTTGTATTTAAAGGATTTATCTGTAAATGGATAAGCTTTTCAATTAACACCTTTTTGAATGAAAACAGGTGTATGTTGAAATCTCTCCAGATGTCACAAGAGGGACAGAGTCAGCAGTGCTTTACCTTATTACCTGAATAGTACATCTACATATTTAATATATGGGATGTACTCTGGGTGCCCACTGCAGCACCACCACTGTTTCGCTTGTGGGTTTGGTTTACCTCAGCACCGACTTTGGTATGAAACTGCATTCTCAGTCATTGGATCTCTACAGGTGCATGTGTGTGTAGTGGTTATTCAAGAGAGGCTCTGTGGCCAGGGTCACCAAGGCCTGATGCGGTGTTACACTCATGTGAATCTTCCCAAGAAGCAATTTGTGATTGGTTTTGTGTGCGTCACAGAAGATTGCTCTTAGAGGTTTTTCTTTTTGCTGTTCAGTACTGAAAAATTATGAAGAACCTTTCTTAGGACTAAATGGGATTCCATCTCCAGAATGGGATTTTTTTTTTTTTTAAATTCATCTGAGTATTTTCATTTCACTTTTTGCCCCATGGAGTGACAAATGACTTGTCATAACTCAGGAAACTGTAGTGTATTAGCATGTGACTGCGTGGATAAAAAAGTATATAATATTCTTTTGATGGAAAATATTGAAACCTCTCATTAAAGATATAGTTAGTGATATTTGTTGATACACTAACGATGACATGTTGGCTTATGTAGCTTGGCATTCTATAATCACTTTTGTATAGTTTTCTAGTTAATGATCAGGAAAGGGTATTTTCTATATAGGCATTCTTTTGTATTATGGCTGAATATTTCTTGTAAATTTTTTTACCTGAAGCTCCTTACAAGTCTTGTTTTCAAATACAAAAAAACCACAACTTCTGCATATAGAAATGAAAAATTTGGTGATCTGTAATGCATCAGGTTATTGACTTGATGCAAATTGTGTCCTTAGTACTCTTGAGATAGGTATCTTTAGCTTGACTATGTTCAGGGAATAGGAACCATGGTTCTTGCACCAGTAGATCCATGATCACTACTAATGTGCCATTTGTCAGCTTCTGCCCAGAGTGAGTGCTGTACCAAACAAAAACAGACTTGGTGAGCTAGAGGCCAACTCAGAGGGCAGCTCTATCAAAGCTGCTTAGATGATATTAATGGTATTTCCATTCTTTAACAAAGGGAACAACACAGTCTTGTGCATTGCTGATAGTAAGGTACAGCAGGTAAAGTTTCCCATAGATGCCCAAAACAGGTAAAAGGAATTAGAAGTGAAAACAGTCTTAAAGTGTGAGAGGACTCTTTTGTAATCAAACCTCATTTTGGACATACAACTTATAGTATAAAATTAGTTCTATGTGCTAAAGGAAGGCGTTTGTAGTTTACTAGCTCTGACAGTCAAATGACACGGTTTCCTTCTCAAAACTCTCTTTGGAAGGACCTTCTCTTTTTCAAATGTTATAAAAGGCAATGAGACTATGCTGTTGCTGTGGTGATCTTGTCTAATGAAAGCTTTATGTCTCCCTGGCCAATTGGTCCTGCGCAGCTGACATCAAGAGCTGGCTGTTTCTAAAGCAGACTGGCTGAATCCGTGCGGAATACCACTAGTGGGACAACTGTGGATGACAAATATGTTTCAGACACCTTTGTGTGTATTCTCCCATCAACTCTTTCAGCATGCGTAGCATATACACTTCTCTAATTTGTGCCCACATCATGCATTAAAATTGAGCTGAGCCCTGAGTACCACCAGTAATTTGTTACCACTTGTGATAGTTGTGACAACACAGTACAGTTTTCTGTTCCTTCTGCTGAGACCTCTGCCTTAGCTGCTTTCATTAATCACGTTCCTGATGTGAGAGACATTCCCACTGTTTCAAGCTGAGGAATCTAACTTTTCAGGATGAAGGTAGACAAGATGTTGTAAAGTGGGTATAACCTGCAGGAAGTGGTACCCGCAGGCCTACCATAGTAGAAGAAACAAATTATAAATATGTGATGACCCATCACTCACCATATGTTAGTAGTGAAACCATCTGGGTCATCTCCTACAAACATCCTTCTGTTGTTCAGAAGTTGCTGATCAGGGAGACAATACCCACTGGTGGGACAGGGCAGTAGTCTGCACCTGACATCAGTTATCATTTAGAAAATATGAAGTGCACATGTGTGGATGTCTCCCTAAAGGTGCTTTGTTCATGCTACAGAGCACAAGCTCACTTTCTTGGAGTTAATGTATTAGTAAAGAGGTTGCCATCAGCAGCCTTTTAATATTTGTGCTCTTTTTAAAATAGCAAAATAGAAAATAGAACTGTCTGAATCCCTCCTTTCATCTCACAGATGGGATCCACTTCCAGCTCCCACACTAGCTGTAGCACAAACTAAGAGACTGACAAAGCAGTCTCTGTGCCTGGTGATCTGCCCTGAAGTGACAGAATATATTTTAAAACGTTAATAGAAAAAAATAAAAGTGCATTTTTCTCATAAAATTTCTCATAATCTTGTGTATGAAGTGATGAGTGTAGTGTTTTGTATTCTTCTAAGGAGATGTGCTGATGCACCAGGATGAGGATTCATCTACATCTCATGGAACACTGGTGTAATTGCTGCACACCAGAGGAGCACAGCCTTGCTGCCCTCAGCACCTGCTAGAGCAGGTTCATTTGCTTAAGCTCAGAAATTCACAAAAACCCATCGAGGTGCGAGTCAACACACAGGCTGAAGATACAGGAAATAAGAAAAGTTTAAATAAATAAAAGCAAGTCAGCAAAGATTCACAAGACATCATTATCAGAGGCCATCATAATAGTGCTTAGCCTAATTCCTTAATCCCAGCTGTCTTTTTATGTAAATTAGCCAACAAAAGACTGCTTTCTACTATGTAGATGGTGTTCACTGTTCTCTCAAAATTTGGGAGTTTCATCTTCCTCAGAAGAGATGGTTAGCATTTTCAGAAAAAGGTGATCAATATCAGAGATCAAGATAAATTTTTTATAGTCAATTAGATTCAGCCAAATTATGGGAAAAATAATTCTAAATTTAAATAGATTTTTAGTGATAATTGTGATTTTTTTTATCGTTTCAGACAAGTATGTCCTTTCCTCATCCAGCCTCAGTTTTCTCTATGGCTTGAATTTTAGTTTCAAATCTTCAGTAAACTACTGACCTCTCAGCCTTCCAATTCACTTTTTATTTTAAATGTCCTTTCTCCCTTCACATTCCTCAAAATCTGCATCTTCAGTGTTAAACTTTTAGTTGTTGATTGTAAGTAAGCAGGTGCACTTGGTTTAAAGATTGAACAAACCACAGTCAGAAAACAGAGAATTTTTAAAGTTTTAGATTCCTGAAGCTGGCAGTCAGCCAGCCAGTCAGTCCTATTGTTCCCTCAAAAGCCTCACTCTATCTTTAAACTTTGTTTCAATGTGTTTTCCAGAGGTGAAAACTTTTTCCACAGACATACTTTTTTGGGTTTTCTAGGGGAAGTTTTTAGTTTTCTCCCGTTTGGACCCAAGGGATGCTGAACAGGCAGCTGGGCATGCATTCTGCTGCTAGCCGCTCTGTGACTGACCCAGTGTGCCTGTGCTGTGGTGCGTGGCCACAGCTCCACGCTGGCCACCTTGTGCTACAAGGAGAGCTCCTTGGGAAAATTCTCAACCAGGCTTTTGCAGGGCAGTGGAAGATATGCAGCAGTTGGAAATCACTCATGGAAATTAATAATTTCCTAATTATCCCCTGTCTTGGAAGAGGCTCTCTGCTTTCTTGTGTTCTGAGTTATTATTTACACTTGAATCAGTCTTCCGTGCCACTGCTCTGATGCCGTGAACATTTTAAGTTTTTCCAGGACAGACACACATGATTCCATAAAGCAAAGGGTAAATCAAGTTCTAATTCTGCAATTTCAGTGTTGTTCTTTCAGCCTGATTTTCTTTTAAACCAGTTGAAGTGAGAGAAAAAATTAGACTTTGTCATATTTTGCCTTCAGAGGTTCTCTCATTTTCATGGGATTAGCAGGTCAGTCGCTGTATGTGGCTTACTTATTCTGCCACTTTATTAGACAACTCAATGCTGCAATATTATAGCAGGAGCAATTTGCACACTACATTTGAAGTTTAAAATAAGTAGATTTTGAATATTATCAGTGTTCCAGGAAGGAGGATGTTTAGAACTGTTTTGTAGATAAGGGAAATGGATGACCTTATTAAAGCATTTGGCTCTGAACTTTAAAATGTTGTTTCAGAATGACCTATACTGTTTTTTACTGCAAAAATGAATATTTGGGGGAAATAAAAGTAGATCAAAAGAAATAACTTAAAAATGAAACCCTTTTGAAGGTCTGCTGCATTTGCTGGTAACATGAACTGTTTTGCTTACACATGCATATTTATCGTTTTCTTCTCCTGAAGCCCAGCACAAAGCAGAAAACTGCTTTTTATCTGATATCAGTGAAAGTGATAACCCTTACTGATATCTCTGTGCTTTCTAAATGCAGTGTTTCCTCCCTATCTTAGTCTGAGAGAACTATATATAACCAATATATGGATCTACAGTAATTCTGATTTTTTTCTTTTCTTTGTAAGCATGCGTCTGTGTATATATAAACACAGTCCCACTATATATGTAGTCTATATAAATGCAGGAAATGCAAAGTGAAATCCATTTCTAAGGTTTTTTTTGACATTTGCAAATCCTATAGCTATATTACCTAGCCTAATGTTCTCAGCAGATTCTGTGAAGAGATTCACACGATTTATGTAGTGTTTTGCATGCAGGAACTCTATAAAATTATGTAGGCATCTGTTCCTGCAGATGCTTTTGGAGACGTGTTGAGCTCTCAGATTGAATGCAGTTACAGTATGCACATTCTAAAAATTATGAACGTGTTAAGTCTTCTCCAGATAAGAGCTAAAAACTGATGTTTCATTTGTTTTCTAAGACCCACATATGTGGGAAGAGATGGGATAGAGTCGAGCTGCGGGCTGTGGGACGTGCCTGCAGAAGCACATGGCAGCACAAAGGAGCACATGGCAGCACAGAGAGGCTTGTCTCTGCCGGACCCTGGAGGGAGGAGGTGTCACACGGCAGAGCCCTACGGAGCCCGCCGGAAGCTGACAGATGGGTGAGCAGCGAGTGATCACCCCATAGAAGGACATTTAGAAGGTGCGTTGCTGATGTGGCAACATGGGATAGGTCACGTAGTGAGAATTACCATGTAAAGAAATACTGTGCCTTGGAAAAGTGTATGAAACCAGCTCATTTGTTTTGAATAGGGGATTCAGATTCCCTGCTAGTCTGGGTACGTGTCTCGGTCACTCACAAACAGCGCCCTGCATCAGGGACTGAAAGGCAACTGGTGGTTGCTCTGGTGAGGATGACTCAGCTGAACTTTACAGAGGGGCTGAAAAGAAGCCTGGGGGCTGAAACAAAGCCCGGGAGCTGAAACGAGGCTTGGGAGCTGAAACGAAGCTCGTGGCACCAATCGACCTTTCCGCAGGATGGAGGGTAGCAGCCGAGAACCACGGGGAGTGGTGTTTCCCAGGAGCAAAAGAACTTCGCAGAGACGTTGGAAAGGATTTTGCAGAAACACATCAAGAAAGTTGAATCTACAGATTTGAACAGACTCTTGTTCTGGGCAAAAGACTGCGATCCAGCTTTAGATACTACTAATATTTTTGATCCTCAGACGTGGGGGACGCATTGGGGGACGCATTGGGGGACGCATTGTGGGACCGAGTTACACGTGGCAACGCAGCGCTGACAAAGCCTTTTTGTCTGTGGAGGACAGTGTGCGAGGTGCTCATGGCACGTGCGGCACCAGATAACCAGAAAAAGAAGGACGCTCATGGCACCGTGACAGCCATGCAAGCTCCTCTCCGTAGGGGTCTGCTGTGTGATACCTCCTCCCCTCAGGGTCCAGCAGAGACAAGCCTCACTGTGCTGCCATGCGCTCCTTTGTGCTGCCATGTGCTCCTTTGTGCTGCCAGGTGCTTCTGCAGGCACGTCCCACAGCCCGCAGCTCAACTCTTTCCCATCTCTTCCCACACGGATATATATGTGTGCGTTTGTGTGTGTGTGTGTACACATATAGAACATAGAATTAGTGACTGTTCGGTGACTGCTGGTTTTGAGACAATAAGCTAACATCCTGAAATAAATATGATAGCCAAATTCGTTAATATAAAATAACATAAATTTATTGAATGGCCGAAATATCGGAAACGCGATGCCACGATCGAAAAGTCACAGTACCAAGCCCAGGATTGGTACTGGGTGAACGAAAGTAGTCTCTATCGTACCAGACTTCCTTAGTTCACAACTGCTGCTTTT
Source organism: Gymnorhina tibicen (assembly GCA_013399875.1). Taxonomy (NCBI): domain Eukaryota; kingdom Metazoa; phylum Chordata; class Aves; order Passeriformes; family Artamidae; genus Gymnorhina; species Gymnorhina tibicen. The sequence goes on from VXAZ01006779.1 coordinate 366,038, forward strand.
TGCAGCGGGCTTATATACTATGTTTCGCGCAGAGTTAAGAGTTTTGGAGATTAAGTTTTACTCAACATATTCAGTGAAGGAGTTCTATTCAAAGAACTAAGGTGGACAAAAGCTCGTCCTGTTTTTGATTAGTTTTTCATCACCGGAGAGCATTATCAGATGTTTCCTGATGTTTCATATCTGGGTTCCTATTCGGTCGTTAGCACATAGCCTGGGAGGAGTTCTCGCACATCTAGGTCGTTAGCAAGTGTCCTTGGGAGGAGTTCTCGCCGATATGGGTGCTGTCTGGTGTTTCATGCTTGTGTTCTTGGGATGCAAACTTCCTCCCGGCAGAGTTGATGTTCTCCTTTTTGGACAGGAGTTGTTCTTTTTCGATGTAAAGTGACCGTTCGGCGGGTGTGGTATTGCGTTCAGCCCGAGCCCGTCCTCCATTCGAGTGCAAATGTTAAACGGGGCCTAGACTACACCCAGCTCAAGGCGAGCTCCCGGGTTTTGAAATGTAAATGTCCCCTCGGCAAAGAAAGCACGATTCCGGGAATTGCGCTCGGCTGTCTCAAGAACTCTCCCCCCCCCACAGGACCCAGTATACAGTTTAATATCATGATATTTCATATCTGAGCATGAATTAACCGATTCATTTATAACAATCCTAAGCTCCTTTTTGTTACTCTGTTACTGAATACTGGGCTGCTGACTTTTCCTTCTTGCATGAATAAAAATAGAACATAAAAAGAATTAAATTATCTGCCCCTTTTTCTAGCTCCAGTAGATAAGAGCTTATCAAATACCAGGTATTTTTGAAGCAGTAAAGATACTGAATTTCTCCCATTTTTTTAGTTCTCACAACAATGTTTGTTTTCAGGCAGATGGGACAGACACTTTTTTGCAAACTCATTAATCCTGTTGAAAATACAGTCAGAATTTTAAACTATTGATTAGCTACTGTGGTTTTGGAACATTTTAGAATGCATAGTTGATAATACATCCTACCTGTAAAATCACGAGCCAGTTCTATTTCAGATTACAAAAATGTAAATAAAGTTAAGAGTTGCAAGTATAGGCATTGATTTGACGTGGAAATATTGTGCAGCTGGTTTAAAAAATCATAAATCCAAAGACTGGGAAAAAATACAGAAAGAAATAATACTGAAAGGCATGAAGTTGAAATTAGATAGTGTGTTGACAGGGGATTTTAATATCGCCTGTATCAGAAAGAGGCAATTGCAATTTTTAGCTGCTTTCACCAATGCTATGAATTGGAGAAGCAATAAAATTTTTTCAAGCCTCAGAACTTCTGTTGCCATAATTTTTTAGAGTATCTTACCAGAATGCTATTCATAAGATTCCAGTTCAGAAAAGAGCAATGAAAGTTATTGGGAAGAAGATAGAAAAATATCTGGAAGGAGGAAAACAAGAAACATGCAACATGGAAGAGTGTTTGGCTTAATTTTAACAAGCTCATACATATATTAATTATCTGATTAATGATATAATAATATAATTAGCATATATAATTCAAATATTCAGATGTTTTAGCAGATGAGAAATTGTTTCATATAATCTTTTATCATAGGAGTGCGTGTGCAGGGGATCTATAGTATCATTTTTTTCTACAGGAATTGTGACTCTGTGGAAAGAACAATGTTCTAAGAGTTATTTGAAGCTGAATTTAATTTTATGCCATCATTCATTCTCTATTGCCATGTCATATTTTACTTCATATCATCTCTATATTGAACTGCCTATGAAATAACAGGTGGACTTTGCTTTGCAAGCCTTTATTCATCTTGAAAATTCCCTTCCAGGAGAGAGATGAAAAATTATTTGCATTTGACAGGTGGAGAAATGGCACAAGACAAGGTAAAAATTGTTCAAAACCTCCAGCGATTTTAAATCTTAATCTAAAATGACAAAAGCTTAATTTTTTCAAGTAAGTTACCATTTGAATAATATTAGTAATTTTGAGCCATTTTTGTGATATTCATGGGTGCTCACTGAGCTGTCAATAAATTCTGTATTTTGGTCATTTAAAGAGATTCAACATCAAAATGATGGTCATTTATGAAAGGCAGTACTGGGAGAAAAGGTTGTTAACCATTGCCCAGAAATTTTGAAAGAGAAGACAGTACCTCCTTCTATGGGCAGAAGTGCAGCTGCTCATGGCTGTAGTGCATTTTCTCTGTTTTGCAAGAGGTTTTTTTCCTGCATCTTCCCCACTGTAAATAAATACCTCAGTGTGCAGTTATTGCTTTGTTCCTTGAAGGTGCCCGGTTCTAAGTATAGAACAAGAAAAATCTGCAGGGAATTGACTATTAAATCCTAAGAAAAATGCCCATTAGAATTGGACAGACAGTTTTAATCCCAGTCTTCTAAAACGTCGTGATCTTTGGTTTTGTGACCTTTTTCATATATTTTCTAAAAAGAGTCAGGAAAATTATGCATTTCAAAATTTAGACCACTGTAAGAACTGTGAAATATTTGTGAGATTGACAGCAACTGACCTGACTGGCGGACAATACTGATGCTCACAGATCGCAATTTTCAGTTTCGAGTCAGATTTTTTGTGTTTAGGAGTACTATTAACTGTAGTCTGTTTCCACCACCTCTTGCACTCATTTTTGCAAGAAGGCAGGAGTGCACAGAGAGCCTGGAAGGGAGGAACCATGTGCTCCTCTGGCAACCTCAACTGCACCAGCAAGCAGGCAGGTACTCTTCTCCAGAGGAATGAGAAAGGGTATGTCTCTAACAGACTGACAACTGTGTGTTAAAATTCAAACTAGTACAGCACCAGTGAAGCAACTGTGAACAAGCAAAACAGCAATAAAAAGTGTAAATAGCATTTCTTTGTTGTAATTATAAGAATGGTTTCTTTTTGTTGCTATTTTAAAAATAAATAACGAAGTATTATATGATGAGGTAAATATCTACCATGGAAAGTTTCAGCCGTCATGTATGAAGTTTGACAAAATTATAAGAATCTGAAAATGGATCCAAGTATTGGAAAATGATGTGCAGGATTAAGTATAAATAAGCTAATATTTATAACTTGATCCACAGAAAGATAGATAGATAGATAGATAGATAGATAGATAGATGATAGATAGATGGATGGATGATAGATTCTGCAGATGAATTTGAATTAAAAATTACGGAGGATTATATATTTATATCTTTTCAAGAAAAGGAAGAATAGTCATAGAATAATAGAACGATTTGGGTTGGAAGTGACTTTGAAAATCACATTTCAACCCTCCTGCCATGGGCAGAGACATCTTCCAGTAGACCAGATTGCTGAAATCTCCATTGAACACTTCCAGGGATGGGGCATCTGGATCTTCTTTGGGCAACCTGCCCCAGTGCCTCATCACCCTCACAGCAAAGAATTTCTTCCTAATATCTAGTTTAAACCTATTCTCTTTCAGTTTTCTCCTTGTGCTATCACTGCACGCACTTGTATATTTTGTAGGAAGATCTATTTTATATCAAAGCATATGTTAATATTTAATTATTGAGAGATGCCTCTGCCCAAATTAAGGTGCAAACAAGACCATATGACAAAATCAGTAATACAGATATTTTTTAACAGTGAATGTGAGGTAGAGAGATAGAAAGAATAAAAAGGAGATAAGAGAAAGAGATCAAGAAGATAGTCACCGCCTGTGGATCCAGTGGTGTCTTGATGGTCTCTCTTCACCCTGGGCTTCTCAGTGATGGGGATCCTGAGGCTGTTCAAAACTTTTCACCATTTATACATTTTAGCAAACAAAGAAATTAATGCTGATTGGCTACACAGTTCTCTTAATCTATTGGTTAAATTTTTCCCTTTTTTCTAGTGCTAACTAGTCCGCATGCTCAGTCTTTCTTTTCTTTTTAGTTGGTGGGTTTCTCGAGTTGGTGGTTTATGATCCCCTGCCAGAATTACCTTGTACACAATCAGAGCAGATTCAGCACAGTTGCTGCTTTGGCTTTCCTTGTGGTCCATAAATTCTGTATTCTTTGTGTCCAATATCAGCGATGTGTTCTTCTCCCCCAGTTTTGTTAACCTCCCCCTAGGTCTGAGACCTGGACAATAGTTAACACCTTTATCTTATCTCAAGTTCTCTCTGTGGTGGCTTAATTGACACACCAAGTTCCGGGTATCCACTCAAGCATATTTGGGGGGGCTTCGGTGTTCATTGGTGGTTGCAGATGCCACCTGTCCCAGAACTTGAGGTAATCTTTGAGCAGTGATATATGTTCAAGCAGTTGCTTTATACAGTTTGACACGGTGGGGATTGTGGTCCAGATGTGTTAACTAGGATGAGCTAACCAGATGTCACCTCTGCCAGGCCTGGAGTTCACACCATCCTGGTGCTCCATTCTGTGCTTATCTCATGACAAATTCCTTCTGTGGCCTGAACAGTGTTTGAGACAGGCACCTGTACTCTTTAACTCTTTACAGCATATGACACTATTTTGACCTTAGGAGTGAGTCTGTGACACAATTCTTGCGGCTCTTTTCTGATAAACCAGTAATACATAAGGCCTTACTAAGAGCACACAGAGAAATTCAGCATTGTTCAGTTTTGCCTTTCATAGATTTCTAACACTTACAGATGTAATATTATTCTAAGTGATATTCAGAGTCTATTGCTGTTTCTGGGGCATGGCATGATGTATGAACTACCTCTCCAGTTTTATATGCATCTGGAAATGCTTTGGGAATGGTTGTTGTAATCATATTCATGATACATCAGAAAAAGTGTTTTAAAGACTAATCTTGATATTTTTCCAAATTTCTTCCTGGGAGACCTTGAATGACTAACTTAGTTGTTATCAGAAACATTCAAACTCTCTTGGCTTCTGTTTTCTAAAACAAAACTTGTTTATTACAGGCAAAGGGCTTCATTATTATCCACTTTTAATGGAAGTCTGGAGGGACTCGAAGGCATTAAGGAAATAACAGACAATTCTCTTCTGAGCTGTGTCAATATAAACATGTTTCAGAAGTCCTATGATAGTTTAAGTGTTGCAAGTTATTTTTTAACAGTGTCACAGCATGTCACTGAAACCTTTAATTGTGTATACTCTATTCCCACATCTGCAAATATCTCATTTCACTAGCATGAAACTTCATTAATATAGAGTATCTCAGGCTGTCGTCTTCTGAGCACCAAGCAGTGAGGGAGAGATTGCAGACAAGAACCCGAAGCCTTGAAGTTTGGTTCATTCATGGCAGTTTGTCAATTTCTCACCTAAAGGTTTTGTTCTGTTCATAGTGTGAGGTTATGACTGTCAAGAGAATTTCTATAAAATGAAATTTTGCCTTCTTCTAGGTGTCTCTTGAGCTGAAGAAAGATCAAGCCTGGTATATTTATAGCGCTACATAAGAACATCTTTGGCCATCACTGTCAACATATGTAAAACTTCCATGGAACAGCATGAAAAGACTGTTCAAAAATAAAGTAGGCACAACTGTAAAAACAGCAACCAGCAAAACCCCTTAGTACACAGAACTACTCAGTGGTTTTCATTATGCCTCTCTTAAAAATACTGAGTTTGTGTTGAACCAAGATGTTCATCCTATTTACTAGCATCCATTGCATGGCTAGTTGGATTTTTTTGGAATACTTTGGCAATCGACAGAAGTGTTGAAATTTTGTGCACACCAGTGCTCAAAGATAATTATCATTTCATAAGGCTTACTCTTTGAATTGGTAAGAATTTTTGTGAATTGATAAAAATACATGATCTTTGCCCCACAGACCACATATTGGCACAATATTGCTTATTGCAACTGATATTGCTTATCCATATGTGCCAGAAATAATCTCGTAAGTTTTGCATGAAATGGTCAGTGATCAAAAATTCAAAAACACTGTTCTCCAGCACTGCAGCATCACAAACATGTATTTGTGCAGTAGAACAGTATTCACTGGTTTCTTGTTTCTCCCACACAGAGTAATGTCAATCCTCCTCAAGCAGAGTTGTCTTATTTCATCTGTTAATCATAGCATTTGTCTTCTGAAATTTGGTATAATTTGATGACAATTGAAATCATCATGTTACATTTTTCTTCCCCAAATTAGATTGACAAGCTAGGTAGAATGATTGCAATGAATTTTCTCTTAAAATTGATCAAGGAGGGATGGGTAACATAATCCTTGACTATGTGACTGCAAGAGATTTCCTTGTTTTTCAACTGTCAATTTTGCATGAAATTGAATTAGGATATTTCTTAGAACAAGCAAAATTGCACTGACATCACATTGACTTTTATTGCCTAGAAGCAATACATTAGATCTTTATCTGAATAGAGTAATGGCTACCTTATTGATCACATCAGTATTATCCTTCTGTGAGAGTTGTGTAAAAATCAGCATCTTACAGAAATAACCTGTTAACTATGGAAATTATTAGTATGCTGGCCACTGGCTGGCAGAATCAGACTATGCCCAAGTTAGTAAGGCTTCCTTTTATTCAGGCTTGTTCTCCTTTGTACTGTCAGAAAGTTCAAATAAGATACTTTTCACCAGATTCTTCAGAAACTCTGTCTTCTGTAAATTTGAATTGCCCTCTTGATCACATATAAGAGCATCTGACAGGCATAATAGAGATGCAACTTGCAATGTCACTTTTGATTATTTAAAATTTAAATTGGCTTGTTCAAATAGACTGCGGATAGTTGTGGATACCATTAGAAATTTCTCTTGCCATTTTAGAAGTTTCAATGTAGTATATTCCTTTATTATATCTGTTTCAATTTAAGCTTCATAATTTTATTTTTAAATAACTTTCTATAAATAGAATTTCTAAATAACCATTCAGGTTCGTATAGAAAAACATTCCTAACTACCGCTATCCTCAGAATCCTGACTTTCAGAAGTCTTACATGACAAGTGAACACTGCAAAAATCCTAGAATATGATTTTGAGAGGAATCAATGGAGAATACTTAAATAGATGTTCTGTAATCCTTGCAGTTGGCGAACTTATCACCTCAGAGTAGAAACCATATTTCAGAGCAAGGGAGCATGGGTCAGAGGATGCTGAGCTGTCACTTACAGGCATAAATATTCACAAAAATACTGTTTTATTTTTAAACTTAGAAACATAACAACAGGTTTGTCCGTAATATTTCTTTAGAAATGCATACTTTAGAATTGACAGAATTACTAAGATAAAAACTGCTGATGAATCAAAAGGGTTTATTTTTTGTGCTTGAAGTAAAAACAATGTAAACTATAGCAATTAATCCAATTCATTCCATAAACCATGTATCACATAGCCCAAGTATTGTATTTGAAACATAACACTTCCAGCTAGTGCCCTAAAAAATTAAAAGTGTTTGTATAAGCTTGTCCTCTTTCCAAAGTGAAGTAAACTAGAAATTTTAAAAGTATATAATGGATGGTAATTATTCTTTTGCTAGATTAAGGTTACTTAAAAAAAACTCAAGCAAATAAACAAAACCCTGCACAATTTACATAAGTAGGTCAGATGAAAAGTGAGATAGCAGTGTCACAGCAGATACTGCAATTATTCTATCACCGTGCTTTTTATTTACTTTTACTTTGAAGATGAAGATGTTAAGGTAGGGAACAGGACACAACAATAGGACAGTGAAGCAGCAGCAGAAAGGGAGTCTATGTAAACAGCCACAGAATTGTGGGGGCTTAGGTCTTTTTATTTTAATAAGTTCCTCCTATATTTCATAAAATATGTGTTTCCTGGTTCAGTACAGCTTTTATCTTATAATATGCATCTGGATGTCTTATGGTTTCCCTCAATGACCTTTGGATATTTAAACAGGTATATTCAACAGTTTGGTTCTTCCCTTAACAACTATCAGTGTGGCAGTAAATTTAAGAATGTGCTGATTCCTTTTCAAGGCAGTAAGATCTCTTTACCTATCTTTATCTGTAGACTGTTTTGTGATACCCTGAGAGAAGCTCATAGGTCATACTTTCTCATTCCTATTTTTGTCAATATTCATCATTGTGCAATCAATAATTTATCAGCTGCTCAAAACCAGCTCAAGAACGTGCATGTTATTCATGGCTCCCTCAGTCACTCACTGCTATTGTGACATCTCAGCAGTGTCTTTATTTATGCAGTTATCATGCTGCTACCATGGACCTTGGGCCCAAAGCTATGCTACAAGCCACTGGTGCCCATCTTGCACAATCCATTTTACTAAGTGGATGCACTATGTTCTGGGAGAAGTGAATTTCAGCTATGAGTAACAAGGCAGAATCTTAAAGGAAACAAAATCTTTTTGCTGTTTTATTGTAAACAGTAGTTGTCAAACTTGTGCATCGTTTATAGTTGATCTCATTCTGGCGCTTTTATAACAGGTGTTACCTTGCTGTATGAACAGCGTGAAATGAGATCGAATAAGAGTACTACCAGCATAGAAGAGCTATACCAACACTCCTTTTAGTAGGACGATGAGTTGCTCTGGGAGAGGAAGGTGCTCCCACAGGAATTAAAGACTATTGTAAGCATTATCTCTTTCACCTAAACAGAGAACATGATTTAGAGATGAGGGCACCTCTTTGGTTGTGCTTTCTCTTGGGCTGTATTAACAAGTATTCAGAGAGCTGAGGGAAGTAGTTCTTCCCCTCTGGCATTTATAAGACTGTGTCTGGAGTACCACATCTACTTTTGAGCTCTGCAGTACAAGATGGTCTGTGACATAGTCATGGAAGGCAGAGGGGAGAGCTAATTTCTGTATAGAGGTAGCTGATGGAAGGGTACAGGAAAAACAGAATCAGGCTCTCTAGAAGGTGCACAGTTGTAGCGGGTTCAGTTCGAAATCAGGCAGAAACACCAATTAAGTGTAGAGGTTTTGTTCTCATTTCTTACTATCTGAGAGATAGTAAGAATTACTATCTGTGAGACAATTACGAGAAACTGCAAAGCAGGCTCTAAACTTTAAAGAATATAAAGAAGTTTATTAACAGAATTAAAAGAAAAAGGAATAATAAGGGTCAGATTAAATCCTCAGAACACTTCTCTTCCCCCCATCTTCCTCCCTCCTCCCAGTTACAACATAAAGACACAGATTTGGGATTATTGCAGTCAGTTTACCACTTCTATAATAGTCTTTCATGAGTTCACTTAGGGAGAGGAGTCTCTTTTGCCCATGCTATGGGCTTCTCCACAAGAAACAGTTTTTTTGTGGTTGCAATATCACAGCAAGATAGCCGCCCGGGAAATGATTCTCTACTTGCCATGTGAAAGTCCCTTCTCTCGACTTACAGCTTTCCCCACAGCTCTTTTTGAGAGTTCCATCTTAGTGAATGGGGTACTATTTTAAGGATGAGCTATTCAAGAGCAAAGGTTCTCTTCATCTCCTTCTGGAATCATTTTCAGCTCTAAGAACAGAGCTCTTCCGTTTTCTTGAGAGCAAGAGTCTTTACTTCATCACTATCTCTCTGTTTCAGGCTTTTCAGAGGATCACAGCTATTTCAATATTTACTTATTTTAGCACAGGCATCTCTGCTCATGGCTAATTTGAATGCTCTACCCCCCATGCTTATCACGAAATTACAAGGGGTTCTCTGATGTATCATAGTCCATCACCATAGCTTTACAAAAGAATTTCAGCTTTAAAGCATCCCCTCTATCTCCTCCCTCTGGGCTTCAGCTCTTTCTTCTTCACTGACTTTGGTGTCACTATCGTGGTGTCTGTTCATGTGTCTTTGCCTTTCCCTTTCCTCTGACCTGGGAGAGGATTGATGTCTGCAGGTTTCATCTCTTCCGGGGAACTTACAGCGCTGAAGGAGTCACTCTCACTCGGGCCTGGGCTATGAACTTATCTGGTTGGTCACATGAGCTTTGCCGGGCAGGGCCGGTCTCGGTGCGGTCTCGGTGTGAAGTTTCAGTCCGTCGGCCGCACCGGAGAAGGGGGGCGGGGGAGCCATCCCGGCCCACGTGGAGCCGCGGGGCTGTGGCCCGGCCCCCGCCAGGCTCAGCAGCCCGGCCCGGCCCAGCCCAGAGAGAGTGAGCGCGCAGGCCCAGCTGCCTGTCCGAAAGCCGGAAGCAAGAGAGAGTTCTCGCACATCTATGTGGTTTAAATAGGTAAATTTCGAGAAGTGCCATTGATCCAAACACCTGTCCATCAGCTCAGGCCCAAACCACCACAACAGTAGCAGAACAAGAGTCAACAAAACCAACTCGGAGTTAGTAAGGGTTGTTTAGATATTAAGGAAGAAGGAATTGACCCTGAGTGTGGTCCGACACTGACGCAGGTTGCCCACAGAGGCTGTTGGATCTCTATCAAGGACATAATCAAAACGAAACAATATAAGGCCCTAAGCAACCTGATCTAAGTGGAGCTGTTTAGAGCAGGAGGCTGGTCTGGATGACCTTCTCAAGTACTTTTCAACATGCAAGCCTTAGATATCAATGATTCCATAAAAAACCCCAAACCTCAGCCTAAAGAAATGCTTTACAATACGAAAGTGATAAAGAGAACACTACAGAATTTTACATCCAAATTGTCTAATCTGTGTAACAGATGCCAGTATTTGGATCACAAGGAGAAATATAAAACCATTAAAATATATAACAGCATAATAATATACATGTTTACCAAAATTCTTGATTATTATCAAAGTAGCTAAGAAAATAATATCATATATTTAGTGCATCTTAAATGTTTTTATTGTAATTGTGTTTGTCATTGCAGTACATTTACATTGTAATTGATACTCTTGCTTAAGGTGCTCTGTGGCTGCTCTGCTGCCATCGTATTTTATCTCATTTGTCAGCCACAGCTTGTGATATGTTATGACATGGCATAAAGCTGTGCAACATAAAAAAGGGGGGTAAAAAAGGCAAATAATTCACTCTGACATAATTTCTGTAGTGCAAATCAATTTTTTATTCTAATTCAAGCCTCGGAACAAAATACAGCATATCAGTTGCCAATCATGACTTGCGTTAATGCAAATATATTACCTCCTAAAAGAAAAATAAGGCTTCAGAGATACTATTTTTATTTTGTTATAAACAGTTATTTCCTTGGGTTTTATTATATAAGACGATTAGACTTCCTACATAAAGCATATTAAAAGTGCACTTCCAAAAGTGTCTTTGTTTTAACGGCATACTTTTTAATTACTGTGCGAGTTTCTTTTCCATCGTGATGGCTACTATGATAGTAGAAGATGAAAGTATATGTTAAATCCTAAAACTAACAGATCAAGTCACACTAATTTGAATCAAAATAAAGCCTGGAAAAATAATGAAATAGGAAGCAGTTTCTCTGAAAACAAAAAAATATCCTTTGAAGAAATGATTTCAATATTTTTCCTCTTATAATGTCCATATTATAGCATCTCCCACATGTCAATAAATTTGTCATCACACGCACATTTTCAAAAAGCATTGCAATGGATGTTGTTTTTTCACTTACTTCTTGATAGACCATCCTCAATCTACTGCATTTCTTAAATTCATAGTTACAGTAGCTACAGGACTTTAATTTTTTTTTGAAAGATTGCATACTTGTATCCTCACACATAGACTATATATCACTTCTAAAGATTTCTTGAACACACAGTATTTTAAGGACTTTATTGACAAAACCTTTAATGCCTTTTCACGTGTTGGGCTGATAGATTTATAGTGCTTTCATAGAAACTAGCTCTTATGTTTAAAAGAGAATGCTTTTGGTAACATAAGAATGATTGTCTCTATAATACACATAATGTGCAATCAGTTGGTGGTTTGCATACCCAGTTTCATGTGCTTAAGTTTCTGTCTTTAAATATAATTGCAGCACTAGGCCAAAGGAGAACTAAATACTTGGATTAGCACAGACAATCTCAAACCACAATGACAAAGAATATCAGAGAGAGGAAGAAATTATCAGCTATCTTCTCTGGATGACTTCATAACCTAAGGTTACATGTATGAATATTTAAGTGGCTTTTTTATTCAAAAATCAAGTATGGGCATAATAAAAGGGTATCATTCTATATAGGATTTAAAATTCAAAGATTTTTTTTTTAGATTAGGACTCAAACTAGTTCCATCAAATAACCCAGGTGATTTGCTAAGTAGGGAAGGTATTGATGTAAGATTTGTCTTAGCTAGGTTTTAAGAATGATAATTTATATTATAAATTCTTATAAGCTCACAGTTCTTACTCTCTGTTAAACTTGCATATATACCTTTATAATGAATAGACAAGAAATGGAATCCTTTTATGGCAATCTGATCTTTGCCAGTTGTATTTTCCACGATGAATTGATGTACTTTGATTTAAGTGTACTTCAATGAGATTATTTGGGACATTAAAACTCAACAAGTCATTGAGTTGCCCTGATACATTTGTAGTATCTACTGTACACCTACTTGACATGCCCCATACAAGATAGGTTTAAAGACGTCTGGCATAACAAGTTTTTATTTTTAAATTTTTGAAATGAATTATTTTTTTCCATGAAACAGACTGGAAAATCTATCCTATAGGTATATATTTTCTACATGACTTTATTTTTCTATAATAAAAATGTTTGATTACCTTTCTATAGCAAAAATGCACCTTAAAGGCAGGAAAGCTTTCCTCTCATTCTTCATTTAACATTCTCTTTGTTCTCTTGGAAATTTCTGTGAAACTGGCAGTCTCTCTCTGTCATTTCTTCCTTTGATTTTTGAATGATTCATTATGATAAAGATTAAAATACAGTGATGGACAAAATTATGTCTAATTTTTAATTCATTGAAGGTTTTATCTTCTAATTTATGTCCTGAGTTTTCCAGCTGGAATTTCAGCAGGTAGATTTGAATTTAGTAAACCCTGTTTCCTACAGTCTTGTGTCCCCTTACCTGAAAGAGCTTGAGAGACCTGGCTCATTCCTGATCAAATTTGTGTAAATTCTGGGGCCCATTGACTCAGCAGATATTCCACTGTCTAATTTAAGAATGCCCATCCAGGTAGAACAAAAAATTCCTTGGATAGCTTTTGGTGCAAGACATCAGTGTTGTTCTGCTCTTCCTCTACAGGACTTTCTAATCATTTGCAGTGGCACAGCTACAGTAACAATTCCTCTTCTTTAAAGATTTAGTCTTCAAAGAATCATCATTCTGGAATGATCCCATTAAGTAATTGAAAAAGGAAAATAATGTTGCTTCTTAAAAACCTAGTGGGGAAAACTGAGACATCCCTACAAAAAAAGTCAGAGATGAGAGGAATTTACAAAATTGATTCTTTAAATTATAATTATTAATATAAGACAACTTTTTCTACAGCAATAATAAATAAGGAATAAAGGAGCAGTGAAAATAAGGCAGATTGACCTTGGCTGGCTGCTATGTGCCCATTCAGCTGTTATCTCACTACTCAAAAGGATGGGGGAAGAAAAGATTAAAAAACTCATGGATCAGGAAAAAAGGCCGTATAATGAATGAAAGTAAAGGAAACAAGAAACAAAGCGGAGCAAAATGACTTATTCTCCTATTTCCCACCAGCAGACAGAGTCCAGCCACTTCCTAAGAACTGGGGATTGAGTATGAATTACAGTTACTTTGGAAGACAAATATCTCTACAACAAATGCCCCCTCCAGGCCTTCCTCTTTTCTCTCAGCTTCTGTTGATGAACATGACATCATATGGTATGGAATATCCCTTTGGTCAGTTTGGATCAGTTGTCCTGCCTATGCCCCCTCTCAAGCTCTTGCTGTTCTGCAACCTACTAGTCTTGGAGAAGGGGTTGGAGAGTCAGCCCTGATGCTGTGCCAGCACTGCTCAGCAGTAGGAAAAGCACCAGTGTATTACCAACCCCTTTCTACCTGCCAATGCAGACAGCTCTATGAAGGCTGCTATGGTGAACGTTAACTCCATTCCAGACATGCTCAATACAGAAAATGTGGATATTTGGTGGTTATTCATTGTTTATAGAGAAAATGAGAGCTTTTACGAGTTCATCTCTCATGTAGACAAATACAATCTTGCTTCATGTCTATCCACTGAGTGCTGATACCATATAATTTTATAACCAGTTGTAATTCATAATGTTTTTCTCCTATTCTTTTTTGTCCATCCATTTTCTGGTTTCCTTTCTTTATATTGTAAAACAGTATGAGCTTATCACTGTCACTCTGATGTTGATTAGTCCATATTCCACCCCTCCTGTCATCTCTAATTCATTATCACAAATATTGGTGCAGACCACCAGTCTCTGCAGGCAGCTTCCATCATGCTCCTCATTTTAGCACAACCAGGCTTTTTCTACTGCTTCCCATCATTCTGCCTACAAATACATGAGCAGTTTTAAATGTTTTTCTTTTCAAAAGTCTTCTTAAGTTTTTCTTGTGTTGCATATATGAACTTGCTGATAGCCTAAATGTTCTGTGCTCTTCTCTACTACAATTCTTCCTGTAGTTTCATTGTTTAAATTTCTTTTAAGACAATTTTCAATGTTTGTACAGCATGAAGCTCAATGGAGTGAGTAAAGGTCTCTGAACAGGACCATATGTTATCCTGATAGTGTACTAATAAATTAAAACCCACATGATTCACAACCAAAGGGTGGTGATGAGTTGGGATTTTTTTCCTGTTCAACTACCTGTGACTAATTATGAGGAGCTTTAGACAGTTTTTAAATTAATGGATTTGTAAATGGAATGAAAGGCAGCTTTTGCTATAATGATGAATGTTTATATATTTGTACTAGAAACTAATAAAAATAATAAAGACAAATATAAGTACTACTTAGTGGTTTTGTGTTCAACTGAAATCAGAGGTAGGAAAACTTTTTAAATAATAAATCATTCAGTGTACAATTTGTTCCTGCTTGTTTTGGTAGAGCTTGGTTCTACTGCCACGTTGGGTTGCTTATACACACAATATATTATTTCACAGTGTGGTGTAGGAGCAAGTAAGGAAGAGAAGTTTGAAGAGATGGTTGGTTGGAATATTTATTTTTGTTAGCCAAGTCTTGCAAATTTGCTTTTCTGTCAAGATTCAAAACCTGCTATTAACAACTGTATTCTTTCCACTGCTCATATACTGAAGGAATTTAGTCAGTTTGCGTATTTTACAAACTGAAGGGAAAATATACAAAAGAAAAAAGAAAATAAAATCAGGAAGCAGTCCATGTTTCTAAGGGCATTGCCAAAGGGTTTCCAGCCTGAAGACTGTTTAAAAAAAACAAACCAACAAACCAAAACAACTTTGGAGACATTTTAATCTCAGTATAACATGGCCATCATCAGCCTGAGGAACGCTGAGTGAGAGATTAAGTATGTTTACTAACTTGAGATCTAATTAAAAAGCTGTGTGACAGAAGAAATTAAGGAAAATATTTTTTATAAGTAAATTCTCTAAATTAAATCCTAGCTGCTGACAGAACTTGGACTAAGAATAAAGCTGAGGAGTTATACTTTATTCAATACAATATTTCTGTTGAAGACAGGCACATAGCAATGTTCCAGTCTGCGGCAGATGCATAAAATCTATTCATTTAAATGAAAATGCATATAGAGATTTTCTCTTATGCCCTATCCATCTCCAGCAGAGTAGACAGGTATTTGGTTTTCTGAAAACAAGTAATTTTTGAAGAAATACCTTTATACTCAGAAGCTGTCATGTTTGTTGTTGAAGTAATTGAAAAGGCAATTGAGGGCTTTCAGAAGATTATCAGCATTTTAATGAGTTGAAAACTTGTCTTTCGTTAATACATTAGAAGAATGAGCCTGATTTCTTAAAATTTGCCTACTTAAAAATATGCCAGTGAAATATTCAGAAGAGAGTTGAGAGGAAGATGGAGGATCTAAGTTCTTAGAGAAAGAATAATGATTCTTGGGGCACAGACACAAGCTTTCCCTGTGTTTATTTCCCCCTGCAATGTACCATTAGGTTATGTCTGTCCCAATTTTAGTTTGACATTTGCAAGAGTCATTCTAGCCCATTGCTAAAATTGTTACAAAGGTAACAATGTCACGGTATCATATGCTGTGTCATGTATAACGGTGGTAAATTCTAATGGGAAAGTTACCTGAAGTACTTGCTTCCATTTTCTTTTAATCTCATTTGAATGAGCATTTTAACTTTTTCCCACTCAAATTCTACCTATTTACTTATTTTTCAAAGACTGATGATTTATAAGCATAAAACATCCTGTAATCTGTTTCATGAATGTTCCAGTCTTTTTGAGTCTTTATTTCCTTCAGCAGCTTTTCATTACTTTTTAAGAGTTTTTCTCTTTTACTATATCATTGGTCTTTCCTAGTTTCAAGTAGGTGCACCAGTGGTGGTGTATTTTTTTCCTTAATGTGCATTAGTTTCTGTTTTCCTCAAATTCCATCATTACAGTCCTTCTAAGTGAGACAAAGTTAACAGGTTAATACCATAGCTCTTACATAAAAGGACTTAATTTTCTCTTTGTTCAAAAGCAATGAATTTAAAATGCTTGTCTCTTGATATTTATATGATACATTTGTGTTAAATCAATATTAATAAAGACGTTGTAAATAACATACATAGAATCGTAGAATCACAAAAAACCTCTAAAATTATCGGGTCCAAATGTTAACCCAGCACTGCTGTGTTCACCACTAAACCGTGCTCCCAAATGCCACATCCACACCACTTTTGAACTCTTCTAGGGATGGTGACAATCACTTCCCTGGGCAGCCTGTTCCAGTGCCTGACAACCCTTTCCATCAAGAAAGTTTTCCTAATATCCAATCTAAACCTCCCTTGGTGCAACCTAAGGCCATTTCCTCTTGTCCTATCACTTGTTACTTGCGAGAAAAGATCAACCTCTCCCCTTGCTACAGCCTCCTTTCAGACAGTTGTGGAGAGCAATAAGGTCCCTCCTGAGCTTTATTTTTCTCCAGACTGAAAAACTTCAGCTCCCTCAGCTGCTCCTCCTAAGACCTGTACTCTAGACACCTCTGTGTGTTGGTGAAAACACAGTAAATTGATTGGAAAACTCATTGATATTACTGTTATTAGATGAGGCACAAATTAGAATGATAATTTTAGCTAAAATAGATTGAAAATAAGCCTGTATTTAAGTTCATTTCAGAGCAGAACTTGTGATAACTACTTAAGGAGTATTCTTGCTTCTCTGGGATATGTTTTAGAAAGACAATACTCAAGTTTTAGACTTTACCTAGAGATATTACTCAAAGAGTGGTGAGAATACTATCTTTAACAAATAAGTTTTTCAGCTGTTAGATATTGATTTTAATGTGTCATTTTAAATGTCATATTATTACTAGATTTTAAGCAAAGACTTACAGAAGAACCTATGTACCTTTGGTCTAAATGGCAGCACAATTTTAGCCTAAGTACATAAATTAATATATTGTTTATTTATTCAGTCATTTTCAAAGCAGCTATGGTTCTTGGAAAATTTAATAGTGGAAAAAAAGTTGGAGTATATGACTCCAGGGATTCCATATTCTGGAAAGAAATAGAAACATGATCACAGGAAGAACAAGGCATGTGCCTGAACATTTTTTCAGAACTTCAGCTTGTCTTGAAAGAGACAGGAATAAAATTATTAATGACACAGCTAGTCAAAAACATTATTCACTGTTATGGAGACTGGAAAGATTGGGGTTGGAGAGATTTTCTTAGTATTTTTCCTGTCTTCTGAGTCTTTGTGTTGGTTTTGCATGGCCTGGTTTTTGGTTGCGGGGGGGCCACAGAAGTGGCTTCTGCAAGAAGCTGCTGGAAGCTTCCACCATGTCCAGCAGAGCCAATCCCTGATGGCTCTGAAGATGGACATGCTGCTGGCCAAAGCTGGGCCAATGAGAGATGGTGGTAATGCCTCTGTGATAACATATTTAAGAAGAAAATCAAAACAAAGTTTGGGTGCAGTTTTAATTCCAGTCAGAGCAGAGGAGGAGGTGAGAACATGTGAGGGAAAACAACATGGAGGCACCAAGGTCAGTGGAGAAGGAGGGGGAGGAGCTGCTCCAGGCGCCGGAGCCGAGGTTCCTCTGCAGGCCGTGGTGCAGACCATGGTGAAGCAGCTGTGCCCCTGCAGCCCATGGGTCCACGGGGAATGCAGAGATCCACCCACAGCCCGAGGGGGAGGTGCCCGCGCCGGAGTGGGTGGGTGCCTGGAGGAGGCTGTGATCCAGTGGGAGACCCGGTGGGGAGAGAGGGTCCTGCTTCCAGGCTGAGCAGCCTGTCCTTGGAGGACTGCACCTCACAGAAGAGTGACCCACGCCCCAGCAGTTTTGGGAGGACTGTGTGCCTGTGGGAGGGACTCACGTTACAGCAGTTTTGGGACAACTGCTGCTTGTGAGATTGGACCCATGCTGGAGAAGTTCACGGAGAACTGTGTCCTGTGGGAAGGGACCCCACGGCCTCACAGGGTAAGACTCCTCTCCATGAGCAGCAGAAGAAAACCTCGGGTGATGAACTGGCCAAACCCCCACGCCCCGTCTCCCTGTGCTGTTGGTGGGAAGCAAATAAACTCACTTTGTATCTCTAAGTTGAGCCTGTTTCGCCCTTGGAGTGTTTTCTCCTGGTGCTTGTCTCAATCCATGAATGCTTTGTTAACTTTCTCTCTCCTCTGCCCAGCTGTGGCAGGGGAGGGCGAGTGAGCGACTCTCATGGGTGCCTGGCATTTGGCCAGTGTCAAACCACGACAGTTTTACTTTGAGGCATGCAGACATTCAGGTTGTATACACAAGTTCCTTTAATAACGTGGTGGAAAGAACAAAGCTGGTTTGTTTTACATCATCCCAAATACTTTATAGCTTGTGGAAGATATTTAGTGGGTGTCTGGAATGCCAAACATAGTTTTTAATCCTAATTTCTTTGTTTGAAAAGTATATTCAATGAAACAATTTCCTTAAAGTCCATACTTCATCAGTCAGTATCTATTTTCTAAAACACCTCATCACTGAAATGAACTTAAAGATGGTTTCACTAATGAAAGATTGGGTCATTTCACACACACAAAACTGCTGGTGACTTCATAATTTTGCCACCTGACATCTAATCCATATTGCTATTATTTTCTTTATAAGTGGCTGATAGCAGATACTGAGGCTGAACTGATAAGAAGTAATAGATATTTAATGCATTTGAAAATTTACAGATATTTAAACTAAATCAGTGTCACAGCGCTTCTTAATTTTCTACTGCCATGACATTCAAGTTTTGAAGAGCCAGTGTAGCTTGGATACATGACCAAATGTAAAAAAGATGGAAAGTGTTAATATCCCATGGCAGAAATAAAACTTTTCTTCCCCCACTTAAATATTGCCACTTAACATTTTATTAAATATAATAGCCTATGGTGCCCAGGTGGCTTCCTCCCCCGGTATCTTTATAAAATATTTACTTTGTTTAAGAGTCAACATAGGACAGAAAAAGCCCAGAAAATGCATTTTTAAACATTCTCTAAAGGTTCTTATTAAAAAGGAATTTTAAACAGAACTCTGTAAAATGCATTTTATTTGCATTAAAAAAAAAATTTCATATCATGTTTCTTGAAAATTTAGACAGTTGCATAAGCTTCGGTTTTGAATTATTCATTTACAGATATTTGCTATGTAAAGACATGAAGGGAAAAAAAACACCAACAAAAAAGGAAAAAAACCCCAGATCAGATCCTGTTTCAGATATCTTAAATGCCAATTAGCAGTTATGAAAAAATTATATCAAGCATGTCTACATGGGTTCATCATAATCCTGTGAGAGAAAATAATTCTATTCACTTTGGACAGGGGCTTTTAGAAACCTGATGTAGTTGAAAATGTCCCTGCTCATTGCATGTGCATTGGATTATGTGACCTTTAAAGGTCCCTTCCAACCCAAAATATTTTATAATACTATTATCTGCAATTTATTATTAAAAAAAAATGACATGCAAGTTTTGGGAAAGGAATTTGTGTGAAGGAAGTCTACAAAAAAAGGAATATTATTGCAAAATTGCAGTAGTATCTAGATTGCTCTACAATAGTTTATGTTCCTTTTTGCTGAAATATTCCCCAAAAGAGAGATGGTGTTTCAAAATTCTAAGCAATTTCAAAGAATGGAGGAAATTAAGTATCCACCTTTATGTAAATGAGAAGTACAGACTTGTCAAAAGGTAGACAAGTTGTCTGTGGCTAAGCCGTAAGAGAAAACCTGTTCTTTCTCTGCAGGATTTGCTCCGCAACTACTATCAAAAGACAGTCTTTCTTACTACTGTGGCAATTTAAAGCACGAGCTGTAATGTGAAGGCATACTTTATTAGAGGTTACCATGTGAGTTGATCTCTTTTTTAGAGTGAGGAGAAGGCAAGATTTCCTTTTGCATCAATTTTGTTTTTACTGCTGTGATAAACAAAGAAGTGTGATAGGAATCACACTGAAATAATCAGATTTCTTTTTTTCACAAGCCTTAGAAGAATGGTTTGATAGTAAGATATATTTCCAGCATTGCACCACTGTCAGTCCTAAGCAAAGATTGTTAGTTTCCAAAGAATATGTGAATGGACTTAAACCTCATGATATTAGACATATAAGATAACCTTCTTAGCCTTAATATTTCATGCTTCTAGCGTAAGTTTTTGTTCCATTTTAAGATTATAAGAACTGGTAAAATACTGTTTGAGCTACATCTTTAAAAATCAGATTCATCATAGATAGTAAAAAAACACACCAACATGATTCAAAGCAGAACAGGAGATTAAAATATCCATCAAAACCCATGAGGGAAGCCTTTTCATGTGAAGAGACAGAAGATAAAGCTTGGAAATATGCCTCAGGTGGGCACTATATTGTTAGTACAGACTTTTGCCCATAAAGGAGCAAAAAATCGCTTACTGATTTTTTTAGCCGTATCACTGGTCTCCTACCAATTAACAATTAACAAAAACCAAATCAACCCAACAGAAAAACACATAGTCAAAGTTCACTCTTAAAGAAACCTTCCTATTCAATCCTGGCTCAGAAGTCAAGGTGAATCAAACCAATAGGCAACTTCCAAGAATGATAGTTCTTAGGGGTTTGCTTAACCAGCAAAAAAATGTGATTAATAAAATGGAGTTGCTCTGTGAGCAGTTTTTAATGTCTGAAACTGATAAAATTGCTGAGTTTAAGAAAGAAAAAAAATTATTTATTTTTGACAAGTTAACATGAACTCATGCAGTCTAGTGCTATGCTTTGAAATATATTTGCCAACAAGTCACTGTCACTTATTTCTCTTGCTGTTTTGAAGGTCCTACTTTTAAAGCGTTATTCCTAGTGCAATTTATATTTGTTCAGGTCTGGTGTATATATGTACAAAGTGCTGAGGGAAAAATGCGTTTTTTGAAAAACATCCAGAATCACACTTTGCAGAACAACAACAAAGGCTTGTTTGGAGACAACAAAACTACTGAGAAAAAACAAGAATTTTAACTGTACACCTGACATAATTAATAATTTGTTCCATGTTCTTATTCATAGTTGATGTAATAATACTTTTAAAATGTGTTACAAAGAAAGTCCTGGTTCTTTTAAATGGAATACTTAGTAGGTATTAAAATGCACAAATAGATTTCATAGATCTGGATGTTTCTATTTTAATATTCTGGCATGATTTTTTTATGGATTTTGCAAACCAATGCTGTAGACAATTTTCATTGAAGAGTTTCCTTAGTTGTGAAGCAGTTGATGTATCAGAGTCATAGCTGTCTTTCTGTATATGCAAATTTCAAAAAGAATCTAAAAAGAAGAAAAATTAGTAGCAGAAAAAAAATTGAAGATGATTTTATAATCCAAGAGAATTATTGTTGGCATAGTACACAAACCCTTTTTATGTTTGGAAGTTTTTTGGTTTGTTTTGGTTGTTTCGATTTTTGGGGTTTTTTTTGGTAAAGATGCAGACACTGAAATTGTGATTAACATGAAGGTGCTTGTGGAATTAATCTTGTGTGATAAAAGCAACAATGACCATAAAAAAGACAGTATTTTTATTTGAGGAAGAACTAGATCTAGATTCATTATGTAGTACAAAGGATAGAATATCCAAGGTTTTTTTCTCTTCTATCAGACAGTAAAAGAAAAAAGAGAACAAGATCGAAATGTGGAGACCTTTAGCGTTGCAACAGGAAAACAAGCAGAAAGAGAATTTGGTAAATGAAACCATCTATACTAAAAATCCATGCTGAGGAGTTGGTTGCTACTGAGATTTAATTAACAGTACTGGGAGAAGAACCAATTATACAAGCACAGAGTTTTAACTAAGGAGGCTGGATCCTCAACTACATCTTTTAAAAAGGTTCTTGTTTAGAGAGAGAAGGAGGTTTTTGCTTTTCGTGTTTGATTTCAAAAAGTAGCCAAACCACTGAAAATAATTCTGGTAAAGATTGTAAGTTAATTTTATTTTGGATTTCCATCCAAATTTTAGACAGGTTTGCAAATGTATTTTAACATGCTAAAGTTAAGAACCTTAATAAAACATGTTGTTCCCCACACACACCCCTTTTCTGTACATGTTATGGCTGGTTCATATTTGAGACATAGTAGCATGCTGATATTTCTGTATGTATAGACCCAGGGAAACCAGAAAACATTGGAAGTCATCCAGTGTAAAATCATAAATAAGTCTTCCTTATTTTTTAATACATATTCTCACCTACAAATTTTCTACAAATATGTTTCTTTTCCTTTTATATTACTAGATGATGCTTATTGCTAAAACATTTCCTTTTTATTGGACTATAGTATACTACTTGATCAATGAGAAGAGATTATTGGTTGCTTTGTATTTAATTTTTGATCAGTAAAACTTATTAAAATTCTTAATTTACAAGCGTTCACTTAATTCTGAAATGCTCATGGATTTAAATACGTACAAAGCTAATTCGTAGCACAAGTACCTGCTTAAGTTTCTACATTAATTTCGTCCTCAAATCTCTGTATTTATTGTCTATGGATATGATAATAAATTAAATATTGTTCAGTACTCATCAAATTCTTTAGTCATAGAGATTGAGTTTGTCTCTTAGACCTACTGCTGCCACACACTAGAATTCTCTCAGTTGTTACCAAAGACAAGCAAGTGTTGAGTATCTGACACTCCCAGGACAAGAACTAAAAGTTCTTGAGAATCTGAGACTTCTGCAGTTTTCCGTCTGTGAAGTCAAAGTCCAAATGGTTCTGAGTTCTGCAGGCTTGTGTTTCAATCAAAATGATGGGGTTTGACCTCTTTTTTATCAGCTACTGTCCTTACATTGCCATAACCTGGTACATAGAAAAACCAAGCTGGATTAAACACGGCCATACAAAACCAGCAAAAGGAAAAGGTTCAGAACTCTATATACCAAAAAAATAGTGTTCACACCCACCTTTTGAATGTGTCAATGATCCAATTTTGTATGCTGTTTATGGCAGCAACCACATTTGTGGTTAGATGGAGCTGCTGTTTAAATGGGAAAGAGTCTGGAGTCAGGAAAGGTGAAGACTCGTGTTTTTTTTCCCTGAACACGTGCTCTAGAAAAAAAAGGCCTTTTTATGCATTTTTCTCGTATCATGATGACTCCAGCCCTATCAGTGTGCTCATCTCCTCAAAAAAGTTGTTGCTGTCTGCAGTTAATAGCTTAAAGCCAGATATAGTTAAAAATCTTGATTAACCAACAGCATGTCTATTTAAGTCATATTTTGGTCTGACTTGCTGACCAGAGGCAAAATATTGGTTTTCAATATGAATACCCAAATATCTTAGATTTTATAGTGTCTCACTGAAACTGCAATTTTTTTCTTGTCTGTATTCCCACAGTCTCATTTCTTGGCCAGCCTGCATCTTTCAGAAAGTCATCAATTAATGTGTAGTTACTGAGTTAATGATACTTAGTACCATGATTATACAAGCCAGTGACACTAGAGAAACAGACATTTTGAATACTTCTATCTAGAGAATTCTGGTTGTGACGAAATCTATATGAATAATATAATTTGATTTGGTATTTCGTGTAACTATAGAAATCCAGAGTTGTCTAGGACATCTGGATGCTTAGCACAATAGGTAATAAAAATTAGCAGTTTCCTAACAAGCAGATTTTTAAATACTCATAGTAATAAGTATAATTCTGCAAAATATACATCAACAAAGCACAACTTTGAGATTTATGTGCTTTGTTCCCTGAAAACTATTAGAGCTATTTAGAGCTAAAAATGTCTGTTCACCTTGTAAGGTGTTATAGAAGTCCCTATTGCTTTTCTAAGTAAATTATTTTTCTGTAGCCTGAAGCTGCTAACAGTACCTGAAGAATTAATAACGGTTTTGGCACAGGTCTCCCTGTATCCTGCCAGTTCTCTCTCCCACTGAGCACAAGACCTAAGAATACAGGACTTGCAGCTCCGGTGGGGTTTATTACATTTGCTTATGGTGAAGACAGCAGCAATCTTAAGTGCCTATTGAAACAGGCGGGCACTAGAAGATATATCACTGAAATACAACAACAAAAGAAAAAAAATTTTCTGGACTCCATCAAAAAGCCCTTGGAAGAGTTGGGGTAATCAGGTACTCCATCAGTGTTCCACTGAGGAAGTTTCACTTCTTCCTGTGAGAACCTGGCAAAATTAACTGATTTTACCTACCTGAAATTTTAGACAGGAGTTTGAAAAATAAAAATAACAAAATCTGATGTTAAGTCATAGATTTGGTTAGCTGCTGGTTTATTAGTGTATTGAATAGTCATCCTTCTAGTAGGTTTGAAAAGTCAGTCAACTGATGTTCCAGTACACTTAATGGGGCCAGGAAGGTTGTGTTTTCCTTAGGTTTATAAGGGTTCATGAAGCTGCTCGGGAGACTGGTTTTAGGAGTTTTAGGCAAGTTTGATTAATAGGGCTGAGCATTTTTCGATTATGATTGGTTTTACTTTTCTTTCCTGTTGTGAAAATGAGGCCAGAGCAGGGTCCCATTATAGAAGTCACTAAGCAAACATATAATAAAATGCTAATCCCTGTCATAGAGACTTCACAACCTAAATAATAGCCTGACATTTCAACAATGCTAATCTAAAGTATATAAGTGAAATTATATTCTCATCGATATTTAAGCCTTAAGAAGTGTGTATGAATATGAATAAACTTGCCTCAGAAATTAATATATTTTAAATTATAATTTTAATAAAGTGGTATAATCCTGAAGTGGTGGATATTGTGTTATAGCAAGCTGTCACATTTTTTAATTTAAGAAGTAAATTTTCGCAAATATTATTTTTTAGAGAACATAAGAGAAACTTTTACAGAAACAACCAGATATTTTCCATATGAAAACATGTTAAAAATTCTCCTTTTGGGGAGATCTTATATAAGCTTGGCACTAGATTTTCAATCATGAGTTAAATTACAGTACTGCTAATTCTGAAGATCAAATTAAATCTCATACATATACCAAGAAGAGTTTGTTTGATCATTACCCTAATTTCTGTTCTATCCAAATTGAAATAATGAATTTTATTTTGAAAAAGCTGCTCTGACTCAGTTTAGACATGTCATCCTAACTTTAGTGATACTACCAGAATACCTGTAGACAGTCCAAGCTCCCAAGAACGATCAAGTGAAACGACCTGGAAATACGTGAAAGCGGTGCTCACCCACCGGGATGCGTGCTGACAGCAGGTGGTGCTGTACCTTTAAAGTAAGGCAAACTGCAGCTCCTCCATCACATCTGCGTTTATAGAAAAGTATGGTTCAAGCTTCATCTGCCTTCCTTGGTTAGGAGGGCACGTGAAATCTGAAGCATATTTAAATTTTTAAAATTTTTTTTAGATCAGTATGCATTTACATAAATATGTGTTTATATATACGGCACATGCTATTTCTGGCTTTTTAGTTTACAAGATCTTGTGAAAGTTGTCTGCTTTGTGAGGCTTTACAGAGCTAGCAGTCAGGTGGTCGATGTTCCAGTTAGAATTAATCTTCTCAGATATGACACTCTTCTTACAGAGGAGAACCCTCCTGGTTATTTATTTAATGCTTTAAAGCCTGAGGTGGATAAGGCATATGGAGCTAGCTACAGTGGAACAGCTCACATCTGCGACAGGTTTTTCTTTGGTCGTCATTGTTGTTTTTAAGTGCCTTGAATGCATTATTTACCTTTTTTTAAAATGCCAGATCTACTGAACGGACAGGAAGGCACAGCCACATTATTTAATTTTCCTGGGAAAATTTTGGGCTTCCCTCTTCAAACAAGTTGAAGTCTTGCTCCAGCTGTATGGTTTAATTAAGGGATAGATCTGTAGATGGTAGTGAGGACTCTCTATGTAGAACTGAAGCTGAATTTAAATGTCTCTGACAGAAATAGTCCAAGTAAGTAGTAAATTACAACAAATGACCACATTCCTAGAGGATCTTGCAAAGATATCCTAGTGAATAGTTTGTTATATGAAATCTAAACCAGTTCATTTAACCTGTCTCGAGGAAGGGTTAACAGTCATGCTAATCGAATGCACAGAATGTTATAAATCTCTTGAGATTTCTCCCTCCATAATGCTTTTTATATATGAAGTTTCCTTTCTGTATTCATATAACTTCACTGGCAAACAAGATGTTCAAATAGAATGTCGTATATGGGAAAAAAGGTCTACATGCAGTGTATGAAAAAGTTCACATCTCTTTATGAGACTTAATATGCAAATTCTGTGATCTACTGGGTTAAAACATAGTGACTAAATCTATGCATTTCCTGATTGTGGAGCATTACAAATGATGAGTTACAAAATGGACTTGCTAATTAAAATCCAGCTGAGTATTATAAAAGTATCACTACCACTGCATTGACTACATCTACAGAGACTCCTTTAAAAAAAGGTTAGTCTTAGATCCTGATGGTACCTAAAACAATTACCAAAGTAACTTATTGAATACCTATTTAAATAGGTGCCTGCTAAAGCTAAATGAAAACCACAGTATTTATCGTATTCAATTTACAGACAAATGGACGTAAGAACATTATTGACAACCTAATTATCACTTGGAGCTGCATGTGTGATAGACATATTCTGGAAACTTAGAGAGCTTTCAGTTCTATTGATAGAGAAGCAAAGAATGATGAATTCTTTCAATAAAAGTAGTTGTTAATATTAGGGTTAAACTACATACTGTATTATTATTATTGTTCTGCAGTTCAAACAAAATAAATACTTGCTAACAAGAGACTGATCTAATTACTTTTTAACATAAATGAAGAAAATAAAAGAGATTTCTTAGCATTTCTGTAGCTTTCTAATATATGCTAATTATAAAATATGTTTTGATTATATAACTGTTTTCAGGGCTGCTGCTCATGTTGAGGGTTTTTTCTTAGGTAGCGTTAAAAATTAGGGGAAACCAAAATAAGTACAACTTTTTTTTGCCTTGCTGCATATAGATAATATTTAATTTGACATTTTTATATGAGTCGATTAAGACCCTAGTATTGTCAGATATGGTAGGTACTAACAGAAGAGCATGGGCTAGAATCTCATAAATGATTTAATTGCTTTTAAAAGTTTTTCTTAAGCATAGAGTATTTGCATGTGTTTAAATTGTTACTTAATTTTTGGATAAAAAAATGTTTTCCTTTTTTTAATTACATCTGAATATGCATCATATTTGTTCAAAGTGAGCATTACTACAGAAATATGTATTCTAGAAGGAAACACCCTGAGTTTGCTGGTGCTAAATTCATCAATTCTGCAAAAGACTAATTTAAGAAAAACAAACCAACAAACATGCAATATGCAAGCTTCATTTTGTCTCCTTTTACTAATGTTCTTTTCATCATATGCTAGATCTTGTTTAAAGTTAAACATTTACCTAGCTCCTTCTTTGGGGTTGATGTTTTATTAACCATCTTGCAGATGATCAATAAAATATTATTCTATTAAAATTTCAGAAAATATTTGGAATAATGTCATGCTTGCAGTGTCACTGAAGTTCACTGCAGTTCTTTTGGAACAAAGTTGATACAGTCATTAGCAGGGAAACCCAGAAACAGCTTGTACAGCTTTAAAGGTATGCTTGTCTAGACAGCAGATGAATGGAGAAGAAATTCTTCCTGCATTGGCCTTGAGCAAACTACACAAAATCACAAGTACTTATATAAGCCAAGACTGCAGTGACCAGACAGGAGAACTTAACATCCTCACTCTAGACTATATTTTATGTAATCATGGCTTGTCTGCATGTTATAGATGAACGTGTATCTTACGTGTTGGGTACTCTGCAATAGTATAATGCATGGCTCGTGGAAGCCCAATGTTAAAAATTTATGCATAGAAAGAAATAACCCTACAGAAGGAGTAATGATAGTATTCTTTCATCTCTCATTGTGTACCATTCTTGGCAGAAAAAATGAGCTGCAGGACAGAGCCATTAGTCTGATCTTTGGTACACTCAGTAACATTTGTAGTGGTCCTGCAGGCTAACAAGAACAGTGAGCCTTCCCTAGTGAAATCCTTGTACTTGCTTCCCCAGTGTAGACCAAAAGGCTCAGGTTTTTTTACATGGAAGCCACCCTCTTCCTGCAGGGAATTTCCAACATCCAAAATAGGCTATGAAACATGGTGAGCAAAGGGACACGGAAACTCCCAACACTTGGTTCTGTCCTGCAGTCACCAAGAAACACAGCTAAGTTGGCTGATGGCTTTCACTTCCTAAGGGCAAGGGAGCTCTTGCTCAAACATTCCCTGCCTTCCCCCTGCACTAGTGTGGAGGCAAATATTTAGTCTGGTAAATGTTCACATTTGCAGTCAAAATACATCATGAACTGAAGTAAGGGCATATATCTGCACACTTAATTCATATATAGTATAGCTTAACCCATAGTGAAAGAGTTCAGATAAATCACGTTACTTCACAATTGTTGCAAGCTAAGAACAGACAGTGTATGTGAAAGGTAGCTCAGCAGGTGCTTGGTAAGCCACAGTAACTTGATTCATTATCAATTCCCCAGCAAGCAAGGCCACAAATCGTATAAAGTTGCATAGGTTAAACTCTCAAGAGGTTTTCACAGATTCCTGGCATAATGTACTCGATATATGACTGTCAACATATTGACATTTGAGAGCTTCAGCTTAACTTTTTTCAAAACAGCTTCAAAAGAGAAATTCTGCTCATGATTTATTATTATAAATGATAAAAAGGTACAGCAGATATTGGAAGCATCAGAGTATGGGGTCAAACCTCAGGAATCAGGCAAGGAAGATGTAATCAACACCATCTCCAAGTGTTGGCATGGACTTGATAAAAACCTCGGGGGAAAGGAAGGAAAGATAGCAGCTTGAGCAGCTTGAGCAGCTGTTTTCACAGTGTGCCAACATAACCTCAATGGGAAGTAAAAACTGGACAGAGTGGATGGATCTCATGCTGCTAGTGCAGAACCTGGAAAGGTTCCCCTAAGTCAGCACACACACAGACTCTGGTGCCATTCCAAAAAGTACTGCATATGAGCTGTGAGGATAAGCAATTAAGAATGATGGTAAGGAGCTCAGAGCAGCCGTGATCTCACTGAGCCATCTCTGCCAGTCAGTTCTGACTCGGGAGGATCAAAGACTGAATAGTGACACACTTTAACTGGAGGAAGCTTAATACAAAGCACACATGCATCCATCCAGCCCTGCTAAGTCAGCCTCTCAATCTACAGACAATGGCAAAAAAAAAGGCATTCTCAAGCAGAGCATACTTCATGTTTTACTGATGCCTGAGCTTACATCATTTCCCATTTGCATAGTTAATACAGAGGTAAAATGTGTGGAATCTGCTTGTGACCCGAAAAATTAAATAGGGGCAGTGCACTGGAGTGAGCTTGGTGGAGCTGATACTTTCCAGATTGTATCACAGGGATAAATGATTGGTTTCTTCAACCATCCCAGCAGTGACTTGAGCCACTGACCGCCAAAATTTTCTTTGATCCATTCTCAGTTGAAAAAATACTAACTTTTCCACATTTACCCTGTCAGATGCTGTACTTTTTTACACTCAATCTGCTCTGTTTTGAGGAACTTATCCACATTTCACTGATTGGAAGCCAGAAGAGTAAGCAAAACTTGGTCAGCGAGCAAGTTTCCTGAGGTTTCCATTTATGTTTTGTACGTTTGTTAAATTCATTAAGTCATTCAGAGCAGTCACCCAAAAGTCACTTTAGGGAGTTATACTGGCAAAAGGGAAAGTAAGCTTGATTATTGTCCTTATTAATAAAATAAATAAAATTTCAAAGAAATTAATTGTTGCAGCCCTGACAGGATGGGCACAAAAGGAGGAAGCATTAATACAAAACTTTTGGGAACAGTTTAAGAAAAATCATTGGTTTTGTTTCCTTTCCAAATCAGAAAATGTTCATGGTTATTACTTCTCTGTATATAATACATGGAACCTGGCAGTAAATTCAGGATAGTACACTTTTTTAATTTATCATGTTAATTTGAATCCACACAAAAAAAATGATTACACGTCTTTTTATCTACCTTAACAAATAAGATTTCCTTTTTCTAAGGAAGTAAATCTACATACCATTTTTCTCTGAAGTATTAATGAGCCTCAGAACTTAAAATCAATTGGATTTTCTTCTACCAGACACCTTGCTTCTCATGCTAATGTTAATAAAGCTCTTAATTTTATTTTATTTTTCCATTGGCAGGAAAAAGATGAATAGGAGCTCTCAGTCACAATCTTCTCCCCAAGATTTCTGTATTCGTAACTTCTCCAGAACAGGCAGAGACAAACTGGCAGTCAGCCTGGAGGAGGAGGAGGGGTTGACAGTCAGGGCACTCAGGCTCCAACAATTTGCTAGAGAAGTGCATGCCAATTTTACTTTCCCCCTGCAGTGAGAAAATTAGTTGGATAAAAGCCTTTCAGACAGGCAACAGGCAAACTACTTTTTTTCCATTTGTACACCCAGTATGGGATTCTTCTGGAAATCATCCTCTCTCTTTCTTCTCATCTTGCTAATTTAAAAAAAAAATTATCTTTATCCCAATTTGCACCATCAAAAATACCTACAAAAAGCATGGAAGGAGAAGCAGATGGAGGCAGAAAGTGTTGGAGAGAAGACTGAAGGCTGAATAGCTTTGTATGGTTAATTGGCTGGTTAATAGCTCATATCACTTTACAGTATTACACAGTAATAGGCATGAAGATTCCTGTTGAGGTAGAGTTGGTTGAAGGAAGTGCAGCACAGGGCTTCAGAGGTCCAGTGGACTTACAGAAAAAAAGGTGCTGAGTAGTAAAAATAAGGAATGTTTAGAAGAACAGCCACATTGTGTGGCTGTTGGAATCCCTGATCTAACCTGATTATTTGCTAAAATATGTCAATTAATGGATTCAGTTAAACTTCTGTATGTAGTGCATAAATATAGTGAAAGCAAAGAGCTGCTTTGAAGACCAACAAACAGGCTGTAGGAAAGAAAAAAGCATTCAGCAGCCATGTGCCTAAATAGTATGGAGGAAGCCATTCTATCTTCTGTAACTGCTAGTTACAGAGCTTCTGGAATTTATAGACCACAATGTGCTACTGTGGCTTCTTCCAAAGCAGGACCCTGAAGAGGTTTTAAATAAATGTTTACAGTTCATCATAAACTTGGAATGTGTAGTGCAGTTGCATATACTTAGTTTGTCACAGTGAGACAACACTTTAAGTTGATATTCCTTGAAGAACAGAGTAAGAACTCCAAGCTATTTCAGTCAAAGAATGCAAAATTTTGTCCTCCCATACTTCTTCTCATGAGTGATGACCAGGACATTTCGGGAACTTCCATTATTGACTTTAGAAGGTGGTACTAGATGCAAAGATTGCAAAAATTGAAGAAAATAGCATTGGTTTATTTCCAGGATATTACTGTTCCTCGTATATTTTACTTAAACCACACTCCTTCCTCCTGGAATCATTTTTCTGGGAATTTCTGAGGTTATTGCACAGGTTATTTTCTCGGAAAATATGTTGCTGGTTTTTAATTTACTTTTAGGCCCTGAAGTGTCCTATAATCAATTGAAAATATAACAATATAACTAAAATATGTTCTGAGTTTTCATTTAAGTTTGTTTGGGTTAATTTTATCTTAAGAAAGAAATCAGCAGAACTCCAAAGCCATAGGGTTTTTTTTTTCATCAATTTTAAGACAGTCTTGAGATTCTGGAAGGAAAACTGATACTGAATTCTTGTGGCTGCTAGTGCTGTGATAAAAAATATGTGACTACATTAGCAAAGAGAAAAATTCAAGCGGTGTGTCACATTATTTTAACTGATTGTGGATGAGGGAATTTAAAATTTAATTCTTGATTTTTACAGAAGTATGTTGTATTCCATGCTAGTCATAGACAGAAGGCTCACATAACAGACAGGAAAGTACCTTTATTTGTACCTACAAAATAAGGAGAGGTGACACAGGCCTGGCTGTACCTGCGAAACCTTTGGCCTTGCTGAGGACTGGTCTGGATGGGCACGAGCCAGTAAATTGCAGAGGGACCAGCACCACAACAGGCTCACAGAGGATTCAATGCTTGCTGTTTCTTTGCTGTGAAAAATGTGATGGTTATAACTTGGGCTAAGGAGAAGATGAGATACAACTTGTGTTTGGGGTATTTTGGTAGATCAATGAAATAGCTCGTTTCTCCAGAACACCTTACAGAACACAATACACTGGCTAGACTATTTGCAAGTGCAGCTATTCACTTATCACTAAGCTGTACGAGCTGTGCCAATGTACATCAATCAAAGATCTCCTTGACTAGGAAATATGGAAATATGAGAAATCAAAATTCAGTCCTAAGCCACATCATGAGGTCTTTCTGGGTATTACTTTCTGTTTTCTCCTCTGGTCTATGGTTTATCACTTTCATGATATTTCTTAACTGGACAAGTGAACTGTTGAAGAGGGAGAAATAAAGAATTACACAGTGTTGATTTATGGGTCATAATGTTAAACTTTCACCAAATTTTATCAGATATGAATATTTTTAATTCTCAGAATAAACAACCCCGTCAAGTGTACAGTACAGCCAAGAGGTCAGCTGGGCACAATCGTATGGTGGTGTTTCAGGGACTACCCCTGATGGGTGGATGGTGCTCAGTAAAAAGAGGGACTGAAAAGTGTTATTGAGGAAAGAGTAGACCTGTGGACTTCATTATTTCTGGCATCTGAAACCAAAAGACAGCTGTCTATATTAAAAGATGAACCTATTGCAAACTTGTGATTTCTGAAAAGGAACAAAGCCCCTCCTAAATGTGTGACCTGAGTTAAATAGAAGTGAACTTCAGAAGAGGATTTTTTCTTGCCATACATGTGCGTGCCCAAGGACATGAGAAGCAGACCAGGGCTGATGCAGCAGGTAAAGGATGTCCTCCTGCATTCTCAGCAGTCTGGCCAGGTCTCCAATGGCCGGGGGCTACCATAGGGATCACATTGCTGCTACTGGGTCCTGACTGCAGCACTTTTGGTTAAAGAACATTTATCCATATTTTGTTACATTTCAGACCTAAACAGCAGCTCTGTATCTCCCTCACATCTATTTTTTTCATTTCACTCTTGAAATGCACATTCCTCTGACAGAAACAAGGTATAATATGGAAGAAACATTGGGGAAAGACCATAGGAATGTACTTAAATTATAGTATCAAATTGTTACAACAAAATGGAGACTGTAAATAAGACCATAATACAGACTGTGTGATAATATTGCTATATTAGCAATTGTATGGCCAGCAGGACCAGGGCAGTGATTATCACCATGTACTTGGCACTCCTCCACACATGAGGCCACTCCTCAAATCCTGTGTTCAATTTTGGGTCCCTCACTACAAGACAGACATTGAGGTCCTGGAGTGAGTCCAGAGAAGGGCAGTGGAGCTGGTGAAGGGTCTGGAGAACGAGTCTGATGAGGAATGGCTGAGGGAGCTGGGGTTGTTCAGCCTGGAGAAAAGGAGTCTCAGAGGAGACCTTATCACTCTCTACAACTGCCTGAAAGGAGGGTGTAGCCAGGTGGGGGTCAGTCTCTTCTCCCAGTTAACAAGCGACAAGACAACAGGAAACAGCCTTAAGTTGCACCAGGAGAGGTTTAGATTGGATATTTGAAAAATTTCTTCACTGAAATGGTGCTCAAATAGTGGAACAAGCAGCCCAGGAAAGTGGTGGAATCACCATCCCTGGAGGTATTTAAGAGATGTGTAGACATGGTGTAGTAGGGAACTTGGTGGTACTGGGTTAACAGTTAGACTCAAAGAACCCAAAGGTTTTCTTAAACCTAAATAATTCTGTGGTTCTATGTAATTTGCATACAGCTGTTTAGCAAACAATGATCTACATGTATCTTTCTTCTCTATCTGAAATTATTCTTCTCCTGTTTGACTGAGAAATTCACCTGATTTGGAAGTTGTAGCTATAAATCTATAGTATTGGCAGAAGCTTATTCATAAAACGTGGAGATTTTGCTGTAAGTTCTGGAGGAAAGTCAATGTTGCAAAGTGAAGTGTAAAATTATTCCTGTCTCAGTGTTATTTTTGAGTCATATATCTCTGCCTTTTATGAACAGCAGGCATATTTGGAAGAATTATGTCTGAGTCATAAATCCCTATTTGCCTGGGACATGACTAATAGGTGTCTTTAACACAGTAAGATGATATTACTGTCTTAGCTTGCAATTTTTTTTTAAGCTCTGAAGCACATACAACAGCCGAACTTTAAACAGTACAATGACATTAATCTATGGTCTGTCAGGGTGTTGTTACCACCCTCCTTTTCTGGTCCATTGATTCCAGCCAGCAGATGCTGTAATTTATATGAGTCCCAAAATTTATTATTTCAATATTTAGCAAGCACAATCAGCATGGTTGCTTTCAGAACCTGCTGAGCGTCGTGGTCTGTGGGAGAAAAGGAGTGAGAGAGTCTAGGCAGGGAAGGAGGGAGGAGATCATTGTTGGTGCACTCCCTCACGCTGCGTTGGCTGAGCTGTGACCAGGGAAAACAAAAGTCTGTTTAAATGAATAATGTTGCAGATCTTCCTGCTGTAGCTACCAGTGGGGGCCAGTCTGTTTGTAGGCAATTACCAACCCCTTGTGTTTTGAATAGCTATGCATCTTGAGTGCAAAAAAATAATCTTCAAGAGCTGGTTTCTGTCATCCTCATTGTCGTGTAGAAAAGACAGAGAACAACTCTAACAACACATCTTAATATTAATATTTAATATGTGTGAATATCTCTACTAGTCTAAAGGCTGCCAAGCATTGCTTATGAATAGGTTCTGAATTTTACAGTGGAAACAACACCACCATCTCTACGTTGCTTTACTAGCTGCCTACTTGTCATTATCACTATTATTAGCTATTTATTTGTCTGGTTTAGGTCAGACTGTGCACTCCTGCACAGCATTATGCTTGGTTACACTAGTTGCCCCAAACTTATTCCCCTAAAAAGCCAGTCTCTTCACAAGGGTGTATGTATGCACAATGCGTTACATGACACACTGATAAATATTGTAGCACGTAACATGAATGAACAATGCTTGCTGTTTCCTGAACATCCTCAATTGTTCCTGAAAGCGTGCTACCTACAATACTAATTTATCTTGGCTGTGCAATGGGAAAATACCATCGAGAAGTTTTTGTGGGAATTTTTTTTTTTTCAGAATATTGAAGTTTGCACTGCTATGAGATTTGTGCCTTAAATCACATGGCATTGTATTTGCTCAGTCAATTAGATGGCCTAAATTCCTAGAAAAAAGTAACTGTTGAGGAATAATGAATGAGGAATAATATATAATACATCATTAATATGGAAATTAATCAAAATTTATGCAGAAACTCACAAGCCCTTCAGCAATTATCAGCATTTTTTATAAATAAAATGGTAGCTGTCCAAGTATTTACAAACAAATAACATGCCCTACCACTATTACGGGCCTAACTGATTAGACATATATGCTAAAGCATCAACAAATTATGGTTTACGCTGTTCGATCAGTTTTAATTAATTCTAGATGTTCCTCAAGGGAGATTCTGTTCAAATGAACTGATTATTAGCAGTGATGAGAGCTGGATAGTGACAAATGCATCCTTTTCTACAGCCTTCAGGAATGTGATAGCATTTGGTTGGACAAGAAATAAGGCAGTGATCTGTGTATTTAAATATGACACATAAAAGAGATTTTCTTCTTCTGGTAGAAAAGATCATCAGAGGCTTTGTGTATTTATTTCTTCCCACACCCTTTTAGCTAGAAACAGATAGCGCAAGGTGAGGCTGCAACACCCTAAACCAGAAAGTTACTGACTGTGGTTAGGATTCAGCTCACCAGCACCTACCTCCAGATAAACCATGCTGGTGGTTATTTAGTTTAGTACTGGGGACGAATTTATATACATTGGAGGCTGACTTTGTGAGCTTTGGGCTCTGCTTGAAGAAGAAATGTCATCTTGAGGTACCAAAAAGTACACATTTAAAACAAACAGCTGAAATGACAGCAGCTGTTGCCCCCAGGCTGATCAAGCTGAGCACTGAAAAGGATGATTTTATCCCTGTGCTGTGGAGACTGTCACTTTCTGATGCAAACAACTAACATGCAGCATTTCTTCTTATAATTGCAGGCAACGTGCCACAAATGAAAGAGAAACTGTGCTAGTGCATCTGCCAGCCCTTGAAGGCTACAACTGGTGACACTAGCTCCAAAATTTAGACAATTATTTGAATTCCTTTTAATTTAATTATGCTAAACTGTTTTAGTGGAAGAATAAAAAAACCAAGCAGCTGTGAGAAATCTGCAAGGACAAAGTTGATCATTTGTGATTTGTCTCCAAAGTAAAAACTTTTATGTTATTGTGTTTAATTTTAAATGCATATTTAGACATGTTTGGAGTGTGGATTTCTAGCGTCAGAGATCTAGTTTCCTCAGACACCATTGCTTAATGAGTGGAATTATGAAATTCCAATGACTGCATTTTCTTCACTACTAAAATTTCATACTGCTTTTCTACATCCATAATGTCCTTTGTAATTATTCCATGTTCTTAGTGTAATATATTTCTTTCTCACAGAATCCCACAGTTTACATATTTTACAGGTTTTCATAGAGCTTATAACTATTTTATGTCTTGTGTAGTCAGGAACAAGCTTTGGCTAAAGCAAGAAGATAGAATTAATCAATGCTTGAAATAAACCTTCTTTGGAAAGCTAATTTCCTATGTTAAGAGAAATTAAACTCCTGGAATGACTGAAGATGTTGCTTTATACTACTTTTAATCAAGGATATTTGTTTAAGACTAAAAATACCTTTTAAATAGACATTACTTGTCAAATACTTTCGTTTTTTATTAAAAAGGTTAATTTTGTTTCAGAAAGTTGTAATTTCTGATCTCATTTTTGAAAATACATGGCACTCCATTTACCAAAGAGCTCTCAGGCTGTAGTCTCTGTTCATAACCAAACTGAGTTACAAGCAAACTGTGTTACTGAGTATGTAGATCAGGAACTTCACTACCAGGCTCCTAGGCTGCTTGAAATCCTTCTTCAGGAAGTTTATTATTTTAATTGTATGTATAATCACAAAGAAAAACAAAAAACAAGACTGCAGAAAATTTGGCTTAAATACAATTTCCAGATTCTTAATAGAAATGTTCTTCAAGAGCAGTCAAAAGCTACATATCATGAAAGGTTTCTGAAGAACCACTGAAATATTCAAATTGCTTTTTACAAGTTTAAGATATGATCTCATTACCACACTACTGAGGTAACCAGAAAAAAGTATTCAAATTCAAATGTTTGAGTTGAAGTGGAGAAGAGCAAATAACTTTGCAGAGAATTTGAAAAAATTATCTTTTCATTTTGACATATGCTGTGTATACTGTTGGCTCAGTGACCTGTAAGGGAGAGAAAAAAGAGGAAAAATATCCACCATAGTTGAAGTCTGATTGTATATATACTACTGAGTAAGTGAAATATCATAATCTTGCCAACAGTAGCTCTCTGTTGGCAATATATGCGCTGGGTTTTTGACAGAAGTTTATAGGGGACCAATGAACTAAAGCAAGTACAAAGCTTTGTGCCTTACATGTCATTAAAAGGTCTTTTTAAGATCATATGGTAGTAATGCAGGAATTGCAAGAGAAATGTAACTTTGATGTCAGATTTTGATTTTGGCTGGCATATAAAATTATCATTTTGGGACCCATGAATATCATAGCAGACCACTAAAGAAGAAAAGTTCTGAATTCCCATAGAGTTTTGCTATAGCGTTCTTGCTATACTAATTGAATCTTGATTTACTAATTCAAGTGATCAGCTGAAATTAACTCTGGAGACAAAGTTAATACCAGAAAGTACCATCACTATTTATTTTCACAAAAGAAGTCAAAGGAATTGTTTTAGTGAGGATTCAACTCTGAAACAAATTCTTTTGGAAGTTAAACAATCTCATGTGAGAGTACTCCTCCTCTGCAGTAATTTCAGTGGAATACCTACGGACATACACTCCATTAAGTTCAAGTTACTACTGTTTTATTCATTGATGATCAGGCCTGCTAAATCTACCATTGCTTTCTCTCCATAGGTTTTCTTTATATTCAGTCAAATTTTATCGGAATGTGTCTGCCTCACATCTCTAGCCAGCATGGCAGCATGATATTTTTTAAAGTATTTCTGTCATTTCTAGGATCGAAAAGTCCAGTCCCAGAATACTCCCTTCTATTTTTTCTTTCTGAGAAACTGGTATCTTTTCACCTTCATAAGAAAGTGGCAGTGAACACAGAGGAAGAGATTTAGAAGCTGGGTTAAAAGTGGAGTACTTTTCTGGCAATGGATAGTTTTGATAATTTGAAAAAGCACTGATGCTTACCCAAATAAAAAGTTTCTGAAATTCTCCTTTGTTAGATTTATGTTTAAATCTTCTGTTTGTATATCCGTTTATGCCTGCTCACTACACATTGCAGTGGTGTGGGCAGCTTATTTGTATCCACAATAGCTTCTTTATACTTCCACTTTCAAAAGTTAAAGACATATTTCTACTGAGAGTAATAAAACAAAACCAAAATCTGCTCAAGAGCTACTGCATTTCCTCTGTCTTAGAAATAAAGGATAGCTGATGGATATATAGTCCCTAGTGAGCTTTTACATGTGTCTTGGACTAGACTTTTAGCAGAATCTAACCCCCTTCTGCAGAGACACATAAGTCTTGCTCCTTTAGCTGCTGCTAGCAAGGAGGACATCCTCCATTATCATGAGCGTATTTCTAGATACAAATTTATTTGCCTTTATAGAGATGGTGTTAGTCATACAAATCTTAGTAGACTTTTGTACTCTACTGTGCTCCTCTGCAGATTCAGTAAAGTGCGTAGTGAACTCCCCAAATCAGTACAATTTCACTGATTAAACATATATTTTACTAGAAGGATGTAGCTAAGAATTACCAGGAACCATTTTTTCAAGATTTATCTCAGCTTCAAGCTTCATTAAAACACTAAGAATATAATGACATTAGAATTTTATCTCAGACATCTAATTTAATCAGAATTATTTCTCACTCTATTTTTTCAGCTCTATAAACTTGACTTACGCAAGTTATTCTTAATGTTTTTCAGCTGCAGTGCAATCGAAATCAGAACTTTCTAAATGAAATAGAACTGATGGATATTCTTGTGTTTTAAATGATATTGCTTTCCATTTATTATATTTTATTTTATTTTTATTTTCTTTGCCCTGGTGTTTTTTGGTTGGTTGGTTGGTTTTTGTTTTTTGGTTTGTTTGGTTTTTTTGTCCTGAAAACAGTCTCCCTGCGATGTATTTGAATAGGTAATGTGCTAAAACATATGAGAAACTGCAAATAAAATACTTCCATTTTCACTCAAGTAAATTTGCACAGTCCATACACATTTCTTAATTACTTGCTAGTTTCAGTTTTGCAGGTATTACTTATGCAATATTGTCATTACCTGGCACTTGCAAATTAA
This sequence comes from Gymnorhina tibicen, assembly GCA_013399875.1. Lineage (NCBI taxonomy): Eukaryota > Metazoa > Chordata > Aves > Passeriformes > Artamidae > Gymnorhina > Gymnorhina tibicen. The sequence goes on from VXAZ01006779.1 coordinate 405,884, forward strand.
TACTTTATAGTAGTGCCTGCCTCTATCATCTGCTCAGTTCTCCTTGCTTAAAGGCTATGTCTTGAAGTAGATTAGAATAAACCAGAAGCGAGTAGAAGTGAATAGATGATATTGAGACAGTCTACCTGTTCAGTTGGGGAAAGAAGGAAAACCAGCGGTTCACATGTTCAAAAATCAGATATTCTGTGATCTTCTCTGTACAGGAGCAACCTTTCCAGAAATAAATACATAAGGCAGCAGTTCCTTGCAAAAAGATGGATTGACACCCACCAATATACCATTCAGAAAAATCAAAGAGTATCAAGTCTTACCTTTCTCTCAAGCATGGAGCAATATCCATGTATAAGGGGGATTACAAAATGAGTTGCACATACTATTTCCTTCATCTTTATAGCATCCTTTCTTACCCATTTCTGGGAACAGGTACCAGACTTCAAGCAGTGTATTTTAATTACTACAGGTATCATAGGATTATAAAATAATATCTTTGCACCCTTTACTACCTTGTCTGTAAGTTCTTTTAGTTTCTGTCATGATAAAAGTCTGCAATAATTTTATTATATAGGTTCAGTGTTCTGAAGCAGAACAACAAGCCTGCATTTCTTAATAGATTGAAATTCTCTTTAATGTTTTTACATAATGCAATAATTTCACCTCTCCTTGGACATATGTCTACACATAGCACTAGACCTCAGGAAAAAAACCTAACAAACTAGAGTAGGGGAGGGGGGTGTCAATGAAAAAAGTGTCTGCTTCACAACTCTGTTTTGATTTTCCTGACTTACCTACTCAAAAATAACATAAGGATGTTTCCTTTGGTCCTCATTGTGCTTGTGACATAAAAAGAAAAAGTGGTTAGGACCCACTCTGTCCCAAGCAGAGACAACTTATTTTGCTAGCAGTGGTACTATGTGTTGGCTGCTCAAAGATCTTTTAAAACTGCAGTGTTGGAAAAAAATGACAAATATTTCAATATTTTTAACCTAAGTCTTAGACCACTACTTCAGTATTCTCTTGGAAAAGCAAATTGTTCAAGAATATTTAAAATTAAAAAATGGAATGAGAAAATTAACCATTTTCTAATGTTTGAGACAGATATCAATCAGCTCTCTTCTTTTGTTTCTATAGTGTGAGTGGAAAATGAAAGAGCCGGGGAGAGGACAGCATGCAGCATTTCAGCAATAAACAAAAATCTTGGGTGTTTCTTTGATTTCTTAGTTATATGTAAAATTAAGAGAATATGCACTAGTTTCTTATCTGTAGCTATTAGAACTTGGAATAATCCTGTATAGATAGCTGTATTTTTATGTTGTAACATGCACCTAGACCCTGTCTGTGTAAGCCCCTGGCTGAATTTTTGTTCCATCTTATTTTTAGTGCTCTTTCTGCTAATGCACTTCGAAGCTAGAGCAAGCAGTCAGTGTAACTACATAAAATTTGTTGAAACAAACTCTGTAAAGCACTTAAAAATGTAAATATACAAGTTTCGACATAGCAAATTCCACATGCTACAACTCTATGAGATGCAATTAAAGTTGAAAAAACAGATAATTGTTTCCATTCATATTTTCAGTACTATTAATTTGGTTCTGTTCTAAGCCTGATAAACGTTCATTATTTATTTTTGGCAGGGACTGTGAAGGATCACTTGTGCTTTTATTTCCAACCTACTACTTTTTTTCATCTAGTAGTAGTGGCCTGTTTCCAGCAAGATGGATGGATGCACTGGCCTATGTACATCAGCAGTAACCAAGGTACAGAATCAAAGATATAACTCCCAACTAATAGATGTTTTGCGGACTGCAAACCTGTGTTCTGTGAACGTAGGGGTTGGAGGTTGCTTGATGCTTCTCAGGCATCTTTGTGGAGAATACTGAATGAAATACTACTGTGCTATATGCTGTATTCACTTACCCAGTGGCTGATAAATCTTGCGACCTCCAAAAGCCTTGGGAGAAGAGGGTAATGAATTTCAGGGTGATGTAGAGATACACACTAGAAACAAAAGGAAGGGCATGCTCTTGTTGAGACTGACTGATGTTAGAGCACAAACTGGATGTGAAAAGACTAGAGGAAGCAAGAACTCAGTTGAATTGCAGCCCCTCAAAGACAATGCCAAAATACCCTCTAAGTATTTTTACTCTCTGTAAGCTCTAAGGCAACACTTCATCCCTGTGTATGTACGCTCAGGCTCAATGAGTTTTTCCTAACCTGAATTCCAGAAAAAAACCTCTAACTGGTTGGTAATTACGTGGCACTTTTCAGTGCTTTTATGCTTCTCTATGAAACATATCCAGTCTTCTCCCAGAACAGTTTCTATCTTAATGAAAGCGTCTGTATTCACATTTCACACATTAAGGTAGCAAAAAACATAAATGAGGGAACTTGTTAAAAGTTGCAAGAAACTTGTAAAAACAGCGTGTTGGTTTTTGAGGTCAGAATAATAATTGCATCCAGTTTCACCAGTAGATATTAAACCACTTTAAATAGGTACATGTAAAATTCATGCTGCTCTTTTTTGGAGGACTTGCAAACAAGTATGTGCTATGACTGTTTTAAGGTCTGCCATGCTGTTCCAGTTCAGTGATTTAATACATATCTAGCCTTTGTTTATAGAAAGCATTCTCTTTTTACTCTATTATTTTCTTGTGAAAATAGTGCTGCTACTGCTGTGAAAACTAGATTTAGACCTACATATATAAAATTATTATTCAAGTGCAACATACATGACATAAACACCTGATGGAGATGAGTGCATAGTACACAGAACACAGTTGCAATCTTAGCCAGGCAGAAACATAATTTTAATTAGTGTAAAGAACTGCTACTTATTTGGAAACTTATGTAAGTTTATTGTGTTTCTTGAGAGAATCTTTGCTTGGATGTATCATCTAGTTAAGTATATAAAATACTTATATATATATATAATATAGACAACATATATATAAAATAGATATATAGTATATATAATATATAGTATATATAATATAGACAGCAGACTTTTAATAGTTGCCTTCGAAATTAAAATAACAGCAATAAAATGTAACATTGTTTTAATGTCTATTGCTTAGAAAAGGTATTGTATTGGGATTTCAGAATTTCTGAGTTGCAGGAAAATAAATTTACTTCTCAGTGAAATAAATTTACTGTCTTGTTAGAGATGCAGTAAAATAAGAAATGACTAAAAATGGATTACATTAATATGTATGTATTTATAATTGCACTCCTGTGAAAAAGCTTGCAAGGATCTAAGGTTAGTGATAACACTTTATGGAGATGTACTTATCCCCAGAAGAAAATAGTGATAACTTGCTAGAACACAACAGTTTCAACAGTACTATCAAAATATATAATGTAGAAAACTTACCATTTAGGAAATGTAGGTCAATACAATACATTATTTAAAAGCAAAGTTTGAATTAAAATAATTAAAAAAAAAAAACTATTTTATGAAATACTGTCTGTGTACCTTAGGGCTGATTTCCATTCTATGATAACCACGCATGGTTCTCATCTGTGCTACTGACATAATTTTTTATTTCTTAATAGCTGCTGTATTATTTGCTGTCCCGCTCATGTTGATAATCCATATGGTGCTGGTGATGCTAATTAAGTTCACACAGAGCCAAGTTTAGTTTGCATCAATTTGACATATTTCATAACTGTATGAGTTAGCTATATGAGTCTATTTGACTTATTGCTTTTGTGAATGCATCAAAACATGACTGTTCTACTGGAAATTGAGATGAGTACTCATTCGTATGTGTTGGTGGTGGAGAGCAAAGCTAACTGAATTAGCAGGCAGGTCTTAAATGGGGATAAGTCTCAAAAGAAGGGTGCAAGAAGATTGTCCCGATGCTTTGTTCCATGTTTTCAGCAGTAGGCCAGGCAAAGTGTGACTCAGTGCTGGAATCACCAGCAAAGAAAACTATTCAGCTGGTGAAATCTGCTCTTCCTTTTTAGCAGTCATTATGTCATTGTCCAAGATACAGGAGTAAAAAAAAAATCAACAAACCCACAGAACACATTCTAAGAAGTAGTATCAATTACAAAGTTGAAAAAAACCCAGGTAAATACACATTTCATATTAAAAGGCTTACAGATTAAATGTGGTACAGTTTAGGTTTCGTGTCTAAACGTGCATCTTCCAATGGGTAAATGGCTAAAAAGCACTACAGTTTGCGGAGATACAGACATTGTGGAAAGTAGGCAGTTGGATAAGACAAAGATAGTGACAGACATTGACAAACTGAAAGCTTTGTGGAAGGATGTAATAAGAAATATGAGGAATTCAAAGTGCCTCATGCAATCACTGTTGCATCCTGTTTTGTCTCTCATTTCCTGTGTTGACGATGGCAGTTAAAGAGTCAGTCATGCCTGCACTGTTCAGTTTGTAGTGTGCTGCTGCACTGATTGCATCGGAGAGTTCTCTCTCATGTTTTGTTTAAAGTGCAAGTTCTTTAGAGAAGGGACTGAATATTAGGATAACAGCATGACAAAGAGAAGAATGGCATTGACCCTGCATAAAGACAGTGCTCGAATTTGAAGGCATTACCTTTCTAATAATCCTCAGGATGTGCCTTACCAGCACAGAGCACAGCAGCCCTACTGTATCCAGTAGTATTAGACATTTAATTTTAGGAAACAGGAAATCTGTTAAATAGAAAAGAGAGCAGAGTAAAAAGAATGATCAGAATCTAGGAAGCAAAAAAGTCCTGTGAAGAGAGATGGAAGGAATGGGTATTGTTAGAGATGATATATCTGTATTTCATATCTGCATGATATGAAATATGGCAAAAGGAAGAGAATAATACATATTATGCTAAATCAGAGTATATGTAGAGCAAAACCCAGAGGATTAAATTTCAACCAGGCAGTTTCATGTTAAGCACCTGCAAAATCTTTCACTTGTAAACGTAGCTAAAATGTGGAAGAGGATAATTGAGAGACTGAATTCTCTGTCCTCAGAGGTTTCTAGGGACAGACTAGACATCATCTGGAAATGACACCTGTCATTTCTGACTCTGCTTGTGACCTTAGGGAGGGATTTCAAATACTACCCAACTCTACTTAGGACAATGCTGGATCTCTGGTTGGTTTCTCTAGGTGTCACTATTACAATCTGTATTAATAACTACAGTAAAAACAGAAGTCTGATGGCTACATGGATAACTGATGAACAAGGTCAGAAATCACTTAAGAGGCAGGTTAACACTTTATTAATGTAATATACTGGTTTAATTTTAGGGAGGTCTAACTGCAGAAGTTTCAGAAATTATAGAAGACACCATAGGTTCCTAGTAAGCGTACCTATAAAATAAATCTTTCTCTTTGAATCTTGTCTAGAATAATCTCTTCTCTTTGAATAAGATTGCCCAAACAAAAGGAAACTCTCAGACAAAGACTGCTTGCCTGATCTTACATATACATGTAAATACCGATCAATTTAAAAAGTTCACAAGTGAAATCTCGTCTCCCTTTTACCAATGTTGTGCAGCATAGGGGGTTTTAATCCTAGTTTTACATGTGTAGATGAGTGAATTCTCCACAGAAATGGTTAAATCTAGAATTCCACTATGCACAAGTCAGTGAATAAGTATGTTATTCATGAACTTAAAGAAAATTGGTTTTTGCATAATGTCTTATGACCAAGTTAAAATTAATGAGTTGTTAACCCAGGTAATTAGTTAATTGTTAATTCATTATTAATTAAGGAACTTCTGTTGAATCCCAGTATTTCCACAAACCCAATACCCCCTCTGTTACCAGATTTGTGAATTTCAAACCCCACGACCCTAAAATTTAAGTTTACCATATTTATTTGACCTTATAATATTCTGTTGCCGGTCTGTATTTTTCCTTTCAAGTAGGGGCACCTTTTTAACCTTTCCCTAAAAATGTTAAGTTGATATTCAATGTCATTTTAAATTTAAATTTGAGTTCTACACTAGTAGGACGCAATTTGTTGGTAATACAATTAATTTTGACCTTCCCTCCCTTTCCCCAGTTGAGTTTAAAGTTATTCTGATGTTTCTTGATGGTTTTAGGATGTTTCACATTGATTGTAAAGTTATTCAGCACTTTAAAGTTGTATTGAGCTTCAGTTCATTTATGTCTAAGCTTAGTTTCTAACAGGGACTCAGCCCCTCATAAACAGCCAAGTGCTATTTTCAACCCTGGACCCTTAAACTGCGACTGGGCTCCGTGGCAACCCGGAATATTAATGAGAATTTTTCCCGCCACAAAAATGGAGTGACATCACCTAAGGACTGGCTCCTCCCTAGCAACGAGCCATTGGCGGATGGACATTACATCACCAAGAACACCACCAATCTCTGGGAGCCATGGGGGCCGGACAGTGGGCGGGTAGAGGAGTGGCTGAGGAGGTATAAAGGTGGCTGCACAGCAGTCAGGATTGCTTTTCCAGCCTCGGACTAGCTGTGGTTGGGAGCCCAGTGGTGGTGGAGGCCTATATCTCTTTATTATAGAGACTTAGTTAAAGAATTTTATCTTGGATTAGCTGAGATAAACCCATCGCTGAAAGAGCTCTGCTCTGGGCTGGAAGCTGGTTCGGCTAGAAAGTGTCTCCAATCCTGTGTTCCTGGACTTTATTAGTTTTCTTGTGGCTATACTTTTCTAATTAATTTATTTATTTAATAAATTAATTTATATATTTTTAAATTAAATCAAGATTTGTCTTTTATTCATGACAAGTAGCTGAACAAATAAATTCAGTTATTCTCATAAATGCATTTCCATGATGTTGCAGGGCTAAAAATCTCAGACTTTATTATGGCTGGCATGTGAAATCTGTCTTTTAGACTCTGTAAAGGGTATTTGTCCAGCCTGCATTTTCTTAACAGAGATCTTTGAAGAATCCTAGGAGGACTCTGAGCATCTAGCAAGAGAAAGAAGAAACTTGAGTTATCTGGACCAATATTAAAAGAATTTGTAGGGATAATAGGGGCAAAATTCAATCATGTTTGTTTCTACTGTCATGAAAGGACCTTTTCAAAAAGGAGGAATTCCAGTTCCTCTGGATGCATTTCCTTCCATGCTACATACATTTTCAAATTTAATGAGTATTCTCTCATAACAAGTAGCCCTATCTCCCCTTTAGAGTGACACTAAGAAATGAGCTACTCATGCTTCATTGTTTTCTAAAAAAAAGTTTTTAAAAACAAATGGAATTTTAAAACACACACGTAATTCTTTATGACATATAGCAAAATTGGAGACTAAAATTAGCAATTTTAACTTCATAGATTTGCAAAGACTCGTATAAGACTCCTTTGTAAATGATACTGGTCTGTTTTCTAGGGTTTCTTTTGAACTTTCAGTTGTCAAACTTTGATTCAAACTGTAAAGCTGAAATAAAGATAGTTTAAAGTAGGCTTTTAAGTGTTGCAGTGGTTTTGCAGCTAGTATGAACTTTATTACTGGTCTACTCCATTATAATGGAATAACTCGACTGAATGAACTTTTTACAGCCACCTCTATGTTATCATTAAAGGAAATGCAATAACAGCATTTTCCTTGTCATCAGTTAATAGGATTGACAAAGATGAAAATTATACTTGCTGATGATCTCCTGGATGTAAAATATGGAATATCCTCAACTCTTCTCCAGTAACTACACATTTAAAATGCTGTGATTGGAGGACACTTTCATGGCTTGTTCACATGATGGACAAAAAAGAAATTTTTTCATGTGTTAAGTCCCTAGGAGTTGTTTCAATGTCATGACACCCACAGCTTTTCCCACAACAAAGATAAGACCCCATTAGTTGTCTTTCTAAAGAACATTGTAAGAGAAGAACCTAGTGGCTTTGATAATCTATACAAACAGCTCTTAGGGCATGAGTTTTTTTCTGGTTAACTACCAGCATTTTCACATACAACACAGTAACTGACTGTTTTGAGGAAGCTGGACTTTGAGCAATAGCTTATATATTAGTTTTGAGCACACATCATATCTGTAAGGGATGAGACAGCGCTACAGGACAGGACTGCGGCAGGACTGGGAGGGCTGACCAGCTGTGGAGCAGACCATTTTCTTACCATCAATATTAGAATCTTTCATCTTGATGGGCTTGGTGCTCACTGGGAGGAGAAGGTTTTGATTTTGTCGTGCTCCTTTATCTACACGATAGCTCCCAAGCTGTTAACTCTGGGAGAAGAAATGCCGTTTTTTTCATGTTATCTAGTGTATGAAAAATCACGCTATGAAAAGCCAGTGTCCATAAAGGAGACAGACGAGTCCTGAAACTTTATTCGAATAAAAGGAGAGAATCCACTGGGGCACACGCCCGCGAGGTTTTCTCTCTCAAGGTTTTGGAGGACGCAACCTCCTGTTATCTCAAACTCCCAGCGGCATGCTGCCCTCTTCCTTTCTTCATTGGCTGAGGTACTAGGAAGGTACAGTCTTCCCGAACTGCTTACCACATATTCCCCCTTGAACCTGTCATTTTACCCCAAAGTTCTGAAGTTCAGGCTTGTGCAGACCCTTGTCTGTTTCAGGAGCCAAGCGGTCTGCATTCTGCAACAAACCGGCTGCCCAAAGTTAGTGGAGACATTAAGACCCATTTCAAAGATGTTAACACCCATACCTTCAGCCACAGAATTGTTTCTAAAGACATTAGCACACATCTTCCCTATCACTAGGAATTCGGTTTTAGCAAGTATCGAAGCTACATGTAGTTTGATTTCAACTGTAACATAGTGTGTGGCATGGGCAAAGACAGAGAATCTTAGTTTGTCATGGCTTAGCCTAACATCTGTGGTTTTATGACTTTCTGGCTTGCTGGAAAGCTCACCAATCTCTTGCAACTGGAGGGCAGTATGAGGTCTTTTCCACAATATAGCCAGTTGTGCATATGTGTGTGTACATCTATAGATGCACAATATGATGAATTTGGCAATGTCTCTTCTGCTTCTGAACTTTATGATGTTGGTATGCCTCAGATATACTGCACACTTTTTATTTCTTGCAGCACATAACCTGCATACTTACTACTCTCTGCAGAACGTTCTCTGACTTGATCTGAGACGCACACATGAGCAGACTGATAAAGACATTTTAAGGCTTCTCCAGTGATAAACTGCGGATCAGGTGTATTCTTCTTTTGCAGGTACCACGCTCAGAACTGGCATCACACTGGGGAAGCAATTCCCCGAAAGTCAGGGAGCTCTAGGCTGCCGTGCAGCCACTACCAGAACAGCTCAGCACACCCTACCCTCTTCCACAAGTTACTTTGGGAAAAGGGGGCTGATGAAACTGACCCTAGAGGTCAGACAAATTATCCTGACAGGCTGCAAATGGCCCATGAGCCAGAAGCCAAACCGTCCTGAGCTATATCTTTGTAATGCAGAAGGTGGTACTTATTTTGGCTGAGAGGAAGGCCTTTCCTCATACGTGATAGCTGCTTTGTGTTTCCCACAGTAGTTAGGCCTGTTTCCGTATTTGACTAAAACTAATGGAGTTGCTGCCTGCCACACGAAAATCCATGCACGTATCTGTAATTTATTTGCCTGTCTATGTAAAATGAACATTATGTTGTATATAGCACTGCACTTTTTTCAACTAAACTGAGGGAAACCCAAATGTGTTTTTACTAGGCAGGCTATCTAATTTGAAAGTACAAACTTCAGAATATTGAAATGCTATGAAGATTGTATTGTCCACATGGAAGAGGAAGTGCTAATGTTACATGACTCACTTGTCTCTGTGTCTGTGTATTTTAGCCAGGTTTGTTTTGTTCAAAATTTAATGTAAGTCCTTTTAAAGTGTTCTATTTTTGCAGTAATTCATGTAGCATACCTTTTACTTCAAGTCAGAAAAACAGGCTCTCAGGCTTAACCTGTTTTAAAACAGTTCTTGCCTGCAAATAAACACCAAGAAACAAACAAGGAGGTGGTGTATTTACTATGAGGGTCTAGAAATAAAGTTATAAGGGTCTAAAAGTAAATTTATTTCTTCAAATGTAAAGCATTCAATGTCCTTGATGAAATGGTGAAGTTGTATCCACTAAATAAAAGTCACAACTGGCCAAAATAAAAATCTCTCTTCTCTAGGTATGTTTTTGTGACTGTATATGCCATTATTTAAGTTCTTTTTTCTTGTTTGATTGAAGTACAGGAATGTTTTGTGGTCAGAAATATGGGAAGTTTGTGGGGAAAAAAATAATGATGATGTCTGGATGATAGACTGGAGGGCAGGTGGTTTTTTTGGGTTTTTTTGAGTGTTTTGGGTTTTTCTGTGTACGGGGAGGCTGTTACTGGTTTCTTTGTGTGGGGGGGTTTTTTTGTTGGTTTTTTTTTGTTAGTTTGTGGGTGTTTTTTCGGCGTTTTGTTTGTTTGTTTTAGTTTTTTTTTTTTTTTTTTTTTTTTTTTTTTTTTTTTTTTTTTTTTTTT